>CAJQZP010000851.1:11212500-11812500 GCA_907164705.1 Parnassius apollo
AAGAATATTGGTAGTAAATGTAAGTTATATAATTGCATATAACTAAATATGGGATATTCAGCCCTGCCGATTTTTTTTTTATATTTATGACATTTTCTGCGTACTTAATAAATACTCTTTGTATTTTCTCTTAAAACTGTTCTTATTTGTTATGACTCGTAATGGTGGTGGAAGATCATTCCAACATTTTGTGGCCATAAATTTGTAACTACCACGAAATGCTGATGTCCTATGTTGAGGTATGCAAAGTACTTTTGCACACTTTCGGATACCGTACATATGTTGATTTTGTCTCCACTGAAGCTTTTCATATAGGTATTCTGGTTTCTTTGTTTTTATCACTCCAAATAGCAGGGAGGCATAAAATAATTTGAGACGTTCCTGCATAAGCATATTAGAGGCATTAAGGTAAGGTGTAACATGTGTTCGTCTTGGGATGTAAAAACAGTAACGAGCGCAAGCATTTTGTACCCTTTGAATTAAATTTTTTGATTTTTTAAATAGACAAGGTCCATACAAAGTTACACAATAATTTAGTTTAGACAGAACTAAGGTTTCACATAATTTAATGCGTAAGTCTACAGTGATAAACTGCCTGATTGAATATAAAACTTTCAATCGGAAAAAACAACTTTTTACGACATTAATTACATGATTTTCAAACCTTAAATAACTGTCCATAAGAACCCCAAAATTTCGTACTTCAAAAACTCGTTCAATGTTTTCCCCATCAATACGTACGTTAGGATCAGTAGAAGTTATGTCCTTTACCTGCTTTTAGTACCTATAATAATAAACTTAGATTTTGTTGGATTAAGGAGCATGGAGTTATTTTGTGACCAAGAACTAATGCGTTGAAGATCCTCATTTAACTTATCTACCGCTGTATTTACATTTTTACTATCTACACTAATATACACCTGTAGGTCATCAGCATAAATATGGTATTTGCAATTTTCAAGACATGCTGTTATATCGGAACTGTAAATGATAAAAAGCGAGGGGCCCAAAATAGATCCTTGAGGGACACCTTTATTGACAGGAAGAAGTTGGGAAACATAGCTTTCGCCATCATTCCTGTTAATTATAACTTGTTGTAGACGATTATTGAGATAACTCTTAACTACACCAATGGCCCGTTATCAAAACCGTAATATGATTCTACTTTTATTGTACCAAAAGTTAAATACAAGCCATATTTAATAAGGCCGCTTTTTAAATTAATCATTTCAGCCATTTTCCTAAGCTTAACTTGGACAGATAATATAATACGGCTAAATGACAAGGGTTGTTTAATAAAATCGTACTTTATTGTGCAAATATTATTAATACTCTTTGTTTAGAAAAAATTTTGTTTTAACGTGATGATATTGGATTAAAGGCCATTCCAACCATTGACAAAATAAAAATCACATACTTTCGTATAATTTATTTGACCGATTAAAAATGAATAATTTTTTAAAATGCAAAAAAAGCATGTTTTTGTTATAAATAGGTACTACTGCAGTAAGTTAAAACTTCCTTTAGCCTAAGACCTTTTGATTATGTAATGAACCTATTTTTATGTACGTTTTTGATGATCAAGTGACACTCACTATTTTACGTACTAACAATAATTCAGGCTTATGGGGTATATATATATATATATATAGTAATTATAGTTCTTGCTTCTATTAGCTAGCAATTTTTACTAGGATGAATTTTTAATTTTTTTTTAATGGAAGAGGTAACAAGCGAGTATGCGGTTAACCTGATGTTAAGTGGCTACCGTCGCACATGAACAACTGCAACACCAGGGGAATTGCAAGTGTGTAATCGCCGGCTTTTTAGAAAGGAGTAAGCTCTTTTCTTGATTTTTATTGTTTACCGAATGTAAGCAATAGAGTAGCACGCATGCCAATTGAAATACTTTTTATAGCTGTCAAAATGAAGATTATTATGAGAGTTTCATACTCTCATACAGTTTGTATTGAAATGGGGTGATGTTGATATGAATCAACATCACCCCATTTCGTGCCGTTGTTGTCGTAGTAGGTGACTAAGACGGCTGTATAGCCATCGCATTTATGGCAAACGTAAAAATAGTCACTTTTTCACGAGGAACAGCGTCAAAGATGCGAGGCATCTGGTTCACAATCCTCTCATCCTTCGCCAAGAGTGGCGATGGTGACAAATCCTCTGCACTAAACGAGCGACTCATAACTAGCGGTGGACTTGAGTGGGCTAATAAACTGAAGATATTCCGGGTTAACTCTGACATCGGAACGTCAATCACTTGAGTTCCCCGTGACCCTGTGTGGAATTAAAGTTAAATAAATTAAACGCGATAAAATCTGTAAAAGTAGTTTTCTTCAATCGTACCGTTCACGTAAATATAAGAAATCATTAACAATTAGCTTTTTGATATTATTTTTTCAGTCTCAGTCGGTTTCTCAAGGTCATCATTATCGTTACAGACTATCAAATTCCACTGCTGAACATAGGCCTCTGCCATATTTGTCACGCAAGATAGGCGTCTTGGAAAACGAAATTTGTTTTAATTGTTATCAGGAATATGTCGCTGCCCGTCGCCCGTTTCATTTAACTCTGTTCATGAAAAGCTTGTGATTTGAATATGATAATTAGGAAATAAGGAAATGATCATTTGACCGCACACCCGTTACACGGAACTAAAGGAAGTTAGGAGTCAGGAGTACCGTACCGCGCGGAAGTGACGTCCCGCGTCGCGGGCGACGACCGCGCGCTCTTCACGCCATATTTAAATCCCAATGTGATGATATAAGGTCAGATTGCGTTGCCTTAGTAACATGTTTGTACTTCTAACATCAATTCTACAATTTTTGACCTACACGCTTTTAAACAAGATACTTATTTAGACGTAGATTAATCATAACCTTCAATATCAACATCATGCTTTCGATGTAAGATTCTCATTTACTTAGTCTTACGGGGAGCGTATAAATTTAAGGTCGATTTACGATGCGAAGAATAAATTAGATTTTCTGTAAACTTCAATGCTAGTTAAATGAGCAAAATTTACTTCCTGTTGTAGATTTTTTATCGTATTTATGTTTTTTACCAATGATATTAATCTAAATGAGTGTTTAATAAAACCTAATTTGTACCCATATAAGATAAATTAACTATATTTGAAAACATTTTTCGTGTGTACCCGTTTGTTCAAAAAAGACAAATGTTTTAAACTACTTTTTCTTAACCTATGAAGTTGTAGTTTTTGTTAAATTGTTTACTTTGAACTGTATAATGACTTGACTTAGAATTGTTAAATTAAAAAAGTATATTTATAGCTTTTTTAAATCAAGTTGTCACTTCTTTAGTTGTTTTATCGGCTATATCATCATGTATATAATTTATAACCATTGGTTTTAAAAAAATATTGATGGTGGTTTACCGTTGGTCTTATTCAATATGGCTTCTTACCATCTGATTACTACTAATCGTTACTATTAAGAATTGTAAATGATAGCTGAGAAGCTGGCACTCAAACAATCCAGACCAGTGATCTACTTTTTGCCATTGCTAAATATTCAGCAATGACTTAGTTTGCCCTGTATTACTATGTAAATTTAATTTTGGTATCCCAATCAAAACTCCTCGAAAATTTATAGCTCCTCTTTCGTCGCCCTTTCGTAGAATGTAATTCCCGTAAAACATACGAATAATTTAATTCCCTCAACACTCAGGCCACGTAATAGTACTACGACATACCCAGACTGTTAAATACTTATTATAGTAGGTATTCAATACGACTCTTTTTAAAGTTTTTGACACAAATTTATCCATTTGTTAATATTTCTGTGTAGTTTTTATAGTATTCTTTTCCTTTTTTAGTTGTTTATAGTACCTTAATAGATATATAATTCTACGAGACCTAAGCAAGCATGTTTATCCATTATTAAATGTCCTCTTAGTCTGTCTCAGTCTTTTAGAAGTTAGCATAAGTAAGAGTGTTTTGACGTAAGCGTGACACTCGTGGTGACAACAACGCCCGGCCACGTACTGCACAACGTATGTTGGCAAAATTAGCAAAGATATATAGAGACCTAACCTCATAATATTATCTTCAGACCTTTTCTCAATACGCTCCATTTTTCAAAATTAAGATTTTTTTAGCCAAACATTTAATATAAAAAAAGAGTACGCCCTTAGTGTTTATCGATTCTCTTGCAGCAGATTTCTATAGCAAGGCCATCAACAAACTGCCCATTGAATGGCAAGAATTCGTTAATGGTTAAAGCTAACATTTTGATTCCAGTTAAACATTTTTTGTATTAAAAATGGTTTAAATTTTCCCATACAAATCGGCAATTTCATGAGTAAGGTATTTTGTTTCTATTATAAGAAGAAATAATGTTTAGTAGTACTTTTTATTATCGTTAAATACATATTCAAATGAAACTGTGTTAGATTTTGTATCTTGATAATTACTCATGTGTTGGTGTAGAAATAAGATTCTTGTCTTTACTTTATGAACATTATATATAAAATGTTAAGGGTAAAGTTACACACCCTATATACTTACTAGTCCCAAAGTTAAGGGTTATGAAGTAACACCACCACCACTGCAAATCGTATTGGCGGACTTCACATATAGGTAATATGTTGCTTTCGAAAGTTTTTATTTCTCAGACATTTTGGATGTTTGTTCCTAATGATGTTTTGTTTGAGGGTAGTAAAATTAAAATCAAGAGAAATTTTTACAACTTTGTTTTATTTTAATTCGACAACCTGTCATTATATTAACAAACAAATGACTGAGCACGCTCACATACGCACATACAATACACACAAACACACCGCGACCGGCGCTGCATTGCATTTATAAATTATACTTATATAGTCTTAAATTATTTTTCAGTCTATTGCGCTCTCCTCGTCCCGCACCGGCCACGCACGCACGCACGCGTCTTAAACGAATTATCACATATAATATATTAAACCGATTTGCGAACGATTATTTACTACATAGTTTATTCAATTTAAAGTAGGTCGGGGTGGGGTAGCGGAGACGTGCGGCTCCGCGGGCCGGCCTCACGCCTCCAGCATGCGGGGCATGAAGGCGCGCGGCGGCGACGGCGACTTCTTGGAGAGGTTGAGCGGCGCGTCCGCGACATCGACCTGCAGCTCGAGCACGGGCGGCGCGCAGGGCGGGCAGGGCGGGCAGGGCGCGCAGGGCGGGCAGGGCGCGCACGGCTCGCACGCCTCGCCGCGCCGCATGTACTGCGTGATGAGGTCGGTGCGCTTGAGCTGCTCGGGCGTCATGCGCGGGCACTCTCGCAAGCTGCGCGCCAGCTCGATGTGCGTGGCGGACAGCGAAGCGCGCGGCGGCGGCTGCGGCGGCTGCGGCGACGGCGCCGGCACCGCGCGTGCCTCCGCCTCGCCCGTGTCGCGCCGCATCGCGCGGCCCGTCTTGTGCGGCTTGTACGCCTCGTCCATCAGCAGCGGCGCGTCGTACAGCGGCGGTGCCTGCAGCACTCGCTTCAGCACCGGCATGTCGTCGGCCGGCGCCGGCCGCCGCTCCTCCGTATGCTCCTCGAGCGACGAGCGCGGACTCGAGCAGCCCGATCCGGGGCCCACGATCCTCTCGTGCTTCTCGTTACCGGACTCGATGCCGGAATCCGTGGGGGAGTCGAGCTTGCGGTAGCGCGGCGGCGGCCGCACCGGAGTGACCGTTAGTCCGTTGTGTGCGAGATGCGCAACGCAGAGCGCCTCTTCGTCGACGGAGCCTCGTGAGTCGAGCCGCCGACGGCCCGCTAGCGTGGCGGCCAACAATGGTGTGCCGCAGTCGCCGTTCACTTCTCCCGATTCACTACTCGATACCGAGCCAATAGGACTGCGCGCAGATTCGTCCGCACCGGAGTCTGCCCACGAGCAACCTTCTTCTTCTCCCCACATTTGTTGTCTTAACAATTCTTTATGTTCTGTGCGGAATACGACCAGTTTCTCCGTGTGTAACGTGCTTAGTGTTCGCAGGTCAGGGAGAGTATCCATTAGCTCCCGAAGGAAGCCCGGTCTGTCAGGTCTATTTTGGGCGATGACGGTTTGCAGGCATGCTTTTAATCTTGCGTGCATTCGCTCTACTAGTTCAACATTGCGAAGGCCCGGCCTGTCAGGTGTGATTAGAACTATGGCGCAGAATAATCCGATTTCGGCATCTGTGAGGTTCATAGAGTTCATGCGTTCCGCGAATTTAAATGTAGAGTCCACAAGAAACCGCGCGTTAGCACCGCTCTGTATAGAGTCCCGTTTCATAAGCTGTCCATTTAGGCAGATAATACTATTGAGCGGCGCATCGAACATGCAAATGAGTCGCACAAACAGGGCGTCAAAGAGACCACTTTTTAACAACGTAAACTTGTCATCTTGCGTGAGCAACTGGAAGCCGGGAATGAGACCGGCAAAGTCTATCACACCACGAATCACATGGGCGAACCGCTGAGAAAACTCTTTCTCAGACTGCAACTCCGGCGCTGGATTCAGCGGACACGCCTAGAACAAAGAAAATTAATTGTTAGATATTATTTCTTTATTACTTATTTAGTGATATGTAACTGAATGTATTTTATTATATTTTAAGGTTATAAAGTATGCAAATTTATAAAATCGTATGTTCTGTGTTTGTTACATTAAAGAATGTTTTAAATAAAGAATATAAAAGGTGGTTCCTCACCAGAGTTGGTTGTGAGTAGGTGGGACAGTCGCGTGCACGCGCGCGCATGGCGGCCACGCGCTCGCGCGTGAACTCGCAGGTGTCCAGGTGCGCCCGCACCACGCGCGCCAGCAGCCGAGGTGCGTCGTCCAGCTCTGCAGCCGCTGCTTGTTCGTGTGCTCGCGACGACGACGATTGCTGCATCGCCGCCAGGATACGCGCCTTCTCGCGCTTCGGCACGCGACCAAATCGCACGGCTACAACAAAACAAACATAAGTTCAATAAAAGTTCAAACGACCAAAAAACGCTATTCATTAGAAGCAATGTTGAAACAAAGTAATTAATTTTCTCTTCTATCCTTAATAAATTAAATGATAACCGTCATGAATGTACACGCTGACATCTCCTGTTACCATCTTTGTGTGTGTTTAAAAATCCGTATAATTGAGCGACCAACGAAGGGCGTATTGGGCAAGGTCGCGGTCTTATATTTTAAACGGCAGCTGTCGCTATTAACTCGTGTATGCGGGTGCCGACGGACGTCGTGCACGCGCAGCTGACACGGAGGGTAGAGTTCATCGCCCGTTGCAACGACCCCTTGTCTGGCTTGCGAACACAAAGCCGAAAGCGTTGCGATTGAATTATTTCGAACGAAAAGTGACAAAGCGCGTACCGCGAGGTCATGCTAAAAAGTGTTACAACTTTCTCGTGCTAAGCGCATCACGGCGCGAAAGGTATTAAGCGACGAGGGCAAGTGCGCCGCTTATGGCGTTCGTGCGCGAGCGCCGGTGAAAGTGTTCGCGAGTTCGACTCACGATTGAAAACGAAAGCGGAGAGCGCCCTCTCGCCATTTCTCCAGACTTTCCCTGGCTAATGTGGGCCGCACCAGATGCTCGACCTATTGTTCACTGTCGCCGGATCAAAAATGTTTCGCTTCGTTTCGCTGACATTATTTCATACTAGCTTCAACATTATTTCATTGTTTATCATTTATAAATTGATCGTAGTTATATCGTGTGAATTATAGAAATATTATAATATATACGGGTCTATTCAAAATAGTATAATAATACCAATTAATCAATATCCAATTAATTCAATGCTTTATAATAATGTAACTTAAAGAATTTTACAGGTATTACCTTAGCAAAAGAGATTTTAACCAATTGTACGCCTACTTTAAAAAAAACACGTTGTGTTTAATTATATAATTATAAAGTGTGATTTATCACGAAATTAACAATTATTCATTTAACATTACAAGTATGTACATGTAATGTAATTAATTTTAACTACTGCAATAAAATAGTAATATTCTTTCGCTATAACACTAAAGGTGAGCAGGGCAGAATTTTGAATTTATGATATGCATCCAATTATTTATTAGCATCATGTTATTTTTATAACTAATTAGTAATAACAATAATAATTTTATTGTTATTACTAATTAGTTGTGTATATATACATATAAAAATACGTACGAGCATTGTGATAATTCACCACACCATTCAGAATTCCCTTAAGTATTGGCAAATCTTCTCCCATGTCTGAGACCATATTTTTACACAATAACTAATATCTAATTCACAGCCAATGGCCACTGATAACTAAAATGGTAACTATAAGTTTGTAACGCAGTTTATTAATGAGTGTCACATAGCACACGTGAATTAATTAATTCGCACAAACACTGTAATCCTTATTAGCAGGTGTAATCCAATAATTGTCGATTCCCAGTCAGCGTCTTGCAGCCGAGCGATCACAGTCAACAAGGCTCGAGTTCTCGTAGCGGACTGGCAAATTAAGCACTGACATAGCGATAACAATGAGGGCTGACGACCGGTGCGCGGGCCGGACTCCCTCGCACTGCGCTGCGGCGCGCGCCGCGCCAACCTTGAACTTGAAGCGGGGAACGGAGAGCGGGGAGGGGAGCCGTCAATAAACTCCGCGCAGGCCCCCGCCCCCTTGCCAGTCCCTTACCTCTCCAGCGCTACGTGTAGAACAAAAACGATCACATCCTTGGTACTGATCGAAATCTTTCATTCAAATGATACCCTTAAATCTGAACGAACGCATCACTATTGTGTCATCTCGATTACTCATCACCAAAACTAACAGAAATCTTCCTATTATATGTCGTACATGTAACTATTTAATTAAGTAAAATATGGTTAAATACTTATATTAGTTTATAACTACATAGACATAGAATAAATAGACCTGCTATTTCCATTAAGAATACAAACTGCGGGATTAAATCAATTTTTTTTACAAACTACAAAACCTAAATAACTAAACAAATTATTTTATAAATGTTACACTAGTACATAGCCTTCATTTTATTTACAATTTACTTGTTTAAAAATATTTTTTAAAACATATTTTTTTAACATAAAGTTGATAAACAATAAAATTTATAACGTAAAATAAGTACATTAATAATACAAGGAAATACATTAAAATATAATAAGTTAATAGTTATTAACTAAACTTTAAATATAATTTCGCGAACGGTTACTTCCTCGCTTATACAAAAAAGTTCATCCAGTGTCTAGACCTACATGAAGAATTATAGAAGTAAATCAAAATTAGTTCCACTAAACACCGCGTATTTACTATGGCGCTGGAGTTTAAATCATTAGCGCCATCTGTTGTCAAGTGGCGTAACTAAAGCTTTGGGTTCCTATCGAAATTATATGAGCCTAGCAATTGATATTGTCAGTTTTAAATCAAAACACGTCTTATTTTTATATTTTAAAATTGATAAAATCTAATATAAATTAAATCAAAAACCAGATCTAGTTATAAAACACCACTTAAAGTATCAAATTCAATTAATAGTGAGTAATGATACTGTCAATTACCCATTTGTCATTAATATAATATAAACCAACATAAATAAATAAACACATATTTAAAATATACAATTTATTGGACTTTATGTACTATTTTATTATAAAATGCATAAATTTGATTTCCATGAGTGAGTTAACACATAAAAATTGTATGCTGATTATCAAAATACTAGAGCTCCTTTAAGCAATGAATTGTGTTTAAGCAATAAATGATATTCAAGAGAAAACAAAGTAAAGTTTCTATTGTGATTACGTGTAATGTATCTCGTGAAACTGCTCGAGGGGCGACGAACTGCGTTATGAAAGTGAAATTACAAATTTCACTCTCGCGCTTACGAAATAAGCCTTTCTCTGCTTTCACGTTGCGTATACGCTCGCGGGTCGGAGCTGCGGCGGGCGAGCGATGTCGCAACGAGCGGAGCGGCGAGCGGCCACGGCCGTCGACCCGCTTAGCGTGCACTCACCCACGCTTGCATAACCGAACGCCCCCCTACCCCTGCCCCGCGCGCTACGAAATAGGATCTGACCGGCAAGCGCCGTGAGTCCCACTTGGCGCTCGACGAGATCAGACAGTACCTAGTACCTACCTTTACACGCGAGATTACGCGAACGACCTTCCTATGCTAATTGCGTATACGTATTAGGCACGCGATACACGCGTTTGCAACGCTGCCGTTCCTCAAACGCCACCACCACGGTAATATTGCATAATTTATGCACAAGTCTAAGTGCAAGTTATCTATGTACATTCATGAACGGTTTGAGTACTACTTAATCCATCAAATGGAAGTTATTTGAAAATTTCAAAATGTAATTTTTCAAATGAAATTCTTATAGAAAATATTATAAATTTTAAAAAGAGAAGGTTTTTGTGTCATAATTGCGAAAAATAGTACGAAAACCATATTCATTAAAACAGAACACAAAACTGACAGGCCTTACTCATAAAACGACGTCAATTTAAGAAATGCTTAAAAATACTCTTATGGATATGAGTAAGTGATAAAATGATAATGAACTATTAACCATTACCATAACGTTCTAGATTTTTTCTTTGGTAAAATATTTAAATTAAATATTTAAAAACCAACAATGTTATTAAGATTTATTTTATGCAATTTTGACACAAAAACCCATCAAATATAAAAAAAAACAAGTCACTTACCATCTCTGCTCATGCCAACGGCTATGCATTTTTTCAACCGGCAGTATTGACACCGATTTCTGTTGATTCTTAGGATGGAGCATTGCTGGTTTTTGGTGCACGGTCTGTATTGTATCTTCTGTTGTATAGAGCGTCGGAAGAAACCCTGAGAATCACAGTTGCAATTAGTTTCGCGCTCGGGATCTGAGCTCTCGTCGCTCGAGCAACCGGAGTCGCTAGACTCACGGCGCGCCTCCAGCATGCTCACCAGCACCGAGTGCCGTTCGCGCAGCTCCGCGCCGCACGCCATGCCACAAACACTCACTACACTATCGCCCCACTAGCACTACTGACGAGATTGTACTGTATCCAAGCTTTAGCGTGTACACCACACCGACACGGATGGTGGCCGACGGCTGACTGTGCGGGCACAGCGCCGCGCGGCGCACAGTTACCCGCGCGACCTACTTGCCGGCCGCCGACCCAACCGAGAAAGTGAGAGTGCCCCCGGGCCCCGCGCGCCGCCCGCCCTCCGCTCGCGCTCCTAACGGTCCACGTCGCTCTAGAATGCGCCGCTGCCGCTGCACCGGTGCGCCGGATATAGGCCGGGCGCATCCCGGCGAGCGTCGCGGTACGCGGACGTTAACCCCGGGTCGGTGACCGCTCGATTGCACAACAATCGTGGCACCCCGCGGCCCGCGCGGCCCCCGCAAGCGCCGTGTCGGCCCGGGAGCTAGGGCGCGAGCAGTTCGGGCCGACGACCGGCTCTACACCCGGTGACGTCACCCACGCGTCACGGCCTACCTCAATGCGCGGGCGCTCCTTGCTAGGGGTGCATTGATCCAATTTAGTTATTGATTCCATCGGGTGGGCTACACACTACAGCTAATGATTTCTTATTATTCCTAACATACACCAAAATATTTTACCTAACTATCAAGTATGGATTCCAACCACCTTCGTCTTTGTGCTTATCAATTCCCTAAGTATAATATTTACGAGTAGATCTGTCAAAGCGAATCTTATTTTAAACGTACAGGAGGGGACATTAATAACAAGGGCGGAGGCTGTCGAGCGTCGATGCGGAGCGGGGGACGCTTGGCTCTGTGGCCCAATTTCGTGCTGCCATCGATCCATTGTGCGCCGTGCGAGTGGCCCATAATTGGCCACAGCCCGGGCAGTGACCGGACTCTGGGTCAACAACCGTTGCCGCGAAAACAAAACCTTTCCCGCTTAAGCAACTATGATGATTTGTATCAAAAGAATTTCGGTGCATACACATCCTACACAAAGATACGAAATTATGCTTTATAATAAGAAATAAAATATATTTTAATTAAACGTTTATTTAGGTTTAGGCCATTAATTAAGAAATTGATTGCAAAATGTCAATAACCACTAAATGAATAACACGGTTACATCGTTTGGAGTTCTAAAACATAGTTGGTTTATTTGTGTCCAGCACTTTAGTATATTATCTGTAGTCCGAATTGAATTATTTGTTATTCATAATTTCTAGGTCGAGTTATGATTACACGAGTTTTGAGGTAGCTATAAGAATTAACGACTATATTTAAATTCCATAGGTTATTTTAAAGAGAAAATATTTAGATTATTTGTTAGTTTAGTTTATAAAGATGTAACATTTATACGAGCCAGCTATTGCGAATTTGTATATTGAATAATGTTCGGGTCGTTTTGGTTTTGAATTCATATTGTTTCGTGCTGAAATTTTATCCTTCTTAATTTTCATTATATGTTTCGTCAATTCAGATCATGGTTGTGATTTGAAATTTATTGATGGTCATTGATGGTTGGATATGGAAATAGTTATCATCGATAATGATGAGCAAAGTAGTTCTTACAGTCCTACTTGCTCCGTGGGGAAACACTACCTATTGACGCAAAAGGTGACATTATTTGATTGAACTATGACTAACGGCACAAGACTTGAATCATAAATGCAAACACAATGCATATAACTTATAGTTATTCATTATAAGGGAAATATATTTAAATCTATATAACTATTTGACTCCTTTTAGTTATTTTTATGTATCATTAGAATTTTTAATGAACAATTTTTAATGTCATTTACTTTCATCTAGAGGTGTTGAAATATTAAATAAACAATGAACAGACTAAGCCTTACTCCTAGCATTATTTATACCTTAGGAAAAATGTTACTGCATTGGTTTAAATCAAGGATTCTCAAACTATTTTGGGCAAGAGACCCCTTTTCTAAAATGAACTGCTACATCAAACCCCCGTAGCCAAATCACTTTCTAAAAAAAATTCTATCTTCAGTTTTTTCTTACTGAACAAAATACTTACCAAATTAAAAACTTTGCGGTTGGTTGAGTGAGTAAACTTGACATCATTTTCTCATCAAAATTTAACAAAATGAATAGAGATAAAATTCATTAAATATCAAGTGTAATTAATAATTATTAAAACAAATTACAGTTACAAATTATCACTTTTCGTTGGAAAATCGATTTCGACCCCAAGCGGTCGATAGCTACCACTTTGGGACTCCCTGGGTTTAAATGAATGTGTATGAAGTAGGACATAGACATGAGACAATCATATTTTCTTATATATAAAACTATATTCTGCTAGAGTTATTGATTGACTAGGCCCAGCGAATCAGTAGGTTAAAGTAGTAACGACCCAGCCATAAAGCTCGAAGAACAACCGATGGGAAAGAAAGGTTCTCGAGTACCTTGTACTTGCAAGCGTAACTATAGTTTTGCGACACCCATAAAATAGTGTGACACTCTGATGAAACATGCAGGGAGTCGATGGATGCAGCTGATAAAGAAACGTACTATGTGGCAATGGAGAAGACCTATTATTATTAAAGCTGATTATCGATCTACCCCGGCTTCGTTCGGGTCATTTCTGAACCTCGACAACAGCGCCACCTGCGATCCAATTGAGTTTTTAAACCATCCAGGGACCCACTCTAAGGGAGACTAACGTACAGCAATTGATTTTTATATGTAACAAAGAAGATGATATTCTGTTAAGTTATTTTTCAGTTGACCACAAATCATAAATAAACTAACTTTGTCACGAAATGTGTTACATTACAGACCTCTTGATGAAAATTAATAAGAATATTTCTATCGACACATTGTAGGACATGTGTTTCACCGTATATTAGAAAATATTTACTATATAGCTTGATTATGGAACAAGGATTTCGACAGCACGGTGTGGGTTGCTCGCCTCACATCTAGACTTTTCGACACCGCGCTGTCGCTAAGCTGGAACGCGATAGCATGCACACCGCTTTTAGTCACTAACGTTACATTGACACAGTTAAACGTTATTATAATTTACCACATGCAAGTAATTAAACCTTATAATTTGAAATAAGATTTATTTTTTCCGTTCTTTAATTTTGGTTTTGTGGTGATCAAACCTAAGGCGACTTCGGCTGCTCCGAACATTTTAGTTCTGGCTAAGTTCACTGGGGAGTCGGTGGCGGATAACGGTCTTGCGGACAACGACTCAGCTAACACCGGCTGGGTTAAAAACATGCTGACGCATCGTTCAGTTTTCGCGGAACCGACAGTCGACCGACCTCGTCTAACAGTCCGCCGACGCCTTGCAGATGTTAACTTGATAACACATAAAGCCACTGACTCATATCGGGATTGTGATTCATTTCCCGTTCACTTATCACATTTTATTACAGCTTCGACGTTAGGGAAATTTGAATTAGATATAGCAACTGATTGTTCTTTAATAACACTTATTTATAGAGTGTTAATGCGATGAATAACTGTTATAGTTGCGCTAGAGATGGATTGGGACCAGAGAGCAACCGCGAGAGGTCCGCTAGGAAAAAGAAGCAGGAGAATATCACTAACACGATGCGAAGACGATCTTAACAGAACCGCCGGCTCAAATCCAAATAGCACAAAACAGAGACAAGTGGGCGTCTATGGAGAAGGCCTTTTAGCCAATCTGGGGTTCTAGCAATAAAAAACTAATAAATAATTTTAATAAATAATTTAACTATATTTGAATATTAAAGACACTAAGCCATTACCATTAAACTACTAGAATTAAGAAAGTGATATTGAAAGGAATTCAGGCTTTTTATTTTAATTAAATCCCATTATAGAGTGTGAATGTGTGCGTCGTACACAAGAAGTCTTACAGAAGTTACGGCGTACAGAAGAAGAATGATTGTACACGGCGTGGTTATTAAGCTTTTATATCTTCAAATGCAACTATAATAATGGTATTGATTGATTATGAATACAATTGCCTCTATAATATCATTTTTTTTTTAAATTTTAAAGGTACAAACGAACTGGCATTCTAACTGATAATGGCTAGTGTAACGTGCAACTATCAACTAGCTATAATGGAATACTGCTTAACAACCTATAGGTATTCTCTGTACTGACTCTCCGTAATTTGCTTTAGACCTTAATATTAAAGGAATCGTAATATAGTTTATGACAAAATTAAATATACCATTAGGTATAACGCATAAGCAATAAAATGTTGCATAAAATAACATTTAGCAATGTTTTTGTTATTTTATGAATTAGGCAACTATATTAACTTACTATATACAAAATAGGAAAATTACTAAATAATTGCTCAGCGTAAAATAACGAAGTCATATTCGTCAGCTATTAAAACATTACTCGCACAGGAAATCGTAACACAAACACCGCGACGTGGGATGCTCTCAATAAATGCAAGCGCCACGAGATCAATGAACTTTTAAGCTGACAGTTAAAAAATAATGTGGGTTACGTTCTTGTTGCGTACATACATTCGTTGACCGTAAAAGTTCTTACAACAAGGAGAAGCTGTGTAGGAGAGGTGCGCGGCGTGACGGGGTCGTTGCCCTCGCGCCCTGTACCGCGGAACGGTGCCGAAATAATGAGCGACCCACAACTCGCGTAAATATGTCGGTCAGCGAGAACAAAGAACACCGATTGCTTGAAAGCGATTGAAACGCTTAAGGTGAGACCGATCACCTGAAACTTTGTTTACACTTTTCACAGCACACTTTATATAATTTTAGCATTACATTTGCATCATAAACATGTAATGATTTGATACAATAATATAAAGTGACACCTTTGATTGCCTGGAAAAGATCGCTATGTAGCGATAAGGCCGCAAAATTGTACATGTAATCTGCTTTTTGTTATGTTATTTGTAAATTTGTTTGTGGTGTACAATAAAATATATTCAATCATTTATTCATCAAGCTTTTATATGTTATATTAATCCAAGTTTTATAACAGCGCCCATTATTACAAGTATAATAAGTGTACCTTGGGATATATTTCATAGTGTAGTAGGTAAGTATGTAGATACAGGTTCTATTAAATTTGGTTAAAAATATCCAATGGAAAACAAAAAAAATTGAAACTTGAGTAGTATATAACTTCAGATCTAATCAGTTGACCACAGAATAAATATGGTATGACTTAAAGCATATATTATGTTGAGTTGAATATTTATTAAAATTTTTTAATTGTCGTAAGATTGTTCACTTACATATTTTTTAACGTTGCTTGCTATTAAACAATATGAGTGCTAGTCTATATAAACCCTATATATATATATATATATATATATATATATATATATATATATATATATATATATATATATATATATATATATATATATATATATTATGCGTGTGTGTATAAAATTATAAATACATTTTATGTTAGGACTTATTCGGAATCACATTTTCCGATTTTTTAAAAAACTTAATTTTTTTGATGAATAATAGAAAATCATATATTTGGATGAAATAAAAAATTTATAAAATATGATTCAATTTGTGAATCATAGTTCTTAACAACATGTAATTAATAAAACAATAAAAATTTTAGACTAAACACTTAAAACACTATACGAATCAAGAAGGCGACATCATTTTTAACAATATTATACGCGATCAAATTCAATCTCAATAATTAACAATGAAAAAAGGTATCAGCCCTAATCAGACGTAATCGTGAAGTTCTCGAAACGGCAGTCGCTAATTGTTAGTTTATAATGTAAGAACGTGCCGTAATAAACAAGAGTTCGTTGACATTAGTGCGTACGGCCACGCGCCTCGTAGTGGGCCATAAAAACAAGCCAGCTCACCATTCATTCAACGTGTACCGATGTACCGTTCACGACGAAGTGCGAACAGCGCCATCGTCAAGTTACAGCGCCACCTCGTGGCGAGCGGCACAACTAATGACACACAATTTTATTATACGTTAACAGATGTCGCTAAGCGCTTTCTGAGCAGTATTAGAATTTTAAAATAAGAAACCTGAACTTGTTTATTACATTTCTTATGTATTTTTAACCAATATATGAGAAAGAAACATATGTATATTTTTTAAATTATGTGGTAAGCGAAATATTTCGCATTTTTCCACAACAGCAAAATGAAATTCGAATTTCACGCATAATCGTTATCCCTCTCGTTTGGTACACAATAGGCCAGACGGTCGCAGAACGAAGGATATAGGCTTTGTCTCGTCCGCGCCTCCGGTAGGCAAGTTGATGTGATTAAACCAGTTCACTTGTACAGCTTGTACCCTTGCACTTCTACTCCCGTCTGCTTCCTTGCACTGCTTTCGCGCTCATGAATACGACCTTTGTCGGGTCGTGAGACGGTAACTTACATTATAATTCAGCAAAGTTAATGTTATTTAACTTTAAGTGGAGAGGCGTTCATGAATAAGGAAGTGTTTATAGTTAGTGCTCATTGGTTCATTTAAAATTATACGAATCAGAATTGAGTTAAATCTATGGAGAATAGGTATATAAATGTCAATCAAATGCATCGTTCTAATCACGTCTATATACACGTCTACAGTTTTGATTTCGTTGACAACGTTCTGATTTGCACACTAAAGGAAAGGCAAATTAAGGTAAATGTTTATATTCATATATATACATTTTTGATACAGTATTTCTTTATTATATCGGTGTTTTTTATTCATTATTTTTCAATTGAAATCTACAAGTTTAGGAGTATTCTATATTAATATTTAAGCGAACATTAATACTTTTTTGCTATTTGAAATTGTGTTTTTGAACACGGTTTATAACGCTTTATTTTAATTTTTAATATAAGGAATAAGACTTTGTTGGAACAGTGAATTTGTGATAACAATTCATAATACGGCGGAAATTTCCTTGCCGTAAAAACCCTCTCAGAAATTAGATACCTGTGCCCAGCAGTGGGACGTATATAGGCTGTACCTTTAACTTTTTTATCATTATACTTGGGACTTTAATATTCCTCAAAGACATAAGTAATACAAATTCGTCTGGTGCTACGATCGTTAAGCCGCTTACCAGGTTTGCCAATTAAAGCAAATCTTCTCCACCGTGGGAGCCCAGCAGTGGACCTTTAAGGACTAATGGAGAAAACTTACAATTAGCTACAGTTGCTATAGTAAGTTTATGTAATAAATACTAGATGGTCCCCACGACTTCGCCCGAGTGTAATTTAAGGTTTTAATTTTTTTTGCACCATACCCTAATTCTTTTTCTAAAATTAAAGTAACCTAAGTTAACCCTTATAACATCAGCTATCTGCCAGTGAAAGTCCCGACAAATTCGTCCAGCCGTTTTAGAGATTAGCCGGAACAAAATTGTTCCAGCTAATCTCAGACAGCCAAAATTTTTCAAAATTGTGTTTTTGTTGTAAGTACCGTACATACTATCGTATGCGTTTAGTACAGAACAGAACAGAATTTTAGTTATTTGTATGCATAAATAATATATACTTTTATATACAAAGTTGAAAAACTGTGACCATAATAAAAGTAAGTTGAGAACGCCCCGGCTAGACGGTCCCGTACCAGAACGACCTTCGTTCTTCATTTTCCTTATGACGGTGAACCAGTTTCTGGCTATATACTCTATTTTTGTGTGTACCATTGAATAAAGAGACTTCGCCCACAAAAATATGTTACATAGCATAATATTTTAATATGTATGTTATGTAAATTAAATATGTAATAACTTTCGGCTAATGTTTAACAACAACATATTATAGCAAATATAAGTCTTCAATCTTTTAACCTTATCGTATTTCACTGACCTCAAGTAAATTTCTTAATGTTTTCTAATTTAAAAGGTCCGACTGTTTCCCGTGTGATTGTTCCTGAACAGGTTATCCAAAAAAAAATAAGTAATCGATTTGGGGCAAGGCCTAACAACCGGCGTTGTCGGGGCCAGGTAGGGAACAACCCGAAGTTGTACCCATGACTATCCATATCGTATACCGACCGTATATCTGACAGATCTTTAAAAACATATGAATTTATAGCGTAGATATTTAACGTAATTTAATTTTAAATTTGTAACTATCCCGTTTGTGAGTCGCCCGTTCAGAGATTGTCTTCCGTGTATCGCGACCTTGCTGTTGGTGTTCTAGGACACCCAGAACACTTCCAGTTACAATGTTTACCGAAATAGCGTGCGCGATTTTGTGACGTGCGGCGTTCGATTAAAGACATATGTTGTGTGCACCTCGTGTGTGATCAGGATGTCGGTGTTTACACAGCGCAATTGGCATGAGTTGACTGAGAGCGCGACGCAACAAAGACGGAGAAAGGTGATCCGTCACCCAATATCTACAAACCATTTTCGCGCGCAGCCTTATAGGCTAATTGTAATGACATTTTGTTTACTTTAATTTCATTCTTGTTGCAAACGGGAACTACAGCGATTTTGTACTTATTGTTACAGTTCATATTATTCTAATCAGTAGTGCGTTACGATGGAGTCTATAGTTTTTAAAGCAACTATATGTGTACAACATAAAATCTTGATTGAAATTTTATCGTTGGTGCGGGTGAGCTTGCTGGAATAAAGCGACGATATTGAAAACTTATGTTAATTATATTTAGTTATATTCACCTTGCAGCCTTCACAGGAATGCACGCCATAGTGAAAACCGCTAGCTTTGTCTCCACAGACTCGGCACAACACCGTCGTCCCGTCGAACTCTGAAACAAAAAAATACAAAATCAAGAAAATATTCTAAGCATATTATGTTTATAATTTTTTATAACTACATGTATAAATTTATTCGACAAAAATTGATTTCCCAATTTTGAGTCGTGAATAACGAATTAGGCAACTAAAACGAATAAATGCATAATCACATCAATATATCCCTATTCATCGATCTATCAACACTATTAGTTAAAACAAAATTGCAACGATAAAGGGTAGGGTAGTAATGTAGGTTTATTACATTCAGATGCGATCTGTATTTTTTTTATAAATATTTATATTCTGTTTGTAATTTGAAGGTGTTGCACGCTGCCGTCCAGCTCAGCTTCACTAATCATGCGGACCAGCGCCAGCTATGTACGATATGTATAACAAACAATACCAAGTGCACGTGATCGCTACGATAACAAGGTGGTTTTACGTCACAAACAGGCGTTCAAGGCGATTACACACAAAACTTCTTAGTCATAGTTTTTACGATAATTTTTCTGTGAAAACTGACTTCTTATTGCTATATTTGCTATGTACTCGCTAGCTGCTACTAAATAATGTAACACGTACGCAGTCTTACTAAACGGCATCAGTCTTATGTATAAAACTATGGTTTATAAAAAGTGTTTTTCATTAAAGAAGTACACAGTCTTCGCGCATATTAACAATTTCTGTCAAATTCCATGTTTTACATTTTAGTTTGCGTAATTACTCTAGCCTGAGACTAATTATTTGTATTTTTTGTAATAAGGCAGATAGAGTTTATCATATAAATTTTAATTTTCCCCTATGTTAATAAATTTGACCAACGAGATCAGTACCAATTATAAGACTACTGGTAAATAATTTACAAACAATGTAAGAAACGAATATTAATGTAGCATCAGACAAAATAAATTTAATGGTACGTTATCGTAACAGAAATCTAAATAATAAGGCAATATTATTTAGATTTCTGTGGTTATCGTCCTCTTTCAAGTAGGTATTTAAATGAAAGTCTGTTTCTTCATGAAGCTATCGAACTGCACGTGCCGTCGACGTTTAATTCAAAGTCGCGTGATTTATCGCTCAGCTTGCAGCTGATTAGCACTTTCTCGATATGAGAGTTTACACTTTACAGCGTTATGCAACATGTTATGATTTGTTTTTAAAACATAAACCCGTTAAGTACTAGAATCCCGCTAATTACGAATACATAGGACGCATATGTGACGCAACCGCATTTCATTGCGCGCGTTTAGGTGACAATGAATTTTTATTTAGAAAGCGCTTCTCCACTCCACAAAACGATGTCAACGAACTTTTGTACATACGTTTGTTACGTAAATGATGAAAATTCCAGTACGCTACAAAAGGTTCGTCTCAAAACATTTTTATTTCGCTTATCGCGTGAGTATAATCGATTGCTTAATTACAAAGTGTCGAATGCATTAATGAAAGATCATTAATGTAAGTTTTAACTCAAAAAAATAATTGTTAATAGTCAAAGTGATTTTCTTAGTAGGTCAGTGATAGATAAAGCCCGTGGTATTACAGGTATGACGTCTACAGCCCGGTATTGAAGCGGGAGCAGTGGAGGGCGAAGGGCGGAGGAGCCAACAGGGAACAGGTTCGTGGACGTTCGGCCCGGACTGCTCTCACTTTCCCCTTACGTTTGTTTATTTGTTAAGGGAGCGGGCGCGGCCTTTTGGATGAAACTTTCTATTTCTGGCGCGCTCCACTCGCCGCGGGTCGACGTTCGCCGCGGTCGCTTTCTATGGTGTTACTTTCTTTTTTTTAGATGCATCACATAGCCGTCCTCGCTGCGCTTCTGTTTCATCTCTCGCTTTTGTTAGCGTGTGCATACGAGTACGTAGACGCAGTGGGGATCACAATGGAGCAGGGAAAGCGAAGCGACACGTAACGAGTGCAATAGCAAAAGAATATGTAGCGTGCAGCCATTTCTCCTCGAGTGATGCAACACGGATAATTTTTTTTGATCTATGCGTGTGAGAGTTGGTCTCTAGTTACGTTAATTGAGAGTCGAAGAAAGTAAACGAGAAAGTACCGACGTAATAACGCAGCGCCGACAGATCGCAACTGCAGAAACTATGTCATTGCGATGTTTCTTTGTAAATAATTAACCCTCGACAGCAACACGTATCACGTAGCTAACGCTGTTTCCTAGTCAACTGTCACGTCTGCGTCGCTTATTTTAATAATAATCTGTACGTTTCGCTGCCAAATGTCCTTTTGAATGTTACTGGCAGCGACGTTAATGAACCTTTACACGTTTTTCATGTATAAGAAAATAAAAACATTTTGTGACGACTTATATAGTTTGCGATTGCCTGCTTATAGCTATAAACAGAATAAACATGAACTGTCGTGAGTGAACTGGTGAAACGGGCGTCAAGAGAAAAGTAAAAGTGGTGCGGCAAGACAGCTGGACGGGCCACGTCACGCGGCTCCCACTCTAACGCTAACGGTCGTTGTTTTTTTTTTTGTCACACAGCAAACATCATTAACAAAATATTTCACGCTCGATAAGCACAAATTATTTTGTAGGCAGCCGTTAACTCTTTTGTTGTTATCGATTAAACATCGCGAGAGAAATCTCAGAGTAATCAATAAAACGATAAGATCATTAGCAGTCGAAAGCGAATCCATTGCATGGCGCCCCGCAGACAGGATCGAGCCCCCTCGATTCGTGCTGCGTACCGGCGATTTTATTGCATTAAGTGCTGTATATATTTTGCACAAAGCGTTCTAATTGTTTTCCAGCGAACCCTTCCGACTGGAAATTCAGTCGATCCATCACACATTCGTTCTGCAACCGACTGGCAAACTGAATTAACTACATAGTTCCTTTCATAAAACCCTTAAAGCAATCATTTATCGAAAAGTGTTAATGATCGTTGTACAATTCAATGGGAATTAATGTTTTGTTGTAGACAAAAAGGATACCCTTTAAAAAAAATTACGACGAATCAAACGATTTAAGTATTTTAAAACGAATTAAAATTTGGTTATGTCTATCACTGAAACATGTACATATTCATAATATTATTTCTATTTTTTCTAATAACATACACAAGATTTTCATGATTATAGCATTTCACAAGCTCGCTGTGTCATTTAAACATTTCCCCCAAGGTATTCAAAAAACCACCATCTGATTGCCAAAAAGTCCTGATCTGAGTTACCTGGATCAATCGATTTCCTGTTTTACCATGTTGTCACTTCCAGTGTTTGATATCTTACATTTCTACCACTCGAGGACCATTCTCATGGTTGTCGGTTCTTGCCGGCCCATTGTCCTCCAGCTAACTGATCCGTACTACCAAAAGTCAACTGCTAAACATAGGCCCCCTCACGGAGCAAATATAAAGTCCGTGGGCCTCCCTCACGGATTGCCTCATAGAGGGACGTTTGCCATAGTTGTCACGCTGGGCATGCGGATTTGGTACCGCAGTTATTAAATTACTTTGAGGTTAGGTATCAGAAACACGCTGTCGGTCAACTCCTATTTCATTTCCCTCTGTAGCCCCCTGTCCTGCGACACGGAGTGTTTCGGGATAATGGATTCCCCTCTATAGAGCGATTATAATAATATATATATATATATATATATATATATATATATATATATATATATATATACATATAAGTATACATTTAACGCTGGCTGCTTATCAGCCATTGAAATATAAAAATAATTATGTTTTCTAATGTGTTATAACTGCAATTTTATTATTTTAAAAATTTCAAATAGTGTTTTATAACATGTTACATAATTTTTTTTTAAATAAACAAGCAAGACACAAGAGAGTATTACACTTACGTACAAGTCAATGCCCACTGATAGAATAGTTCAAATTATTTGAAATAAATCTACTACCTACTTCACTTTCACCTTATTTAAAATGAAAACATAAGAATAGGGTATGTATGAATTTTCCTAAAAGAGCGCGGTCGTGACACATTACAATAAATAAAAATGTGTAACGTTCAAAATTCATTGTCACTGATTGTTTACAGCAATAGGTATGTCACTGTTTCGAAACAGAAGCAGTAAACGATCAGGAGCATACCTATATGCAGTTCTGGTTCCCTCTCCGTGTGCACCGACCCCATCATATTGTCTGTTGGTGCCGGCGTATCGTAACGCCCGTAACTACTATCCGGAGACATCACTTGAGTCATAAGCTAAAACTTAATTATTGTTTTATCTCGCACTTCACAACACGTAAGGCACATTCGAGCCTTTCGGCTCAGAAACACTAGCGTCCTGCGCACTCTGTTTGATAAAATAGGACAGGAGTGCATGGGCCGAGGCGCGCGGCCGGCTCGTCGCGAAGGATGAAGGTCGCTCGTTCGCGATATCACACTGCTGCACGCGCCGCGTGCACTTCACTCGAGCTCAATCGACGAACTGAACTCGGGCCGCGCGCACTCGTGATCGAAGCCGCGCGAGCCTCCCCTTAAGAGTGAAAGTCTGCAAAAAGATCACTGCTCCGTGCGATACAATCACTTCGGCAACGACGCAGCGTTCGTCGAGCGAATATCGCCTCTATGCGTCGGCGAAGCCTGTCTGTCTATACTTCGTTGCGAGCCTCGGCGCGCTTCGAACTCCGGTCTCTGAGGTCATTGCCGCGCCTTCGATGGACCAATGAGAAGCGCGGGCAAACATGCGCGGCGAGCCATTGGAGGGTTGTGAAGTCCTCTCCCCGCGCGCTTCGCCGAGCGCTTGAGTTCGAAGACCTGAACCTTGCGGGCGCTCCGCGGCCAAGGTCGCGTGAGAGCAGTGCCTACTGAGAGCGCGGCCGAATGTACGAGCGGGACAAAGTCGTATGATTGCGTCACACTACGAAAATATTTTTGGTGATGGAACGCGAGTGAACTTGAACAAGAAATTGAGCTAATGGATAGCGAGCGTTGTGTAGGTCGACGCGTGACGGAGTGACCTGCTGCCGCCACGGCCCGCTTGCCTGCTTGCCCGCTTCCCTGCTAGCACACACTTCCGGGATAAACAACTTAATGCTCAAAACATTTCAATATTCTCACTTTACTATTGCCCGAGGCTTTCTACGTTATGTTCTACAAATCCTTAATTCTTAACAAACAGTGCACCTGATTTCGGGAAAATAACGAAAAACGATAATAAGTTCACGAGTAAGAATTATCCATTACGAATAAAAAGAAATGACAAGGGTTATGTAAAAAAATAATATTAGAATAGATACAAAACACTTGTTAAACTAATTACATACCTACGTATTGGCTTACGACGTACCTACATACCTAAATACTTCGCGACCCAATTCTAGTTAACGCAACAATGACGAAATAATAGCACCCCACATCCTTTCCATGCAAGTATGGAGTTGATGATAAACAAGGCGTATAACGTATAGGTAGATAAACTATGAACACAATAAATGATTAAATTTTATGTAATATCAGTTACAGATGTTATTATAAAATAAATCTTAAATGCAAGCATTAAAAGCCGAAATTCGTTCGCAGTGAGAGTTATTTATACGAGATAAAAGACGAGTGGCGGTGGGCGTCGAAGCGGGTGAACGACCTGGAAATTTTGGCGCAGGACGGTCAAGGCCACCGCCCGCACAGGCGCTCCGCACCTCTCAACAAACTCGCGGGTTTTTTTTTTAATTTATCATTAGCTCTTATAAACAGCAATTACCCAAAAAAAAAAATCCGAACAAAACCCTGTATACTATGCTGCAGTTCGTCAAAGTCAAAGGAATAACAAGCTATAATTTTATTAGCATAATGTGAAGTTGAGCAGATAAAGTATATTATCCACCTAGAAATGAGTTGAAGCCCGTGTCCTACAAGATATTGTTATGTTGGCTACTTTACTACATATGGTACTTAGTGTATTGATTAAATTGTTTACTTTTTTAATTAAATTGCATTGAGTGTATAGATACCTAACCGGAGACCTTTTTTACGCGACATGAGGCATTTTATCTTAGCCCTCTGGGGTGGCGGGATGAAACCTACATTTTGATTCTTAATCGAGAGTAGATAGATGCATAGGTGTCATTGGGCCACAGTATCACCTTATCACCAGTTGGACTGTGCTCGTTTATCATCTTTATGTTAAAAATACACACCTTTTACAAACTCTTACAGTCGATAATTTTTTTTTATAGGACAGGGTGACAAACGAGCACACAGTCCACCTGATGGTAAGTGGTTGCTGTGGGCCATAGACAACAATTACAATCATCGCTTGTCACCCATGAGGACCAAGATGGAATGCCTCGTTTCCAGTAAAAAGGGTCGCCAGTTCTCTACACTGACTATACGAAACACAGCAGCATTAAACTACTATTTTACGCTGGTATTCTGTTAGAGCGTGGTCCTTCCCCGATCGAGCCGACCCATTCGTGCTACAACTATACCACTAATATAACTGCAGCATGGCTGTACCACGTATAAAAGATAAGTTCATAAGACATTATTTTTGTTTAGTGTCATATTATATTTTAAGTTTGTAATAATTAAATTATGCTGGTGCATTAAGAGAGGGATGTAAAAGAAATTGAGAACGAGGTTCAATTCTGGATTTTAAAAAAGTAAATTAATAAGTAAAGTAAATAATACTATTGAATAAAACTATAACGGATTTTATCGCGTTTAATAAACTTATTTTTAATGTATTTTTAATCCCCGTTTTTTAATTTTCATCCGACGTTTCGAGTACCTAATAAGATAAATTAATTAAAAAAAATTATCAAAGGCGATAAAATCTGTTTAAATAGTTTTATTCAATGTGTAGTGTTGGCGTAAATTTAAGAAGTCATTAAATAAAAATAATACTAGCTGGAAAATTCGTAATATACCGTAAAAAACTGATTGTTTTGTTTTTAAAAATATAAGATATTTTGTGAGCGATTAATTGTTTTTATTATCGCGTTTAATTAGCTTATTTTTAATTCCCGACGTTTCGAGTGCTTTACAGCACCCAGCCTAGTACCTACGGGCTGTTATTAAGTATCTGTGCTTAAAATTTTCCTAACAACAAACAAGTCTAACAACATTTACGGCATGCATTATGGTCTGCTGTATGCTGCAATTTCAGGTTGGTGCACCGAATTTAAGCGTGGAAAGTCCACCAAAACGAATCTCGCTCGGGACACCCTACGACAGCAATGACAAAATAAATGGTTAAAAAGACTAAATAAACGTTTTAAAAACGATCGAAAAAAATATTTTTACTCGTAGTGTGCATAATAATTAGGGATGGGCCGAATATGGATTTCATCGAATACGAATATTCGGCCGAATGTTCGGTAAAACTTTTACCGAACCGAATATTCGGCCGAACATTATTCGGCAGGATAACCTCGAGACCCAACCAATTTATGTCGAAACTTGTTACCGTAAAGTGCGCGGGATTAGCGCCGGACCCTGCCACTCACTCCCCCGCCACACCTGACAGTTATTGCATCATCTAGTACCTACTGAGGAAATTGCCGGCATATGCTTATGTTTTGACTATTTTTGTGAGAAAAAAAAGTATTTCGTTGTGTTATTATTAGTGAAAATTGATAATGATATGATGAAAATGAGTGGCAGAAGATCTACTATTTGGACCTATTTTAGAGAAACTGACGACTGTAATGTAACGTTTCTTTTTTTTTGATTCCGAACAAAATGTTATCAAGCTTTCTATTTGCTATAACTGGAAATAAATCTACAGTGCCTCAAAAACTTGACCGCACCAAACCCTGCCACTTGACCGCATCCAGCACAGAGCGGCTCGAATCGTCGAAGACCGAGTGTTTTCCGATCGGTTCGATTCACTAGCACTGCGAAGAGATGTTGCATCTCTTTGCATTTTCTTTCACATATACCATGGAGAGTGCTCTGAGGAATTGTTCGGATTAATCCCAGCCGCCAAATTTCGTGAACGCACTACGCGGCAAACGTCCTGATACCATCGACACCATCTGGATGCTTGGATTTCCACCACTGTACGTTTCAAAAGGAGTTTTCTTCCGTGTACAACCTCTCTGTGGAATAGTTTACCACCGGCGATTTTTCCGGCCCGATACGACCTGGGGACCTTCAAGAAAAGAGCTTACTCCTTTCTAAAGGGCCGGCAACGCACCTGCGATTCCCCTGGCGTTGCGGTTGATCATGGGCGGCGGTAGTCACTTAACATCAGGTGAGCCGCATGCTCGTTTGCCCCCTCTTCTATAAAAAAACATAACGCTACACAAGTAGATTTAATCCATAAATAAATATACTTCCAACAGTAAAATTATTAAAGACATGGCATTACTCAATTCGTACATTTCAATACAGTGGATACTTTGAGTACCACTTTACCGAATATTCGGTGATTTAACCGAATATTCGGCCGGATACGAATATTCGGTAAAGCTGCCGAATATGCCGAATACCGAATATAATACGAATATTCGGCCCATCTCTAATAATAATTGCTAACGCGGCACAAGTGACTTTACGAGTATTGAACAACAGTCAGTCGCTGCCTTTAAAATTGCGGTTTCCAGGGCGCGTCTTACCGCCCAGAACAACTACCAACACGACCTGAGTCGTCAAAGCGGAGTCTTCACACCTCTGCTAAAACATATGCTGTGGAAAGGTTCATGCTAACAGCGACACAAAAGGTTTTTGCCTCTGTATGTATTTAAACTTTTTGTGATAATTATTTCGCTTCAATACTTTCCCTTTAGGTAGAGGAAGCTTTTTAAGGGGTTTCGCAAATATCCTGCCACGTTTTAAGAAAAAATATTTAAGTCGTGTACTGTCGTTTCCTATTTTTTACGCACATTTTTTTCTTGAAAGTGTTTTATAAATATTTTAGTATAATACTACATAACAACAACAGGTGTAAAATTAAACATACGCATAAGTATTAAGGACCGCGCAATTCGACAAGGTAAGAACAAAATTAATTTGTTAGGTATACAACAGAATAAATGCATAGGTACCTACTCTTATAGAAATAAAGATAAGCATTTGTGGGTACGTTTTAATTAACGGTTCTTTCACACACTACATTTTCAGCTTCGAGCTATGGCTATCTTATATTATATCCACATATCCACAACGTCATATATTCTAAATATTTGCATTAGTTATAAAATATTTTATTTAGACACTTAAAAACATCACGTATATTAAACATCTATGCTTACGTAAATTTATAATACAATACTTTCACTTCTATTTATACGCACTCAATTTCGCAAACGTACGAACGTTAAACAATATTATAAAGTGCCATGTGTAGTGTGTACACTTGGAACTTTACATGAAAGTGAGTAGGAACCCAATTTTTTTACTTCCTTCCGTTGCCCTCACTTTTTAATAAGGTTGTGCGAATATCAAATTACCGAGTTGTTTTATTAGTTACGTGTGATGATATAAACAGCTTTATTTCTGATCAAATAGAGTCGACGGTTGCTTGTTATATTTGCTGTCAAAAAACTTAAATCGAGTGTCGTCAGCCGGTAGCCACATGTATTTTTGTATTGTTCGCTGTGACCACAGCCGAAGGGACCGACTCAGTTTTGATGTTTTCGATAGATGGCGGGTATTTTTTATTACAATAAAAAGCGTAGGTACCAAATGCTATACTGTTTGCAATTTAAGAGGCTTCTTTTTTCCGCGTCCGGATTACACTATGGTTTAATTCATTTAAACGCGTCAAAAGTGTTTTATTTTACTTTAAATTACTTTTTATGTGAAGAATGTTAATGCAAAATTTTGTATTATGACTTTTTGTAGTTCCCTCACAAAGTTTGGCTTGCGTTATTGTCACAAAATATTAATTTTGTAAACGAACAAACAAATACGATTATGACCTATAAAATGTTCTACGGTCGTTAACAAACGCTTTTGAAACGAATTTTATAACAACAAAATGGTCAGGTCAGAAGGACACCCGACCGGAGGGGTCGGGTGTCCTTCTCGGCGGGCGAAGGACGATGGGGCGAGTGCGCCCGTAGGCCCGTGACCCGTCCTACAAACGATTTAACACTGTATTCATTACCTATCCATTAACAAGCATATAAATTTGTTTTTCAAACTCCTCTGTGTGCTGAATGTGGTTAAGAAGCGTTTTTACGACTACTAACCGCAAGGAAATTAAATCAACGTTATATTTTTTTATAGGAGAGGGGGCAAACGAGCATGCGGCTCACCTGATGGTAAGTTTATACGTGGTAGAGCCATGCTGCAGTTATATTAGTAGTATAGTTGTAGCATGAATGGGTCGGCTCGTTGGGGAAGGACCACGCTCTCACAGAATACCAGCGTAAAATAGTAGCTTAATGCTGCTGTGTTTCGTATGGTGAGTGTAGAGAACCGGAGACCCTTTTTACTGGAAATGGGGCATTCCATATTAGTCCTCACGGGTGACAACACATCTGCATTTTGATTCGTAATCGAGGATATATGTCTATGGGCTACAGCAACGACTTACCATCAGGTGGACTGTGTACTCGTTTGTCACCCTATCATATAAAAAAGTGACTTCCGCCGCCCATGAACAACTACAACACCAGGGGAATAGCAGATGGGGTGCCGGCCTTTTAAAAAGAAGTCAGCTCTTTTCGTGAAGGTCCCTAAGTCGTGTTGGTCCGAAAAACTCTCTTTCTCGCACAACTTTCTTGTGGAATCGTGGTAGTCGAAGTTGTGCGAGGAAGAAAACTTCTTTTAAATCACACAGTGGTGGACCATCAATCACCCAGCTGGTAAAGTTTTGTCGCGATGTGCGATGGTGAAATTGTTTTTAAATAATTTTTATAAAAAGTTAAAAATTGTATTAGAATTAGTCCGAACAATTCCTCAGAGCACTCCCCGTGGTAGATGAGATATGATGTAAAAAAAAGGAATTAGGTCAAACAATGCGACGACTATAGGACCATAACCCGAATTCGGATCGAGGATGGCGTCAAATTAAATGCGAATTATCGTTACGCCAGTCCACGTGCTGGCTAAATAAACATAGAGTGTGAAAACGCAATAGAAGCGTAACCGGAGGCTGGCCGCCGCCGGTGGACTTCCTAGAAGTCCTGCGGAGCGACGTGGGCAGTTCCAGTGGAAGCCGAATGTTCGCAGCGCGCGGTCAAGGCCGCGCTGAGCCAGCCGGTTTCACCGATGCGCACTTGAAACACGACCCCATCCATTGTTATTGTTTGTAAATTGATGTTCGTTGCTCGTATGAATCGGTGACGCTTATTCTTGGAAAAATAATTTAGTCGCAATACACTGTAACATGAGTTTATAAACCTAACTCTTGTTCTACAATATTGGATGACATTCTTAGGACTCCACTGCCATATAAGGTTCAATCTGTCTGTCCTATGTATCGTAACCTCTAGAGTTTTTTTTTTTAATTTTTAACCGAATTATATAAAAGTTTGAGAGTATATTCTTTCACATTTAAACATTTCGCACAACTATGACATGTCAAAAAACCAAATCGCAAATAAAATTTCTGCGCTGCGCTTTTTCTGGCTCAAATCGCGCAAAGAGCAGCGACGAAGAGCGCCGAGAGCCGTCGAGTTTTTCCGAAGCAGTGTGAGGTCATCATAAGTCAATTACCTCTCGCTTGTTGTTGCGGCGACTCCGGACCACCACCTCTGACACGTTGCGTGAACATATGCCGACGTTTTATCAAAACAAGTCTGGCCTTTGTTTCAAGCAAACGTTCGTTAAAAATTGATATCGCGAATTAATACCAAACTTCCGCGAACTAGGAGTTGTGGTGACACGAGAAATGTAATATTCTACTCACAAATATAAAGATATAATAACGACTGTGAGCAGCGTCGAAGCTGTGGGACTTGTGGTCAATCCGATCGAAAAGTACAGCAATCATGGCAAATAATTCCTATATTTGGAGGGGTATAAATCCAGCAGCGTCCTGGCACGGGCTGATAGAGGGAAAAGATATATTTTTTTTATAGGATAGGGTGACAAACGAGCACACAGTCCACCTGATGGTAAGTGGTTGCTGTGGCCCATAGACATCTACATCTATCCTCGATTACGAATAAAAATGCAGATGCGTTGTCACCAGTGAGGACTAAGGTGGAATGCCTCGTTTCTAGTAAAAAGGGTCTCCGGCTCTCCGGTTTTTTAAAAAAAAGATATGTAATATACGGGTTGATACTAAACCAAATTATCTTAATATTATAAAAATTAAAGCATGTTTGTTTGCACATTTGTACTAAGGCTCAATTTACACTGCTGCGGAACGGAACGGAATGGAAGCGAATTTATGTAACGAAATTGTACATAGATGAGCCTTATGTTAATTTTTTAACGAACAAACTAGTATGAGCCAAAATAAGAAGTCGCGCGACTTCCGGGGAATTCTCGAGGATTCCTGTAGCTACTGTCGGCGAGTCGGCGAAATCTGTGGGATTTCTACAGTCTACAGCCCCAAGGCGACTGTCGTATAGCCCGAAGGCGACGTCGCGCGCCTTCTCGCGCGTCGTCGCGTCGCTGCGATATTGACGCTACCGTTCTGTTCCATTCCGCCGCAATGTAAATTGAGCCTTAATCAAGTTTAAACGGCTGGAAAGTATGGCATAGAAGTCATCATGTCGCGGAATAGGACAAATATTAAAGTTGTAATTTACGCTCAGCGAGAAGCGGACGTAGGTATTAAACATCAACCACTAAATACATTTGTGACGTCGTCGCCAAGATGTCAATATATTTGTGAACGACATAATTATTAGTTATCACTTTAATGGAAATGTATGTTTTTTTTTGTGTCTAATAAAACAATGTTACAAGAACAGGTAGGTAATATTTACAACAACTGATCTAATTTTTTTAGAAATTTTATTTAAATTTTGCGGTCACTGCACATGATGCTTTAAAAGATAATACGCTTTTGTATGGCGTTATAAACATTATTATGAAGAAAACTTGTAACGAGTTATAAGTAATATGATTGCGCCATAATATTTTATGTGAGAACGTCGTCATCATTATCATTATCATTATCATCATTAAGCCCACAGCTGAACATAGGCATCCCCCAAGGAATACCATAAAGTACCCACGGTGATGAGGACCTGCATCCAGTGACTCCCAGCATGTCTACACCACTACTGCTACAAGCACATCGTCCACTAAACGGCACGGTGTGTCTACATACCGGTTACCCTTTTTCTGGCAACATCCATTTGTATATATACATCCATTTGTATGCAAGAAATTGTGAAGATGCATCTGAATTTTGTTTCTTAATAGAGGATATTATAAATATAATAAATATGCAGGTGTCTGTGGATCACAGCAAAGACCAGATATCAGGTGGATCGCATGCTCGTTTGTCAAATCCACACTAAGGTAAAAGCTACTATTTCACGGGTATTCTGTGAGAGCGTGGTCCTTCCCCGGTCCAACCGATCAATTCGTGCTACAACTTACTACTAATATAACTGCAGCATGGCTCTACCACGTCAAAATTATATATTTTTTTTCATTTCATTTATTTATTTATTTTGCACAATGTGTTTTTTGTTTTACAATTGTCATAAAAAATTGGTATAACACTAACCATTCCTAGTGTACAAAATTAAAAAATGTTAATATTACTAACTTGAACGAATATTCGTTCAATATTACTAAGTACGTTGTAAAGTAAAATTACAAAAAAAAAAATACAGACACTGCATAATAATTAAACAAAAAAAATTAAAGAAAATAAAACGAGCAAGTGAGACCCGAGAAGCAAAACATTAAAAATACTATTTGCACCATTAATATTTATAATTTTATGTCACGTTATAATAGGTATATAATTGTATTGTGGATGCCGCCACCGAAGTATGTGGTGTAAGTAAGAGAACAAATGAAAGGAAAAGTAATACGTTGTGGTGGGATGATGAGGTACGGGTGGAAGTTGAATCAAAGGAGAAAGGATGGTTAGATTTACTAGCAACCAAAGCTGGTAATTCTTCTGGTATGAATGATGAGATTGAAAGAAAAAAGGCAGAATTTAGACGTCTAAATAAGAGAGTAAAAGAAGTTGTTGAAAGGAAAGAAAGAACGGATAAGAATGATAGAAGGATATCTGATAATTTCCAGGCTAACATAAAAATGTTCTCGAAACTCGTAAGAACTGCCAGAGGAAATACAAAACAGCCTATAATTAATGCTATAAGAGACAAGAATGGATGTATTTTGAATGATGAAGTTTCGAATTTAAACAGATGGAAGGAATACTTTGAAAGTGTGTTTATGAGTGAAGAGTCGTCTGAATTAAATGAACTAGAAATTCCGAAAGAAGTGGAAAGAGGTATGGAGATAAGTGTAGATGGAATAATGAAAGCAATGAAAAAGCATGAAAGCAGGTAAGGCAGCTGGATATGATAGAGTATCACTCGAGATATTAAGGGCTGGAGAGGGAGTGGTGGCAGGCCTGGTGTACACCTTGTTTAATTTATGTTGGGAATTAAACGGGTACCGGATGACTGGTGTAAAGCAGTTATAGTACCAATATATAAAGGAAAAGGGTCACAGCAGGACTGCAAAACTACTGTGGTATCAGCTTGCTTAGTATTGTGGGTAAACTGTATGCTAAGGTGTTAATTGAAAGAGTTATGAAAGAAACTGATGGAAAAAATTGGGATGTGCAAGCGGGTTTTAGAAAGGGAATGGGGTGTACAGATCAAGTCTTTTCCATGCGCATGATTGCGGAGAAGTTTTTGGCCAAAAACCAGAAAGTTTTTTGTGCGTTCATGGACTTGAAAAAGGCTTATGACAAAGTGGACAGGAATGTGTTATTGCAAACACTGAACTCATATGGGTTGAGCGCTGGTTTGATACAGGCATTAAGGTCTCTTTATAGGGACTCTAGTGCTTGTGTCAGGATCAATGGGGTCTACTCAGACTGTTTTGGCATCCAAAAAGGTGTCAGACAGGGCTGTGTAGCTTCCCCTTGGCTGTTCAACCTATTTAATGGACAGGTGTTTGCAAACTTTGAAAGATGAAGAATGTGGGTTAAGAATGGGCGAGTTAACCGTCAAATGCCTTTTGTATGCTGATGATCAAGTCATATTTGCGTCATCGGCGACAGAGTTGTAAATGATGGTTACATTAATGAACTGGGAATTAAAAGAAAGGGGAATGAAAGTGAACGCAAGTAAGGTATGTGAAATAAGAATATAAGGAGAGTTAATTGAGCAAGTGGATGAGTTTGTGTATTTGGGATGTGTATTTAACAGGGATGGTAGATATGATAGGGATATAGAACGACGAGTAAATGCAGGGAATAGAGTGAATGGGGCACTACTCTATTATGAAGAACCAGAATGTGTCAGAAAAGGCACGTATGGTAATTCATAATGCTGTGTTAGTCCCTACTTTAATGTATGGTAGTGAAAGCTGGGTGTGGCAGAAGAAGCACGAAAGTAGAATAAATGCTGTAGAAATGCGGTCTTTAAGGAATATGCTAGGGTTGAATCTGAATGACAGGGTGAGAAATTCCGTGATAATAGATAAATGTGGTATGCAAGATGATGTTGTGACCAGGATTAAGAAAGGAATGCTTCAGTGGTTTGGTCATATAGAAAGAATGAATGAGGAAAGAGTGACAAAGCAAATTTATATGGCAGATGTGAACGTCCGAGTCGGGAAGGGACGCCCTAGAAAAAAGTTTATCGACCAAATTGGCGATATTTTGAAAATGGGCCACGTTAGAAGTACCCTTAACCAACGAGCATGTATGCGTAGATATATGGATGTAAAGGAGGCGAAAGAGGTATGTCAGGATCGTGCCAAATGGAAGTCCGTAGTCTCTGCCTACCCCTCTGGGTGACAGGCGTGAGTGTTTATGTATGTATGTATAATTGTATTATTTCTTAGAGCTTAATGCGTAGTCGAGCCGACTCATTGGTGCTGCAACCAGCTGTAGCGTGGATCTACCACGTTGATTCGTTCCGACAGTAGAAATAAGCTAAGAGACCCTCACTAAATATAACAAGGTCTAAAAGTTCTACAGCAGCGCAGCACCTACCTACGAGCTACGAGTAGTAGATGAGTTTCTATCTATTGCGGTGAATGAGCGTGACATACAGGCCGTGTGATCCGGACGCGTTCAATCGCGCCGACCTCGGCTGATTCGGCAAGTCGGCAACCCGTGCCAAGGCCAAGGACAATTAAACTGGTTGCGTTGCGCTCGTTTAATAGCTCCATGCGATGGGCCCTGGCCGACAGAAGTAGCGGAAATTAATTTGTATAGATACCGCGATATACTTAACTTTTATTATCCGGAAAACGATTATTTTGGATAACGACAAAAGCTGAACGCACATTTATCCGCACCGTACGCGCCGTACGCGCAGCGTTTTAGAAATCGTTGTATAAAATCATACGAAACCTCGCACATTACAGCCGTCACACAAGACTTTTATAACTTTTAATTAATACTTAATTAATTATATAATTTGAAAAAAATTATTGCATCGATTATCAATATGAATACTTAGCGACAAAATAATTTAAATACAATAAAAAAATTGATAATTAATTTTAATTCAAAAACCCAATTGTACCAGATTACTTAATTATTATTTTTGCTAGGAAATTGTAATAAACTTTTGAATTTATTATTTTATCATAATTAATAGTATAATTAATACATATAAATAATGTAATCTATACATATAATTTTAAGTTTAAATCCAGATTTTTTTTCTATCTACTTATAATATAAAATTGACTTTTAACCTCAAATGTTTATCTTATTTGCATTCCATTAAGACATGAATTACTATTTGCGAATGTTTTGTCCGTGTGTGTATAATTTTTATTTTTATGTGTAACGGAAAAATTTATAAAATAAATGGTCATTGCTGATTATTTAAAAAAAATCCAAATGACGCTATATTATTAGGTGCGACCCAGGCGAAACCGCGGGACGCTAGTAAACAAAAATTTGTCATGGTTACTAAAACTACGACGCTTTCGTATAAATACATGAATATATAAATATTTTCTTTAGACCTTATTTGATAATTAGCCCATGACCTATAACATAAATATATATTACACATGTTGTAACGGCCGCCCGGAACTGAATTGTAAATAAGCGTTAACACGAATTTGAATAATTGTGTAGCTCAGGAACGGCTCTATCGTGAACTAGTAGGATTTCCTCGTACGTATCGGAACGTGTCAATGCCAAATCGTACCAAATTAACCGCAATGTCAGCGCAGCCGCGACTTCAGGGTAACATCGACACGAGGATATTCGACATAACGCGTATTTAACAAAGTTAAAATCTCGACTAAGTCTAAAAATTTGTCTGTTATACTATGCTTTATTGACAGTATTATTTTTCAGGATGGGTCGAATATAGATTTCACACAATATTTTGAAGAAAGCTCGGTAAAACTTTTACCGAACCGAATATTCGGCCGAACATTATTCGGCAGGATCACCTCGGTACCTAACCAACTTATGTTGAAACTTGTTACCATAGAATAATATAATACATACATAATATAACGGGGAGTGGGCGAAGCCCGTGTAGGCACTAAAATGCCACTAACACGTCAATTCACACGTATAAATGTCAACACGAGATGTGTTTTGATGTTACAATCGTTTCCAAATTTCGCATGCAAATTAATTAAATAATGCCAAATTGCACGCCATTTACAAATAAATATGTATTAAAATCCGTCTGTCAACACAGCGAATCGGGTTTGTAGTAGTGAATAACTCATAATACGACGTAATTGCTTGCATGCGTGCTTCAGGCGACGCCTATCCTCGTACAAAATAAGGTTGGCAGCCATTCTATTGTGTAGTATAGTATTCTATGCTTGTTACCATAAAGCGCGCGGGATTAGCGCTAGATCCTTCCTCTCGCTCCCCCACCACACCTGACATGTTGAAAATGAATGGCAGGAGATCTACTATTTGAACTCATTTTAGAGAAACTGACGACCAAAGTAAAGTGAGATGTACTAATGTAGTGTAATGTTTCTTTATTTGATAAAAAAAAGATATTAAGCCTATTTGCTATAATTTCAAATAAATCTACAGTGCAGTGCCTCAAAAACATAACAATATACAAGTAGATTTAACCCATAAATAAAATATACTTTCAACCCAATTCGTACATTTCAATACAGTGGACACTGAGCACCGCTTTAACGAATGTTCGGTGACTTAGCCGAATATTCGATAAACCTGCCGAATATGCTGAAATACCGAATACGAAACGAATATCGGCCCATCTCTATTCCCATTCCCCGAAAAATAGGTTATGAAGATTGCCAGCATTTAAAAACGTAAAATCAGTATAATAAGAGACTGATTTCTTTTACTTGAATGTTTTCTTTTCTTACAAATAAATTTTTGGTAATTTCAAGACGCATTCATTTACAAGCGTGATATTATTATTCGATAACAATTAAATTAGTTTATATTACTTTTTTATTTCGAATAATAATGGCGAGTTATTCGACGGCGGAGGGACGATTAATCGGTATGCGACTATTACTAAAATATATGTTTTTTTTTTTATTTTAACATATTAAAATTTTATTTAAATCAGTTCAAAATAGATGCAAAGGAAAGCGAAGATAGTTCAAACATTCACAATTGAGCAGTCATTTTGTTACCGCTTTAATTCGCCTTGATATTTACACTGAAACGAGACTTCCTGCTCTCGATAAAGGACGACCGCAATCTATCTGCGTTCTACGCCGACGCGATGCTCTTACTTTTTGTTGTCCTTGCAGCTTTGCCATATTTAATACTAAGTAAGTTCGATGTAAGCATTACAAGAACTCGAATACCCCAGTCCGCAGACCGGAACAAAAATGAACGCGAAAACGATAATTAGAGCGTTGAAATGAACTAATGGTGCAAAAGTCTAGCTTAAACTGTTTAATGGTTATATGAAACCGATTTAAAGCAAGAATAAGTAAGGCAGGTGAGAAGTGTGTTGTGTCGTCGTAATCAGAGCATCGCGAACGAAGCCACTGCCGGCTGATGATGCACGGCGTTGTATAATCTGTAGCGAGTCTGTACGCCCGCGTAACATTACGTAGGTAATTGTAACAACCAGCAACATAAAGACACACGCACACTTCGAGGAAGCATTCTGTATTGATTTCCTAGTGGCTACATTTACTCGGCCTCATTAGCCAGTGATAACGATGTGTGATCGCTTTTTCCATAAACATTATCAATTTCATTAACCTAATTGAATGTTAAGTATTGACGACAAAGTTTGAAGAAATAAATCGTCTCCTAAATCGTGTCCTCATTCTTGCACAGTCACATTAGGTATACAGATTTGTTCTATTTTCATACGAAAATGATAAATCCACTTGAACTCGAACCAAATACATTTCAATTAAGTTCTACTGTTTGGCAAGTCCGCACCATTATTTACGGCTGTGAATTCGTTCATCGATCATCATAATCTCAGTTATACGTAATGATTGGGTGAGTTTGGCAGAAAAAAGCGCTAGCAAGCGCTTGTAAGCAAAATGGCGAAACTAAACAGTTTTCGGCCAGGACACGTTTGCTAACTTCAGTAGCGCTGACACAATCCGCCATTTTGCATATTTATTTGTTTGTTTTGAAGTAGAGTTTATAAGTTGTTTTTTTGCAATATTAGTTTTAAGTAATATAATGACATGAATTGACATATTATACATGTTATTAAAAATTCATGATTGGTAAGTTTTTAATATTTTACTTTACAAACATATATTTAAATTAGGTTAGGTTCCCAGGTTAAAACTAACTTCGTGTCCTAGAGGAAAATAGAGCTGCTTACTATTTGACAGTGCTTACCGCTTACGATCGCCATTTTGCTTACAAGCGCTTGCTAGCGCTTTTTTGTGCCAAACGCACCCATTGTGATAGTGCGACTGAGGGCTACAGACCCCCGGAGGCCGAGGCGTAGCCGCGGAATATTGCGCAGCATTCGCTCTCCTGAAAACGTGTCCGAAGAAAGTTCACGGCCGCGCATTGACGCCGCCACCTGCCGCTCCCCGCGTACCCCCCCCCCCCCAGCCTCGCCCAGCCTTCCGCAATCTCGCGCCCACACTGATAAGCTCCATCCAACATTTATTGCCAACTCAATAAAGCCTCCATCACAGGTCCTGTTATTTTAAAGTACAAAGTAAAATTTATTTACCTATAGATAAAATATTTATAATTGTTTTAAATTATAAACGTGCTCTGTGCAAGTTGAATACATAACATGCATGGTTATTAATACAGACTGTAAGATAAATAATTTTATTTTTCCGGTATCTCCTGATAATAATAATGCAAGCTAAGTATATCACAGAATAAATAATAGTACTACGTAGCTATACCTACATATCTTTTTAGTACTAACACTACGTGTAATTTATTTATAATTTATTTAATCTGTGGTAGTACTCTTATTTATTCTGTGCTAACACGTTTACAACTTATTGAATCATCAAGTACTAAGATTACGTGAAGCCTGGAATATGAAAAAAATTAACAGAAATTATGAGTGGGAGTGAGTTTTGAGGGGATGGGGGGTTATAGCATGGCCTTGGTGCGTTCGTTGGCCGCATGGCGCGTGTACGTGTACCGCGAACCGCGATAATTTCGGCGGTTGCGTTGAGTCTACTGACCCCATCGTCGTTGTTTGCGACGCAAATGATCCTTGACTTTATTTAAATCACCTACTCCGACGTCCTCCCTAAAACATATTTTTATATGCTGAAGGCGTGTTGGGTTTACTAATGCTATCATGGTGTACGAACGAAATTTGACAATATTTCATTCATAGGGTAAATCCATATACTTAAATACTTAGTTTGACTGCTACATCATCATCATCATCATTACAACCTTTCACAAGTCCACTGCTCAACATAGGCCTCCCCCAAGGAATGCCACAAAGCACGGTCCTGAGCCACCTGCATCCATCGACTTCCTGCATGTCTTACCAGGTCGTCACTTCATCTAGTGGGGGGTCGCCCAACACTACGCCTACCGGTACGACGCTGCCACTCGAGAACCTTTTTGCCTCAACGGTTGTCGGTTTTTCGAGCTATATGGCCGGCCTATTGCCACTTCAGCTTACTAATCCGTTGGACTATGTCGGTCACTCTGGTTCTACTGCGGATATCCTCATTTCTAAGTTTATCACGCAGAGAAACCCCGAGTATAGCCCTATCCATAGCTCGCTGAGCGACCTTGAGCGTCCTCATATGGCCAGCAGTAAAGGACCACGTCTCTGATCTCTGGCAACACGCACTGGTTGTACATTCTGGTTTTTAGGTTTTGAGGTATACCTGACGAGAAGATGTATCGTAATTTCCCAAACGCTGCCCAGCCGATTTGAATCCATCGATTGACCTCTCGGTCGAGGTTGTTCTTACCTAGTCGGACTATTTGTCCCAGGTGAACGTACTCGTCAACAACTTCAAGCTTAGTGCTCCCAACAACTACCGGCATAGGTGTGACATGGACATTAAATATGATATTTGTTTTGTCCATGTTCATCTTAAGACCTATCCGTTGGGAGACACTATTGAGGACTGCTACAATGATTTATTATTGTGAATAAAACCGGCCAAGAGCGTGTCGGGCCACGGTCAGTGTAGGGTTCCGTAGTTTCCCGTCCGTCACAGTAAGTGTTCCCACTTATGAGTTTAAAGGTGGGTATCCATTGTGTCCGCGCTCCAGCAGCGCTCCGCGCTCCTGCACCTGCTCCCGGTAGTGGGTACCTACTGTTGTTTCCATCCAAGTTCAAAATGATTTTCCTAGAAAGTCCTTATAAAGTTCTACTTTTCAGATTTTTTTCATATTTTCTAAACTTATGGTTCAAAAGTTAGAGGGGGTGGGGGACGACACATTGTTTTTTACTTTTGGAGCAATTATTTCCGAAATTATTGACATTATCAAAAAATGATTTTAGTAAACCCCTATTCATTTTTAAATACCTTTCCAACAATATATCACACGTTAGGGTTGAAATTTAAAAAAAATCAGTTCCCACTTTACATATAGGGGGGGGGGGGGGCTACCCTAATAAAACATTTTTTCCCAAGTTTTATTTTACCACTTGGTCGGCTTGATTGATACACATATTGGTACCAAATTTCAGGTTTCTAGTGCTAACGGTCACAGAGATTAAGCGAGGACGGACAGACAGACAGACAGACATGGCGAAACTATAAGGGTTCCTAGTTGACTACGGAACCCTAAAAATGGAAAATCCTATAAATATTATATATATAATATATACACTCTTGCATTTCATTTAATGTTGGAAACAGCACGCGAAACCCCAAAAACAAAAATAAACATGAGCATTTGTCACGTACGCTGAACGAACCGCTCCTCTGTACGCTCGACACTCATTTTCTACACATATAGTTATTAATTCGTAACTGTAGTGGACGTACGAGTGTAAGTACTTATTTCTCGAGCGTTTGATTTATTTATCTATTCTTTACCTATTTGGTAGCATATTATGATTACGATAATAATGTGCCACTGCTGTGATAAATGACGTAAGGAGAGAATAAGGGAAATGAGTGAATGTTGAGGGATAGAATTTCACTTCAAATTAGTTAACTCTTCACTTTCAGAACGTCTTAGTTTTACTTATTTCACGTAAATTATTATTATATCTTTGTTAATAACTAACTAGACGTTTAATTTAAAAACTATCTTAAATAATTAAATATCGACGAAGTTATTGGTATTGTAAGCTGCAAGTACAGTCTTTATCTAATTTTTTTGCCTTTTTTTTTAAATAAAACGTTATCTGCACACTAGGATTTTCTTCTGTATCGTGGGGGTTGTTTACGTACATAAATGTTCTAAAGGACAAATTACATAGCATAATTATTTGTTGGTCCTCACGGGATTCGAATCCGCGGCCCTTAACTCTGTAACATATTTAGCAATTAGTTAGTTGTTTGTCCTTGCGCAATTTATGTATGTAAACTATATACATAACAGAGGAGAAAATCCTAGTGCAGAGGTTTAAAAAAATTTATTGATAAGCTACTAGGTACGCCAGGGATCCGTCGCACACGCAGTAGTTAATACTTGCCTCACTATTAACTTTGTCGACACCAAACGTTTATAATGTTGTAGTTTTCAGGTGATAATTCCTTTATATATGCATAATAATGCTCCTTAATGTCAAATTTTAAGTTTCTAAGTCACTTAAAGTGGTTTAGGTTACTGATAAAAATGGCACTTTTCAGAACTTAATAACCTCAAGGCCTGAGGCCTGATGAGGCCCTCATTGAACATACAAAATTACAAGTACGTGTAATAGTTACTTTAAATGGTGGGGAAGGAAGAATAAATAAATTTGAAAAGATATCGAATTGATTCAAGTAATTATAAGCACTACTTTTTTTTTCGCTCGACCTTTTTCTTTTCAGACTGGATGACACAGTGCAGTGTGTCCAGATGAAAAAATTATTAATTTCATTAGAATTGAATTCCATAAGAAATCTATTAAAATACACATTAATCCATGCATCTCATTCGGTTATGTAACTAGATGAATGTATCCAAAAAGTATCTATTTTCGTAGTGCAGAGTGAATGCCAAACGTTGTTTCTCACTTTGATCCAAGTTTGAAAGGACGGAGAAAGTAATTTCTTACCAATAGGCAACTTTCATTTAATCGCGAACCGGTTCCGATTTTCTTATTGCATAGTGTTAGTGGCAAATATATAATAAGTGTGATAGTGACTTAATCGATTTTGTCATCAATTTTCAAGAAACAACAAAAGTGTCAAATTGGTCGAGCAAGTAGATGAGTTTGTATATTTGGGATGTGTATTTAGCAGGGATGGGAGATATGACAATGATATAGAACGACGAGTGAATGCAGGAAATGATGGGAGATATGCGAACGACGAGTGAACGCAGGAAATAGAGTAAATGGGGCTTTACACTGTAATGTGGAAAGTCAGAATGTGTCAAAAAAGGCACGTATGGCAATTATACGAATTATATAACGTATGGTAGTGAAAGTTGGGTATGGCAGAAGAAGCACGAGGGTAGAATAAACGCAGTAGAAATGCGGTCGTTAAGAAGTATGTTAGGGCTGAATCTGAGTGACAGAGTGAGAAATTGTGTAATAAGAGAAGAGTGTGGTATGCAAGATGATGTTGTGACGAGGATTAAGAAAGGAATGCTTGGTTTGGTCATTTAGAAAGAATGAATGAGGAAAGAGTGACAAAGCAAATTTATGTTGCAAAAGTGAACGGCAGAGTCGGTAAGGGACGTCTACGATGCGTAGGTATATGGATGAGAAAAAGGCGAGAGAGGGAAAATGGATGAAGGGATGTGGAAAAGGATCGTGCCAAATAGAAGTCTGTAGTCTCTGCCTACCCCTCTGGGTGACAGGCGTGAGTGCTTATATCTTTTGTCTATATGTCAAATTGATTATGATGCGAGCTATAATTGTTTTTGTGTTATTTATATTGGCGATCCATTATAACTAATATAATACTAGCTTGTAAGGCAGACGTTATTCTGCCCTTTTCGACTAGCCTTTGTCATGTTCTATTAAAAATCCTTAAATTCGCAAAAAAAAAAAATTATAGGTCACACACGGGCAAAAAACTATCCTATCTCTCAAGTTGGACCAAACTGCACACGGTGTGCAAATTTGATTAAAATCGGTTAAGTAGCTTAGGAGTCCATCGCGGACAAACAACGTGACACGTAATTTATATATATATATATATATATATATATATATATATATATATATATATATATATAGATATATGCAAGTTATTCAATTTAAATACATCCAATGCTCACATAATTTTACAAAATCATGTGTGACAATTTTGTTTGTACTAAGCAAATGCAACAATCCCTTAGTTACGTAAGTCTAAACAATTAGTTTAGAGCCAAATGATATAATTTGACACAGAAATCTAAATTATTTAGATTTCTGTGTAATTTGATGTCTGAGTCTTTCACTGCAATGGCACCCGCTTCGAGCATAGCAAATACAGCATTGTGCCGGCTTTAAATTGACATGTAAATCTTTTTTATAGGGCTATTTCTTTTTATGTTATGTTAATAAACATAAAATGTCTGTAGTCAGTGTTTATGTATGTTTATTATTTAACTATTCAACAGCCGTTACTTGAAATGTGACTGAAAGTCTTTAATTATAATACATTGAATCCGATTAGCTACGATAATAGTAGGTATATGTATATAATACGCTTTAGTAAAGGAACACGTCATCTAAAATCTTCTTTGATAACTGCTACCAAGGTATAATTTCGTAGATATCGAATATAATAAATGAAAATAAAAAATTACAAAGCAGTCATTCAACTTTAGATAGGTATTATTAAAGGCGGCTTCGCAAATATCTTTTTTTAATTTTTCATTTAGGACATATGAAATAAGCGTTATTGAAGTGGTTTCGAGTTTTTGGCAATCGATAATTATTGTTGTTATTCGGCAGCGTGCGCACTTCCGCATCTTCCAGCTGTGCAACGCGACAGACGGCACCTTGTTATTAAGGAATGTATATAGTTGGACCTTTTGTAGAATATTTTTTAAGAAGGAAAACGATGGTTAGGGTATGCTGTGTACCGCATGGAACACGCCGTGTCGCGTGCCGGTTGCGGTCGGAGGAGACGTATAATTATAATATAACCGATGCCGTAATCCTATAGCATAACCTTATTTACTTTCATTCACTTTTATTGAAACCACATCGAAATTTTACTATAAGCTATAAATTTTACAACAAAACGAAACACCTTGAATTTGAAGAAAGTATTGAGCAGATCGCCATAGAACGCGAGTAACCCGGGTTCGATCCACGCCGGCACCAATGAGATTGTTAATTGCAATTTTAAGTGCTGATTTACCACGTGTTCGGCGGTGAAGGAAAACATCGTGAGGAAACCAGCATGTCTGAGGAATAAGAAAAAAAATATATTTCGAAGACATGTGAAGTTCGCCAACGCATTGGGGCAGCGTGGCGGATACTTCCTTGCCCTACTCTCTCAGAAATGAGGGGAGGCCTGTGCCCAGCAGTGAGACGTATATAGGCTGTAACTTTACTTTTTTTTATTGAGCAGATCTATACTTTTTGGTAATTTGATTCTGTTTCTGCCACCTTATCGCCGTCTGCCCTCGCACCTTCCACTTGATACGTCTCCCGGTCCCGCTGAGATGATGACAGTCTCTTTTTTTATCTCCGCTTCATATAATATTATGGTGGCCTGAAGAATATTTATAATATATATCGTCGTAATCGTATTGGGCTATTAGTATGGATATTAGTAGGGGACATCAGTAACCGTTGGTGTCGGCGACCGTATGCTCGTGCACTAACCTCGCGAGTGCTTGTAACGGTGCACACTCTTGTTGTATCACTTCGCCATTACTTTGATTAATAAGATATCATTTTTAAAGCTATTCTTCATAAAGTACACAGTTCACACAAAATTACCCCTTTAATTATGTATATTAAGAGATAAAAGACGTGCTTAAAGTACTACACTCCGTGAAAGCAACGTCGGAGATTATTGTTCACAAAAGGACCTCCGCCATATTGTCTTTAGGGTTGTCTTTGTTCTCATTGACCAACGTGACTAATACGGCTTTAAAAGAAATAGAATTGTAAGAATTTATTAGGGAAATCACCGTTAATAATGAGTTCGGAGAAGTTCATTCAAATTCAGAATACGGAGTGTATTTATTAACACAGCTAGGGTTTTTAAAAAAATTGAAAATAAGGTTTTAGTCTCTTTCCATATGTTTTGTTACTACACTCTCTAGATAGTAAGTCACTTCCCGCCATTTGTACGCTTAGATGCATCGGATTTTGATGCGGTTTTCGTCAATAGACAGAATGATTCAAGAGTAAGGTTTATATGTAGATATAATTCATGCATATGTTATCAAGATTCAAAAATCACCAGTGCGACGCCGGGGCGGATTGCTAGTAAGAACATATAGGACAATTGTGATAGTTGGTAGCGACTGCTTTATAATTTCTGTATTCATATCTTGACTGATATGTTTTTAGGAGCTGGATGTTCCTTCTCTATCTTGCTTAAGGCCTCGAGAGCGGTAAATTTACTCTTGAGGAATTGTATGAGCTACAGCCTAATAATAATGCAAATTAATACAAGATATCGGTGTGTTAACACTTAAACTGCCGTCAGTCACGTTTTAAATGCAATACTCCGTGCAAATCGACTGACAGGCAAAGGCTTAATTTAGATGGAGGCTATTGACAAAAATCGCGCGAATCTTTAATCGTGACCTACATTGTCGTCAGATCAGAGAGCAACTAGTAAACTTAATACCATCTGCTATGCTAACAAAAGATTTATATAAAACCAAGTAACCCTTGAGCCAACTTCCTTTTAATTTCGTTTTTAAAGATGCCGAGTTTTTACCTATTTCGCAAAAAATCACAGGTAAGGCTGTATACGTTTATTGTTAAAAAATCGAAATTCGAAACACGCTACCCTTTCTTTTCATATCGGATTTCACGAACAGGTAAAGTTTAACTTTTTGCTCGATGCGTGTTGCATCTTTGTGCAATTTCGCGATATTCAACTCTTCTATGAATTTGTAGAAATAAAAAAAATATTGTTTTTTTTCTGTGATGGAGACCTTTTGCGATTACAAAAAAATTCTGTCTGAACTCTACAAAGATAAGTTTTTTAGCATCCCTTTGTTGCGCGATTTTATAACCGACATTCCCAGATAGTTGACGCATTGTGTCTTCACTAAACGATATCGCCCTACGTCGCTCTTAGAAACCGTCGTATTAATGATAGAATAGCAGCGGGATGCCCGTAATATTTTCAGAATATAGTGTTCTCATAATTTACCTATTTATATGAAGGTTGACATAAAATATAAAATTACACGTTTGATGAATGGTTATTAATAAAACGATCCCTTTAGTTTGATATCACTTCCGTAAAAAAAAAACGTAAAGTAAACATCGAATTAAATGGTTATATAACATTCTGCAATAGCCACCGAACAGCCCCATCGGTCCAGTGCCCGCTCATTACGACATTGTGTACATTTAAATCGGTGCGTCATCATTAACGACCTTAACAATAGACACGCAATGAGTTTCTGCGGTCCATTCGCGTGTAAAACACAGCGGGACGTCGGGACTCGGACCTAACACCGACGTTAATTGTTGGATTTCTATACCAATATTATTGCATTATTTTCGAAAAGTAAAGTAAAACTTTGTTCTCATGCGATAACATAAGATTATGATTGTTTCGTATGCGCTAGGAGTTGCACTTGCATTAGTACGCGACTGCACGACAATTGCGTTACGATGACGGCAGTGAGTCGCGAGCGGGTATAGGGCGAGCCCCGTTAGGACGGGGTGACTGACTCCAGCACGGTAACCTGGTGCATTGTGCTCTAACGAGAACGCTTTAAGTACGATCATAACTTGTCCACCAGCTACTTTACCTATACTATTCCTTGGATTTAGGAAAAGATGCCCGACATGTCAAGCCGATGTCACTCACCTGAAACAATCAAAAAGGTTAATTATTTTTATGTCCACCTCATTAAATACTTACAACTAATAATTTACGATAACGCTTTACTGTAACTAACAAATTTCCTTCAATAATTATGTAAAAAAAGGCCAATTTTTAAAATCTTTAACATTACTCAAATAAAACTAGTGCGAAACTTGTGGTACGCGTGCAAAAATTACCCGTGTGAGTAGGTTTTTGGCATTCGGTAGCGAATGTATTTCAATTGTAATGAAATATGTCGCGTGTTGAGTTTTAACTCTTGTGTATTTTGATCGCTGGCGCAGGAAACGTATAGGGTCAACGCTCGAAATGGTGTCGTTCACTGTCGAAGGTAGCTAATAAACTCGGCCTGGATGTCCTTGAAACAACCACCGAAATTGCCAATCACCAACACAAGCGCAAGAAATCCGAGACGCACATTATCGGAGGCGCGCACACTAGCGTTTTCGGAAAGCAGCTTTGTGAAATTGTGTAATTACCGAGACGTGTTAAAGCGAGAGACAACAACGTGGTATAATAATACTTTGTGTTATAAATACATTATTATATTATCATTATTATAATACCTAGTATGTCAAATCTTTTCTTTTTTATTCTTATCAGCCTGTAAACGGTCCTTGTTTGCGCGGGCTTCTCTTATTGTATTGTAGACGAATCACGGCACCAGACCAGATGTTTCCCGTACACCGTATCTAATTTAAGCTATGTTTTTTCATACAACTATAAATAAGTTAGGCAGGAAATTACTATTTTTTTTAAATAATGAAGACATTTAAATGATATCAAACACATTATCAGAACCTTGAACAATAAAGGTTATTTCGCAGTGAATAAAACACTGGTAAAAATTAGTTGGTTTGCAAAATAAGCAACGAGGTCGATAATAATAAAACGTACAATATTAACAGTGCTGAGTTGGAGGCCTCGGGCACTGACCGGTGCCGAATCTCAAGGTCTGCCTGCGCAGATCTCGGTAAACAAGTGTGACGGCTCGGCGAAGATAGTTTCGCCTATCTAGCGTGCGGCGTGCAAGCTATAAATATAATTAAAATACATACATACCTATTGGCCTATACGCCTATATACATATGTTTATAATATTAAAATAAAATAATATCATTTGACATTAAACGAGGGGGGGGAGACAATGCGAATCCTGTTCTTTTTTATAAGCCTGGAACGATCCACTGCTAAATATGGGATTCTCCCATAGTAGAGAAGATACATAAGGTACATAGAGTTTAATTTATTACACTATTCATGTGTATTAGAAATCAGTTTAATAATGTATTAACAATAAACCAATAGATAAACAACTACTATATTCAAGGCTTTGTAATTTTTATAGCATAAATTCATAAACCCAATTGTGTATTCAATGGCAAAGACGCAATAAATGGAAGCGAAAAACCTTGAAATGAGTATCAACACGGGCCATCAAAAGTTCGCTATCGCATGTAAATCAAGCCAAGTTAATACATAGGCCATTGAAAAACCATCATAATCAATCGTACTAGAATAAAAACTATACTACGTAATAGAAACTACTATACTACGTAATAGAAACTATAACATCTCAAACAAAGCTGATATTATATGAAACATACTTTTACAGAAAGTCCTGACATTATTTTAATCTTTATGGATTTTTTTTATTTCTCTTATACAAATTTATTATAACATGGGTTGAGACTCCCCTTTTAAGCTTAAAATAAACCTGTGCTGTGGTGGGGGAGGCGGGGCACGCTTGTCTAGAGCATATAATCATTATAATATTAGATTATTGATGAAAAAATATGTTGGTAATAAAAAGTTTATTAAATGTACCTATCCACTACTACTAACTGTTCCCCGCGACTTCGCCCTCGTGTTAAATTAGGGTTTTCATTTTACGGCGGAGCCCTAAATCTTTTTCTTAAATAAAAGTAGCCTAAGTTACTCCTTGTAACATCAGCTATCTGTCAGTGAAAGTCCCGTCGGCGATTAGCCGGAATAAACAGACAGAGAAAATTTTGAAAAATTGTCTTTTTTTTCTTATAAGTACCATATATATATATATATATAAAAAAAAAAAAAAAAAAAAAAAGTATATATATATGTATCATATATAATAATAATAATGTCCTCCAGACCGAATTTCGGCCACGGCGGCCTGTCTCAAAGGAGGCTACCCATCGGCGCAAGACAGGATTATAGTGCCCAAGTGTATACGCAAGCACAGGTGCACTCTCTATTCCCTCACTCTCATAATCCGATGGGACGGTAAACCGAGACGATCGGAGAGAGATCAGGCGCAGGACCAACGGTTTTACGTGCTTTCCGAGGCACGGGGGTGAGACACTGCCAAATTCCTGACTCCGGGCAACTACTGAGAATTTCCTGACGGAAAAACTCAGTAATTAATTTTTTGGCCCGACCCGGGATTCGAACCCAGGACCTCATGATCATCAGTCGCACTACTACAACCACTAGACCAACGAAGCAGTCATATATATTTTTATGTGCATTTAGTAAAAAGCTGTGATTTTAAAATTACAGACACTTCAATTTTATTTATTTGTATAGATGTATATATAGATTAAGCTACGGCTGTGTAACTCTTCTACGAATTCGTAGCAGTGCCGACAAATCGTATGGCGGTCGTAGCAAGCCCTCTTACATAGTCTAAGTTCTCGTTTCGAGGTTTGTGGGAAAGGCGACTGCGGCAATTTCAGGAAGGAGACCAGACCAACAGTAACGAGGTCGCCGGAGTAGTTCACTATTGTACGTAAATTAGCACAACGATACCCTTTTCTTTTAACTTTTCTCATTTTTATAGATTGATAGAACAATATTACGGCACATGTTTAAAACAAATTATATATATTTAATAATAATATAGTTTTAAATCGGGTCATTGAAACAGTGACGGTTGTTTCAAAATAACTGATTAGAACACATATATTAGTGCGTATATTATACTTTAAAAATGTGAATATTTTTATTATCTACGCTAAAACAAAGATATCTTAAAGTTACATCACTACTTACCGCCAAGTGCGATTAAACACTGTAATCAAACACTGGCTAAAAATTAGACAAAGAAAATAATTGCTAAACCTGTAAGTTCTCAAATTGACTAGGTGTTTTGATAACGATAATTATGTTAACAGAATAGTATAGTGACTTGTAGACAAATACTATATGTACGTATCCAACTTATTGTTTAAACAAGTGCGATTATTGCCGTAAATTAAAATGTTTAGTGTTTAAAATGTAAATCTGTAAGGTTAATCACTTTGTAATGGAATATTTTGGAAACCAGTTCGTACTTACATGCAAAACAATTTCTCTATATCAAGTTCATTGACACTTTATCATTTTACCTTGGAATTATCACGTAGTCTACTGAAGTAGTGAGTTTAGTTTTAGGTATGTTAAAAACAAAACGAGTTGTTTCAAGGATCTGACGTCACAGACTATATAATAATAATAAATAATAATATATAATATAATAATTATCTTTACTCAGGCAATTGACACCCAAAACCAATAACATGGAAAGTCTCAATTTTAGAAATATCATTCAGTCAATGTTAATCCAAAATAATAATTTTAGATATTAATCCAACAGTCATTTTAATAGGCAGTATTTTAGTATATAAAATAATACAATCGAAGTATAATAAAATCATAATTAATAAAATAACAGATTTACACAGTTTTATCTGTCAGCAGCCGAGATCAATTAAAACTTCCCCTGGGGCAACTGTACTGCGATGTCTGTCGCAGTAATGCCGGATGATATGACAGTTTAACCTTTCCGCGATCATCGCCAGGACTGTGTTGGAGCTGGTCGACACTCTACGCACCAGGGACGCTGCCCGCTTGCGCACGGTGGCATGAAAGCAATCAGCGAACATACCAGAGGCGCTACGAAATCGAGGCAGCTCCATAATGACACCAGATGTTATGGAAAAAGTGATGGTAATGGAAATAATTGGACATTGAACTTAGGCTTATAGGAAAACTGATCTAGGCCCTGCATATCGAGCGTTGGGCACGAAATATAATACTAGCGCTGCTCTTCCTGGTGCACTCTGATGACACTCTCCGCGATCAAGTATCGCAAATTAATACGATTTTCTAGCTGCTGAACGACAAAGCGGCGCCGGCTCAGTACCTCAGTGTCGACGCCCTCACTGAACTTTCCACTTGTTAAACTTGATTATTGATACATGGCTGCTGCTTGCTAGCTTAGGTAAACAATGTTACGTAATCAGCGGCTTGAATTTCCAAACGTCCGACTGGAATGCGTCGAACTCGTACGGGTAAAGCCCTTGGTAAACATTGAATCTTGTTAGTGGAATAACTTTTTATTTGATTTGAATATAACAAAGTGAGCATATGACTAACTTATCTTTTGAAATCCAACTGACACTTATGAATTTGTAAATATCATTATTAATACAAGTCTATGTCAATATTATATTCAGAAGAATTACTGTAACTTGAATACATGTCATAAAACAGGTAGTATTCAATTAGTAAAAAGCAAATATATTTCTGAAGCTTGTTGTCCGAAATATAATTAAAAACATGCATCTATAACCATACGAGATTGTGCATGCCCTGTTATGACAGTCATTAAATTACGTGTGAATAGTAAATTCCTTGCAGTATAGCAACAGTAGACATTATACGGTGTTACGTGTGCCATAGATCGTGGAAGATAATGCAATACGCATGCGCGGCGCGTAATCACACAGGATTCGCACGAGGATGAGTGCAGGCGATGCACCGCGGGGCGTGGTGCGAGTGGGACGAAGCGAGTTCAATGGTATTTGATATAGTGCAATGAAGTTCTTTAACCCCTTAGCCTACCTGTAATTCCTGCGAATGAGGCGACGTGGCCATCGTCCCTGACTGTACCACTATCGGCCACGTCACTTTTTAGGTCGCGGTACAGCCAGCAAGTTTATATAAATTTTATGCGTACGCTAATTATTTTGTAATTTTAAATGAAGCTGTACAATTGTTGACATTACGTGTAAAAAATAACAGATTAACAGATTACTAAAGGATACGTATTAGTTGAAAACAAGAAACGTAGATATTTTCCGATTAAATTGAATTAGAGCAATAGTAATTTTAGAAAGATTTAAAAAGTACTTTTAACTTTGTAGGTATTCATCATCATCATCATTACATATCATAAGTCCACTGCTGATCATAGGCCTCCCCAAAAGGATGCCACAAAGCACGGTTCTGAGCCACCTGCATCCATCGATTTCCTGCATGTCTTATCAAACCACTCCATCATATGAGAGGTCGCCCCACACTTCGCCTACAGGTACGAGGCTGCCACTCGAGAACCTTTCTTCCCCATCGGTTGTCGCTTCTTCTAGCTATATGTCCAGCCCATTGCCGCTTCAGCTTAGGGTAGACTGGGTACGGTTGTGACAATTTTCAATCGATCGCCGATAATTTTGTTAGTATGCCACTTAACTGGAAGAAAGATGTCTTTTATATTAAAGTATACATTTATCTACGTAAAAATACAAAAATTTTGCACTTATGTACAATGGTTACCTTACACGAGCAAATCAGGAAAAAAAGGAATAATGTCACAACCGGCCACACCCCAGGGGCGGTTGTGACAGTGCTTGGGGTCGGTAGTGACAGGTTCAAAAATACACAAAAACAGTTTATAAATCACTTTTATTGCAAATAATATCTTACATAAGGCAACATAAATCTTCTTCTGGATAAATTGAACATTAACATAACAAAAGAAATAAAGTCTAGGAACACTTTTATGGCTTAAAACAACTAAATAAAAAAAATGTTACTGTAGAGTCTACAGTTACGAGTACTATATAACAGTCTTTAATTATAATCTAATCAGTATAACTACAAAACAGATCTATTATAACAGTCTTCATATTACAATCAGTCAAAAAACTTAACTAAACATTTCTAATATATTGGGGTAACTGTGTTAAAATACAAAGTAAATATTTATTCAAAACCTCTCCTTCAACAAAAACTAAACATTTGTGTAAGAATCAACATGCAAAATCAAAAAATAGAAGGCATCTAAGGTTCGTTCTTAGTAATAAAAACTAAAAAAATAAGATGCCGAGACCTAGTCACTCATTACAGTTATGACAAATATAATGGCGACTACCACCTGCGCACTCTAAGTGGGACCAGAGCTAACATTTTCCTTGGCATTTGATCCATTTCTCGCCAGCCTTACTTTCAGAATATGCGCCCATACAAATTATACAGAAATACTCTTCTTCATCCGATGACGACGGTGGTGTCTTCCTTTTCTTTTCTTTGCTTTTTCCTTTGTTTTTCCCTTTTGGTTCAGCAAGATTTATTTTTACCTGCTTAGCCTTCAACCGTCTATCTTTTTCTTCATATTCTTGCCTAACCGTCTCTTTTTCAGGCGTGTCTGTATATATGGTCGATTTTTTGGTTCTGGAACTTTTTTCGGTCTTCCTCAAACGTTTCCTGGGCATCTAAAAGCAAAAATATTTTTTTTACATTTGTCACAACCGTACCCTAAAAATATGTCACAACCGTACCCAATGCACTTCTTCAAGAAAAAACAATTTCCATGACAATACAACATAACATATGTACAAATTAATTATAGCTATATAATTACAAATGTTTCAGTTTTCACGAAGAAAAACACTCATTACTATATCTGTACACACATAACATTAATTATTAAAATATATCGAACAAAAATACTTACTTTTGGCTGTTAAAAAGTAATATGGGCTTCTGCTAGCGTTAGTGTCGCGCAATGGCTGACGCAATACTGTGAAACACATTTAGACGGGCACACTGCCCCTCTCTCCCCTTGCAACCTTCCCGGTATTCCTTACAGATTCGCTAATATGACGGCTGTCACAACCGTACCCTGGCACAACCGTACCCAGTCTACCCTACTAATCCATTTGGCTATGTGGGTCGTTCTGGTTCTACTGTGGATATCCTCATTTCTAAGTTCATCACGCAGAGAAACACCGAGCATAGCCCTCTCGATAGCTCACGGAGCGACCTTGAGTTTCATCATACGGCATGTAGGTAGTGTACAACCATCTACAAGTTAATCAATAATAATCGTATTGCGCTTTATTTGCAGACTAATGAGCATAGTGATGTAACCGATTGTCTAGGTATTACAATCACGTAGGTAATGAGCTGACCGCATGTCAACTATATCTAGGATTTTACAAATTCGCAGCAGGTGCGAGGGAGGTGCGCGGGGTGCGGGCGGTGGACCGGAGCAGTGCTGTGGACTGGTTTCCGTTGTTTCGCAATAACACGGGTTCAATGACGCCTCCATACTTATAATTGGCGGTGTGTCACGACCGTATCTACGCCCCTTCACTTGTGAGCGCTCTATACTAATCTTCGCGATTCCCAGCACGTCTCCAGTGCGTAACTAAGTCGCTAGGCATCCCGCTTCTAGCATTCCACGATAATTAATACAAAGGATCAAACAACGTTCGGTTCTCAACAGACGCGTCACTGATAATGCAAAGGAAAAGTTCCAAGTATTGTATTTGAAGTTAATGAGACGTTGGTTAAGAAAGGCCGGGCGACATCCGAATATTTATTTGTCTACTGACCTACAAAACTGATAGCGACGAAAGTAAACAGGAGCAATCAATAAATAATTCATTTACAAAATAAATACTAAAATTGTTTTGATATTGACCTCTTTACAATAATAATATATACGCCGACCAAGCGTTATAACGTCTACGAATTGAATTTCTATTAAGTAGTTCAAATACACTTTCTGTCCATTTGAACTTAAACTATTTCGGAATGCACCTCTTATTATAATTTTAGACCAAAGTAAAATGTAAACGTAAACATTTTAAACATAAAAATACTATTTAAAAAGGAAATTATCTTCAAAAAAATCTTTTTGTAGCAATATATGTGTATTCTCACAGGATACCAGCGTAAAATAGTAGCTTAATGATGCTGTTTCGTATGGTGAATGTAGAGAACCGGAGACTCTTTTTACTGGAAACGAGGCATTTCATCTTAGTACTCACGGGTGACAACGCATCTGCATTTTGATTTGTAATCGAGGATAGATGTAGATGTCTATGGGCCGCAGCAACCACTTAACATCAGGTGGACTGTGTGCTCGTTCGTCGCTCTATCCTATAAAAAATGTGATCCCGTACAAATGTTTCTTTCATGTTCTGACGCTGGCTACATATACGAATATTTTAGTATATAATATACATTAAAAATAATTTTACACGAAATCAGTTAAGACATGTTCGAAACGACAGAATTAAGGCATGCAAGCTTTAAAGTCGAGTGCGTGTCGGCGGCGCGGCGATGACCTCGCGGGCGAACGACGACCCAGCGCCAGTTCGCGGATGCCAACGGCTATCAAGTATTATGCTTAGACCAACTAAATCCTCTACGTCACTCACACATACAAAATCACAGACAATATTACCCATCACAATCTCTAGCTGAATATAGAATACTTTGGAATATCTATGATAAACAAACATCATTCTAAAATTAGGTAATTCAAATAGAAATTTAATGTTAAAATATTTTAATAAAAGTTAAGTACGTTTTAAATTAAAGTCAACAATTCAACAATGTTTACAGCACCGATTGAAAAAAGAATCAAGCGAAGAAAGTGCAGTGCAACGAAAAAATTTGAAAATGGAATTAAGATAACATTCGATATGTAAATTCTCGAAATAACGTCCGGATGTACTAGCGGGTGTCGTAAGCGACGTGGTCGATGACTCCGAACGTTCTAGTACATCTCTTCGTGAGGCGTTACGTAACTGCGTGAAAGTTGACATCCGCTGCGGACAGGCAGCATTTTCTCGCTGAGGCAACGTACGTTGCAGCCTCAACGATAAACATTAAAAAAGCTCTAATTCATTTTATTTTAGAACTATCAGTGCCTGTGGCAATATTTTAGTTGGCGGGTCGACGACCGCAACTTCTAACAAAGTTTTACTTACCTACAACGATGTATACATGTTCGACGAACAAAGAATAAAATTTAATGCAAAACCACGAGATCTACAACATAATACTTACTTATAGTACCTATTCTGTAAAAAGAAGAGTAGGCTATTGGATAAGTAGCCCAATTTATCTTTCATATAGAACATAACGCATACAATATATTTATGTATATTTGGTATCTATTAATATTTTGATAATATGAAAGTTATATAACTTGAAAAAATTGCCATTATAAATATGTTGTCAACATCATAAACAATCAGTTTCAAGAAAGTTTTATGAAGTTTACACCTGTAGAGAAGCGAAACGAAGCTGCTATAACAGTTCACAATGCAAGACACTATATCCAAAAATATGAATTTAATCTGAAATGGCAAAGATTGCGTTTCTAGAATCATACGGAACCACAAATTCATAGTAAATTGATTGTTTTCACAAGCTGAACTTGAATTTCGTATCAGCATTGTGTTTGTGTCACGACACGATCGATCGCACAGCACGATATACCTAGCATCCACCACAAGCGTGGACAACATAAAATGTCATTGTCATAACGTTATCACAATCGAGGAGTTTTTATATAATTCTGGGTCAATGTACCGAGGCGGTGTTTTGTTCGGCTTATCGCGACGGAGCTATCGAGCGAGCTATATATGTATGTCACTGATAATTCAATCCGCTGTTCAGTTTATTTGCACAAAACAAATAAGCTATCCAGCGAAGAAAGTGTAGCGTCTTGAGATGGATATAGGTGAGCTTGTTACATAAATGCACTTTTATCGTCAAACGGAGAAAGACGTTTACATAAGATGAAAAATATATACTTATTCCTGAAATAAGACATTTTCTTTCATTTATCTATTAACAACAAAGATAAATTATTGTACACATATATATGTTATGGAGGGCGTTGTCAAATAGAGTGCGAACTATAAAGTAACGAAGTAAAAATATTTTCTAGATTTCATAATTAATGAAATTTTTGTTTTAATCCAGTAAGTGCCAGCCGTGGTAGCTCAGGGGCTAAGCGCTCCCTGTACATTTCACAGTACGCGAGCAACCCGGGTTCGATTCCCACAGGTACCAATGAAAATGTTAATTGCAATTTTAAATGGTCATTTACCACGTGCTCGTCGTGAGGAAACCTGCGTCAGAGAACTAAAAAACAATCCGAAGACATATGAAGTTCGCCAAAACGCATTACGGCAGCGCGGCTGACATTTGAAATGAGAGGAGGCCTGTGCCCAGTAGTGGCATATAGGCTGTAAAAAAGTGAATAATTGCTAAAATAAATATTTTGAAAAATCAACGAGCCATCAAGCAAGTCAACCCAACGATTATCAATATTACGGTAACCCAAAAGTTACTGTTTCAAAAAAGTAGGCTACAGATTCAGAGATAATATCGTGCTCAAACTCAAACCACAAAGTAATTTTCAAATGTATTCATTTTGCTTAATTCTATTCATAGTAGTCAACATATTATATTTTATTTTATCTTATTTATTATTTTTATATATACATATACATATCCACGACCAGAATACTACATAAAATATTCCAATTATAATTAAACATTTAATTGCATATAATATGGTATAAAAAAGACTTTTACCATATTTATTTATTTTAGGATTGCCACTTAAAACAGGCTTATAAGGGAGAATCACATCATCGACCGTTTTCAATAAGTGTTTAAATGCATCAAGTATTAAACATGATTTTTCCTATTGCATATTATATATAGATAATAGATTTAGAAGTTATAAGTTAAGTTTTTGATCTCAAACAACTATTGCGATTGGTGCTTTTTCCCTAGATTTAAAGACCACTGCACAGTAATGACTGCGTATGCACGTCAGGACATAACAGCCGTTTTTATGTTCATTATGTTTTTTAATTGCGCCCTAAATGAGCGTATGCAAATTTATTTATTCACGTAGACAGCTTTCATTTTTGCTATACTAAGTTAAAAGTTATATTTCTTATTACATTTATTGACTAGAATACAAATAGATTTATAAAAGAAATAAAATGGTGTTAGGAAAAGAAATAAAAAGAAATAAAAGGTTGTATAGGAAATTAACTAGTAACAATGCTACTAGTTTCCAAACGGATTGAAGCTAAACAACTATCATTAATCTGATGATGATGATTTCACCTATATATATATATATATCAAATAATAACTTTTTAATGTACCTACATCGGATTATGTTGACCACATGTGTGCGGTCTTTCAGACCCTGTGTCAATGTACCTTGGTCGCCTGACTCACCGATCGTAACCTGTGAATAGCGGAATCGCCTGTTACATCCGGCAAGGAAAACTAAACTTAAGTATGAACTCGTATAGCGTTCAGCTAGCTTAATGTTAAAATTGGCACTTCACCGATACACATGTCCGACATAAATGTCATAATATTATGTCTATTAATAAATGCTAAGCCATAAATTCAATATTTATGCATTGAAAATTTGATAGATAAAAATATTTATAATATAATATATAATAATGGGTCAGCTCGTCTGGGGAAACGACTGCGCTCTCACAGAATAACAGCGTAAAATAGCAGCTTAATGCTATTATGCTTCGTATAGTAAATGTAGAGAACCGAATAAGAGATTTCATAATTTTGTAAAGATCTATCTGTACCTTGTTCACGCAAATAAACAATCTGAATCTAATCTTAATTTTAAATCTTAATAAGTTACGAAGAGGCCATGGGGACAGCTTTCCTAGCCATCATCTATGACACCGCCGCCAACCAAGTTCAGCCGCGCAGGGTAGAGCATGCGGCACCCGCAATACCAACACTTCTCTTCCCCATTCGGCTCCACCACCACCGCACACTAGCGCCACAAAAGCCTATTCATTTGCTTTGAACACACTCAGGTTGTAATTACACGCCCATGCATATTCCACTCCTATACTTTACGCCATACGAAGGACTAAGCAAATCGTTTGAATGCTTAGAATATCGACAACAAAGCGGTGAAGACCCGCCGATCGCTCGCTTTTTTACGCTTAGACGCTTTTTACTGAATACGAGGCATTCCATCTTAGTCCTCAGGGGTGACAACGCATCTGCTTTTTGATTCTTAATCGAGGATAAATGTAATGTCTATGGGCCACAGCATCTACTTACCATCAGTTGGACTGTGTACTCGCTTATCACCCTTTTTCTATAAAAAAAATTATACGTATGGGTTATAATATGGTCATCCAGTTAATATGGTCACTTTCTAATAACTCAAAACCTTTAGTCTTGTTCATATAGATGGTTTTGTGATACGATAGCTTTTCATCGGTCAATCGAATAATAAAGTCAAAAGGGCGCTGCTTTATCGACGCCATTTTGACAATTGATGTTTTAGTAAATATTTTAGTCAATTTTAGTATTGTGCAGTGTTGTTAGTTTTTTTAAGTTGATTTTTCGAAGTGTTCCTAATTATTGCCAAAGCTTGTTTGCTATCGTTTTCTTAATATATTAGTTATAGTATATAGTTTTGCTTTTTGTCTCTGTCCTCCTCTTAGTTTTGGTTTTATAGGGCAGCAAAGCTTGAGGTGACCATATTACTCTCTCGTACTTTAATACTTTTGAAAGTTACTCTTATGTTTAAGATAATTAACAGAATCAGGCGTTACTCTGCGGAAATCCATTATAATAAAGATATTAATAGTTACTTTGCAACTATCCTCTCTATAAAATATAATGATGTGTCTTACCCAGTTTGAAGAGCACCTCCCGCCCTCCCTCAATTACGTGCACTAATCCCGTCACCATTAATCCCAACACCACTACTCCTAACACCACTATTCTAGGAAAGACACACCATCGACGATAATACTAACCTATTATAATGTATACTAATGTATTGTCGTCGGTGGTGTATCTTTCCTAGATTAGTGGTGTTGGGAGTAGTGTTGCTGGGATTTGTAGTGACGGGATGATGGCACGCAATTGAGGGAGGGCGGGAGGTGCTCTGCAAACTAGGTAAGACACATCATTTTTTGTTATTGAGCGGATGGTTGCAAAGTAACTATTAATATCTTTATTCATATGTTTAATTAACACTTCAGATCATATCTCTGACCTAGGAGGAAGCGGCAAGGAACACAGAGGGACTTTACGGGGTTAACACGAAATTTAGAAATCCAAGTATTCAAGGGGTCCTTATTATGTATGTAAAATTACAAATGTGTAGTATTAATCAAATAGTTATGGGTTGTTCGAAAATGGCTCGAAATGGTTCGTGTAAATTATAAACAGCGTTGGTGCTTTTTCTTTTCTTATCCGAACTGGACTGACAGCTAGGGTTGCCAGATGGTCGAGATTCGTCTGGAATCTCCCGACATTTTAAATGATCTCTAAATTCCCGCCAAAACACAAAATCTCCAGACAAACAGCACTCCTCGGAAAGTTAATGTATGGCCTTTAATTTAATAAAAGCTGAGTTAGTAATTTTACTGAACTTTGAAGTAAATTGTTTGAATTTTAAATATTTTCTGAATACTACTAAAGGATCCAATTTGGTAAACAATCTTAATATTAAGTGTACTTAAATTAGTTTTGTTTCAAGTACTTTTTGTAGCCTCTTAATCAAAAAAATAAACTTTTTATTTTTAATATTCATTTCTCCCGACAGCAACCCTAAACGTCCCGACTTTTTCAAAATTTGTCCACGTATTTTGGTCTAACGATCTGGCAAACCTATATAACTCAACATTCAAACATCTCAGCTGATCTACTAAGTTAGGTAATTGTTTCAATATTTCTGCTTCATTATCTACTTCTTATTTTCTACGAGGGGGGGGGGAAGGTTCTTTTATCTATTCATACAGTTCATTAATTTACAATTTTAGACAATGTTGATTTATCTTTTTCAGGTTACGTCAACGGGGGGTAATAGACGGGCGTGATATGGACAAGTTCACTATATATATATATATATATATATATATATATATATATATATATATATATATATATATATAGTGAACTTGTACCTCGTAATTAATAGTAGTACTAACGTACTAGTACATATTAAGCCATTCGTATCCTTATACGACTTGTCTAGAGTTTATTATGCGAGAACGATCAAAGCCTTTCGGCCAAACTTTGCATAACACGTCTACAAAGTGAGCGTTTTTGGGTTGAATCGACGGTTGGAGATTTACAGGTCAACGATACCGGATGATCTCATATAGAAAAATGTAATGCAAATTAACTGCTCAGACAGTACTTATGTAATATAATTTTTAATTAAGAAGTATGTAATCAATGGCTCAAGTTACTGAACTGCACCGTATGACGAGACTCGACTCGACTGCGGTAAAGTGTCACTCGTGACAGACACTTGCACGTTATGCGACTACTGCGAGGTCGTTTACCCCTCACCACCCCACCGTCTCCCCCACCCTAACACAGATATGCTCACATCATTCAAATGCTCTTTCAACACATCTCTGAAAAAACAAACGTAGAGATTAACACGTAGTCTACGAATTTTATTGTTATCAAACCTATATCAGAAATTTTCTTAATTAGAAATTTTATTGGAAATACATCTCGATTTACGCGAACATTACACATGATTAAGTATTTTAACTTATGTTTAATTTCCGACGATTCGGGTGCTTTACAGTACCCACGGTCACGGAGGGGACTGAGATGTTTAACGTCCCAATGTCAGAGATACTGTAAAGCACCCGAAACTTCGGGAATTAAAAATAAGTTAAAAAAATAAATAAAAGCGATAAAATCCGTAAATATAGTTATATTCAAGGATACATCTCACATTGCGTGGTGGGGAATTGGCGTGAAAATATTGCTTATAGAAATTATTCATATAGATCATACTTAGATATAAAATCCACAAAACTCATAAATTCGTCCCGAATTTGAATTTTGCCCGATTCCATCGCTGAGCTGCGTAGAATTTTTCTAGACTAGACTAGACCTACACAGTTATCTAACGGCACACAACCATTTCTGCGTCCAAGCATTGGCTCTGTATTGTTATTGCTTATAATTTTGGTCTTACTAATAATCAGTTTGGTTAGTCTTGAATTTATCGCTTCTTTCAAAAATCAAGTAAAAGTGGGTTTTACTTCAGCTACAAAAGGGCGAAGCGTAGAGCTTTCGGCGTATGGGGCGCGTGGGCAGCTCAGCCGCGGAATACGTAAGTGAAAATAAGTTTGTTCGCCACAGTTAGCCAATATAGGGGAGTCGTGCTCGCATCGGACGGGCAACGACCGCGAGAACTTGTAACTACATCCGCGGCTTCCGCTTCAAAACGGCGTAACTGCTGCACGCCGGCGGCTCGGTTAAGCTGTTGTAATACGCGTTCACTGTCACCGAGCGCTTTGAACCCGTACTCGTCGGGGCACACGCGTTCTTCGCAATATCGATAAACTTTCCGTATAATTAATGAGTTCATTTCAGAATAGAACGAGGTTTTTATTCACATCGTTGTGTGTCAGCTCAACGTAATGCTTAAATCATAATGTTGGAAAAGATAACGACTATTTTTAGTTTGATTATCCTGTCATTTCGATTACTTTTTTTATAGGATAGGGTGACAAACGAGCACACAGACCTGATGGTAAGTGGTTGCTGTGGCCCATAGACATCTACATCTATCCTCGACCATGACTCAAAATGCAGATGCATTGTCACCCGTGAGGACTAAGATGGAATGCCTCGTTTCCAGTAAAAAGGATCTCCGATTCTCTACACTCACTATACGAAACACAGCAGCATTAAGCTACTATATTACGCTGGTATTCTGTGAGAGCGTGGTCCTGCCCCGGTCGAGCCGACCTATTCGTGCTACAACTGTACTACTTTAATTTACATTATAATCATGACGCAGTTACGTAAATCGTTCTACAGCAATACTTATATGATTAATTCGTCTAAGTTCACTTAGAACTGTCATGTATCTAAAATAGAATCGCCAATTACCGGAAGGCGGCCTCGCGGTCTCGCGGTCGGAGAAAGGCTCGAGAAATTTCTCCGCATTACATCACTGAAGCGCTGGAATTAGTGAGTAGGCACTACGATGGATGGAAAATCGCTAGGTGCAGCAGTGCAGAGTGCGGTGAAGGGACGGGAGGGGGCTCCGGGCATTCGCGTGCACTGGCCTATATGCAGTGCGACGACTCGGCGCCCGGGAGCGATGCACTCTAAGTACATAGACTCGCGTACTAGACGCACACTCAGCCACACACCTATTTTTTTTCGTTATGCAGCTGTGTAGGGCGTCGTGGAGTCTCGCTTTACAATTTCTTGAAAGGACTTTCAACGCTGAAGGAGATTGAAATACCGTCCTGTACAATAAAACATGTCGGTTCTTTCAGTGTTGAAAGAAAAAATAAGTATTTGGAAGAATCTTAGTCTAGCCTGGGCTTATACTATAAATTGTAAATCGTTTAAATTTTTTTAAATGTGAGGGTTTAAAAATAATGTATAAAATTTTCTATGTTTAAATGTATGAATTAAAAGTTTTAATCTACGAATTAAAATTTTAAACCTAAATTTATCAAAAACTTGCACGATTAACATGAAACCAATTTTAACCAGGAAAAAAATACCTAAAAATTTTTGTCGTTTTAATTTTAAACTTTTCCAAAACTTTGTCGTCTAAATTCAATTAAAACTACATCACCTATTTTACAACCCTTAGGAGTGGAATTATTTTTTTAAATTTTAAACTTAAGTTACCAAATAACTCGAAATAAAATATTTACAAAACATAATATTAGCTTAACAACTTACAAACGGATTAAATTTCTTTCATTTTATCCGTCATATATTGTGGCGCTGGAATGATTTTTAACAAAAACTCTTTTCATATGGACTTTGTATAAAATAAAACGGATTGTAATGGATTGCGAAACGGTATTTGAAAATAGTAATCGGGGATAAGTGCTTTATTGATCTTAATAATATAAGTATTGCCATTGCTACATGACCAAAGTGACCGAATATAATATCATTTGATCTGATGTAGTAATAAAATGAATAATCATTATTTTAACAAAAAATAATAATATAGCGTTTGTTAAAGTTCCTTTATTAAATCTACCACTACCTATGTAATTAATTTTTAATGAGTACTTATTCAATGCTAAAAAAGTCAAAAATGATGTCACATAAAAGAAAGTAAAATTCAATAACAGACTTATTGCGCTGCAACGAAAGTAACTTTTACAATTACTTTCCGATTTGTAGTAATACGGAAGCAATGAAGTTTCTTAAAGTGCCAGGACTTCGTACTAGGATACAAAAATTGACACAGATTTATGTACCAGCGGATATGTGTGAAAGTGGAACGGATATCAAGGCACCACAATGGAATATGCATGGAGCGGTGCGATGCAATGGAGCGGGATGACCGTGCCCGCTGCAGGGCGCTGACGTGCAAGCTACGACGTTCCGGTCTGAATGCGACCAGCTTACAACCGCCTGCACATTAACCCACAAGTTCAGTAAAATATTGAAAACTGTAGTTGAACTTCATTTGGCTACTAAAATTAATATCGCAAATTAATATAGGTATACATAAAGATATAAATATGAAGCGTTTATTAATATATTTCGCTGATGTCAAAAAGTTAGACTGAGTTATTGGAAACGTCAGTGGTTAGATATATCGGTTAATTAAATAATGTCATATCATCTACGATTCCACTATTTTCGGCTTATCTGTTTATCATATCAGTTGGACAAGGTTCAATGACCTCTTAGATATAAAATCGTAGAAATGCGGTAAACGATTTAAATTTGTAAAAGATGTATGCTTAAGCTCACCTGCTTGTTGATTTGGAAGTGCGACTTCGTCACCGCTAACTTCCATAGCGAACGGATAAGTTCAGTTGAGGTTAGAACTGGCGCGCGACCGAGGGCAGTTTGGCGCGAAAGCCGGCGACGACGTAAGGCGAACGCGTGGGCGACATACGCGCATGCGCCCAGTTACGTCTATCTCACCCCATACACCCACAACCAATTTTAATGAATAATTAGTTACTCGTAAAGAGTTTTGTGAACCTTCATAATATGTAATAGACAATGTACTTGTTATTCTATATCCATAGTTTATTGTCTTGAACTTTCTATTAAAAGAAAATAGTTGCTTAGCAAAATACTTGAAATACTGTCAGACCTATCTGTATATGAGATATAATAAGAACACGCGATTTTATGCAAAAAAATAAGGTCATTAAAAATGTGAACTTAGAATAGAATAGTCAAGTTTCTAATTTGATGAAAAGGCATTTGCTTAGAGCGGTAAAGTTCCCGTGTATTGGGGTGGAAATAAACCCACGCTGGTTATTTGTGGAGGTGCAGGGGGACAGGGGTTGCATGAGTTCATGGTCACCGCCCGCTTCTCACCCTACAGTAGCCTGCTAAGCTGAACCGGGACGCTATTTTTAGTATCTAGGAATTTCTCAGGTTTTAAAACATTAGATTTCTCTTAATTTGTGAGAGACAACATCCCCTTTGACCCCAAAAGCAATTTCCTGACGTCGAAGTGTTTTTACACTTTCTTTTAGGCATAAAGACTTAAGTTTTTGTAATAAATTATATAAATAATTATGACCATATTGTTGCCAGAATAAAATGTTGATAAATTAATAAAATATATAAATAATAAAACGTGTCTTTTTAACTTTTAACTATATTTAATGATACATAAATAGCCTACATAATATTATCGGACAATAATGAGGCCACAATCAAGAAACATTTTACTTTGTAAGGAGATACGTAAATTTACATAAGCTAATCAAAAACCTTAAAATTGAATGTCGAGCTTCTTGTCTACTATCTATTTATTCTGCGGTCGAACTTTAAATTGACAAAACATTGTTATTAATAAAAGAAACCTACGGCGTTTCGGGCCTAATAGCTCTAACATGACAAAAAATAGGTAAATTGGTAAAGTACATTATATTTGAGTGCAATAAAATAATATATCATATTTTAATATGAAAATTTTTGTAAGCATGTAACAATTGTCTTCTCTTTTTAAATTATTTCTAACAAATTACGTAAAATAAAGTTTTTCCTCGTTGCGAATTTATCAACGACCTTTTATTTATTTTTGACATATTTAAGTTGGTGAAGTTGATATAGTAGTGCAAAGAAGTAAAATATGTAATTATCTATCGAAATAATGGATGATCTTAGATAGGTTGTTTTTGTAGTTGTAGTTAAAAATGAATCTCCACGCACGGCAGATACAAATTTATCACTTGAGCGACATCTACTAAGCTTATCTGGAACAATCTACTCGACACTAGATGGCGCCATAGTCTGAGAAAAATTTTCTACTACTTTTAAAATCGTTACCAATAAAAGTATTTATATCTCATAAGCTGATAATAATATTTTATACAGTACATAAGGCTTATGTCATATTCATAAAATAAGAATAACTTACATTATTTAATATTTCTTTCAAACTTACGTCAAACGGAATATTTTAACGACCTACCCAAGCACATTACTATTAAAATATTAAATCAAAAGCCCACTAGGGCACTTTATTGGAGCCTGTGATCAGATTTCCTCGGGAAGTGTGTAAATGACATTCAAATGGCCCAGAAACTGAGTCGAGGGTAGGGTGAGCTAAGTTCGTCGACCTCGCTCCCTAAACCACTGTGAATATTTAGAACAAGTAGGCTCCCACTTACCGCCAGCACGGCATACCACTATATGGCTCACGCTGACTCAGCCTATCTTAATCATCAACTTCACCAAGAATGCCATAACTACATGGGCTAAATTTATTTACATTTTATTTAAAAAAAAATAATTTGCGTATTGAGTGATATTAATATTCAAAAGAAATTTAATAACATTAAAGGTTATAGTGTGATGTAACTACTACATTTTATTTTGTAAAAATATAATATTATATAGACAGTTCATATTTAAAAAAAAATATTTGTAAAATGTGAATTTGCCTGGAGAGCTTTTTGAATATTTATTTATGTGTATTTAGATACGTTTAAGTTAAAAGATAATGAGAGGGTATACGCTGTTTTAATTAGCATGTGATTTTGGATCTCGACAACATATGCATTTATTATACATGTTATTATTATCCTTGACCGATTCGGCCACGGCGACCTCTTCAACTCCGATCCTGTCGTTGGTGTGCTCGTGTAGTATGGCTTACGTAGCCGATCTTATCTACAAATGTTCGCGCGCAATGCGGGCAGGTGCATGTATTATACATATAAATTATACATATGCATGTATTATACATATAAATTATAAACTTTTCTCTTAAATCATTCTGTCTATTGTTGAAAACCGTATCAAAATCCGTTGCGTATTTAAAGATCTAAGCGTACGGACGGCGGGAAGCGACTTTGTTTTATACCATGTCTATGTAGAGATTTGGTACAGCTTCAACTAATTAAACATATAGGATCAATGTCATATAAGACATACTATGGTAAATGTATTTTTTAAAACGTACCATTATTTAAGTATCTTTATAAGAAATAGATGTATAATCCGTTGCCTACATACTATTATGGGTATGGTGCTCGCGAAGCGAGGATAAATTGGAAAAACGTTTCGATGTGTTCATTGAGGAAGTGATAAATGTTAAATTATTCATTGGAGTCTGGATTTTGTTTCGTTTTGTGGTAGAAACCTATACATATCAGTTATGTCAAAATTTTTATTTAAAATTTTTGCAAATCACGTAACTACAACTTTATTATCATTACACATGTCGTGTTTAGGACGATCGCGGTCAATTAAAATACGATTATGTATTATAATTTTTAATTTTAAAAGTATTCCACATCGAATATTATATTTCAAAGATTATATTAGAGAAATAAACTGCATCCGTGTAACCGAAAAGGAATACCTTATATAGTAGAACTTTAGGAAGTAATCTTTTTTTAAATATGGAAACGATATTATAAATCAAGACAGACAAGGTTCTAAACTTTAAGTTTGCGTAGAAAATTTGTCAATTGCGTTTCGGGTCTCTCTCTATTAGGGTATATATTATGTTCCTTTATGAACTATATTATCAATCGATGATTCTAACTCAAAATTATATTTGCACTCTATTCTATGAGTCCTAAACAATGACACCCGTACATGCTAGGGTAAGAAAACAATATTTTAATTGTTCAATACACCAATGATAAACCTGACAAATATTAACACCAAAAATATTTAAATTTGAGGTCAGTAACTTATTCTGTACGAGCTGTGTCAAATACATTTTATGTTTAAAATAAAAATAAAAATTCAATCGTAGGACTGCACGTCATAAATGAAAACTTCTAAGCCTTCACAAACATATATAAAATATATATATATATATATATAATACATCGTTATATATGTATCTGAGAGTGAAGATCACGCTAGTTCAGTGCTTTCTCCCGTCCTAAAAGTGTCCAACGTGCCCAAAGAAGTATTCAATTCAAAAATACAGATAAGGAACACCTTGCGATTATGTGATGTGACCCTGAATAAATAGCATGGCATACATTATGCTGATGTTTCATTAAATTAATATTTTTTATGACTGCGCTTTAATGCTTGATGACTTGAATAAAAGACTCACTGACATTAAAATGTTAAACAAAAATACATATTATTTAAGACATAAGTAAATAATATGTATTTTTGTGTATGTAACTTTCATCTTTTGAAATTTACTTACATTAGGTACTAAACTTGTCAAGTAATAAACTATACCGTAGTTTTGTTCTACGACACGAAATAATTTTTTATATAGGAGAGGATGCCGCTCAGGAGCATGCAGCTCACCGGATGGTAAGTGATTACCGCCGTCCATGAAGAACTGCAACACCAGGGAAATTGCATTAAATTAAAAAAAAGGAGACTGCTATATATTAAAATAAATAATGTAAATGTTTGTAATCTTTTTGCATTTAAAGTATTTTATTAAGTCATTTACTTCTTTTTGAGTGATGTATTGTAAATTTGTTTTTGCTTGTCTACTTGTCCGATAATTTTCAAGTAATCGGAAGTTGCTATTGTTGTTATGATCGGCCTAATTATATCAGTTATATAAACATTATACTTTAAAATATCCCTGGATTAATAATTAAAAAACGCGAACGAATTCGTGAGTGCATCTAGTCATATATAATTTATATTAAAACATTTTCGACAGTTGACTATCTATCGTAACTTCATAAGCAGTTTATTTTATTGACCTTAATCACCGTACCTAAATTTAGAAGTTTTGAGTAATTGTTTGTGTTTTTTTAAGTAGTGAGAGACTTATCGACAAGGACGAGTTGCGGGGTAAGAGTTAGTACTCTTTGATGCGACGCTTTAATGTTTCTTATGATATAACAGTGAAACACTCGAGTAATTGCCACATGTGACGTCACGCTCACTTGCCACTAACGCACGTGCCTACATAATATATCGCTCTTATGTATTTCAGAGTCGGTACGAATTATGCATTACATACAATGCCTAATTTTATATATAAATGTTGATTACTTGCGTTCAATGCTTTTATTTATTAATTCAACAATTCATCAGTATTTAATTTATAATGCACTTTATTCTTAATTATTCATAGGATAAAATACAACATAAACTAATTAAAAATCACAGCTGTACGAACAGTATGGTTCAATTGTTTCGTTCTTATATTCGGATCGGTAATAATTTATTCGATGGATAACTTTTATCTGATAATTGAACGGCCCGTACAACCAAAGTGTTTTATAAATTCGAGATCAATTTTATATTGTTTATTGTCGATTAACTAAATGTTTTATATACTTTAATATACAAACATATTCAGGATATTCAAGTAAGTGTACTGTTCGAAAATATAGAGATGATGTCAGAAAATCGCACACGTTGAGCGCACAACAGTACTCGTAGAGTTACAGAATATTGTATTTCAAAAGGCAGTTTAAAATCGTGTTAGTTTTCTTAATTGGTCCACACTGTAGAAAAAAATGAGGCAACGAGTGTATAATGCCTTTGAAAATTGCCTGATATTTTGTGAAGAGAAACGTGCCCAGGTTAGCGGGTTAAGAGGAAAACGTTACATAAAAAATTACGTCCATTATTCAACGCTTTAGTCATTGTAACACTTATTGCGGGTTTCAAAGCAATGATTTACGACCTGATATATCAGATTCTCAAGTTTGTCTTAATTTTATCGCATTAATATATTTAATAGTCGGGATATTTTGTATAATTAAACTTCTACGTTAAATATGTTTATGTGAATCAAATCAAGGATGACGCACACATCTGAAAATTACTGTTGTTTTGTGAATTTTCGGAATGCAGAAGCGTTGAATGGGTTTTTTCCGTTCGATGTGGACTCGGGGTCCGTGCGGAGCGTTGAGCGAACGACGGATTGGGGTCAGGGCGGCGCGGGCGTCGACCTGTAGCCTCTCGCGCCCGTCTCACCCCGCTACTCCGTAGTGCTACCATGAGTTGAGAAATATACTCAGATAATCCGAATTGTATTCACTATAACACAGCACGTATACGTCTCACAACTGGGCACAGGCCACTTCTCATTAATGAGAGGATGGTGGAGCAATTAACCAAGATTTTATTAATTAGAATAAGTGTAGCAAACCAGCACGCATTTATCCCGATTAAGAATCAAAGTGCAGATATGTTGTCACCCCTGAGAATTCAGATGGCATGTCTCATTTCCAATGAAAAGGGTCACCGGTTCTCTACACTCACTATACGAAACAAAGCAGCATTAAGCTGCTATTTTACGCTGGTATTCTGTGAGATCATGGGCCTTCCTGGTCCGACCTATTCTTGCTATAACGTTAATATAGGTAGCTGCGGCTGCGGCGTGACTCTACCAACTATATATTAACCAACCACGAGGAAATGTATGTCTTGCTTCCAATTGCAAATGAGCTCAGTTTATGATGTGGATATGGATATAAATTATATCTTAATGTAGGTATTACCCCTTTTCATACAAAACAAAATACTTCACAATCAAATGTAAATACAAATCTTCAATTTGTCTATGAAAACACCATTTTTTTAAGTTAAATTATTTTTTATTAAAGTATGTCATGAAGAGTACTTCGGCAATAAAGGTCGCATACTACGGGTACTCGGCAATAGAGGGACCTCATTTGCTTAAATTATAATAATTTTTCCTCCAGCTTATGTAAATATTTTTATTTTTGATATGCTCGAGATACTGACGAATTCTTACTTCGACGGCAGACGCTCATGTTCAGCAGTGAACTGTATAGGGGCTGATAAAAAGAGATGGAATGAGTGGTGAAGAAACTTTTTTAATATCGAAATTAATATTCTTACCAGGTACTTAGTCCTAGACACTGAAAAACTTTAGGCAAATCGTGACGAGATTATAAATTCTCTAATGTTACTCGATTAAGAACTACAGCAAAAAATACCTAAAAAGGAAAGTTCGATTTTCCTTAAGTAATATGGATACCCTACTGCAACCCCTCGACGCGGTTAATATATCTGCCCAAAAGTTTGTAAGCTTTTACTTATCTTTCGCTATATTCATTAAAGTAAATTAAGTATTCTAATGTAATGCAAAGAATTTAATAAACCTAATCTGATACAATATAGTATCTCAAATAATATATTCCGATATAAGTACAATTTTTTGTATTAGAGATGCCGCTATTTTTGGTATTCAACATTCTGTAAACTTTTTTTTATAATTGAAGAATAACTAAAAAAATCTAAAAGTATCTATTATTTGCAAAATTATTTGTCTATATATTATTTAAAATTATTACTTATATAAAAAATAATAAATAGCAATAAATCAGTCATGTTTTCAAATATATCATTAATCGTAAGATTTCTATTAATAATATTTAAATAAAATATTTAGACACATAAAGATAGTAAAACCGAATATATGGAACGTTCGAGACCACTGGATAGTGGATATGGTAATGTTATTTATTACCTACTACCTATTCCCCCCGGCTTCGCACGGGTGAGTTCTCGATCTCGAAAACAGCGCCAACACCGGGCGCGTGAATGCACACCATACAAGGCACACACTCACTCACACACACACACACACACACACACACACACACACACACACACACACATTTAATCTTTTTTTATTTTTTATTAATTGGCTTTACGGCTCTGGGTTCTAGCCCTTCTGAGCCTAACATTTAAATCAAAATCAGGCGAGCCATTTTCGAGTTTTAGCGAGGTTAACGGCCAGCAATAAATTTTTATTTATAGAGATTATAATATAATTGAGTGACCGACATAGCCCAACGGATTAGTAAGCTGAAGTGATAGTGGGTCGGCCATTAGCTCGAAAAACTGACAACCGATGGGGAAAAAAAGTTCTTGAATGGCAGCCTTGTACCGGTAGGCGAAGTGTAGGGCAAACCTCACTAGATGGAGTGACGACCTGATAGGACATACAGGAAGTCGATGGATGCAGGTGGCTCGGGACCGTGCTAAAGCATGCCGCAAATGGTATTCCTTGGGGGAGGCCTATGTTCAGCAGTGGACTTGTGAAGGGCTGTAACGATGATGATGATATAGTACAGTTATTAATAATAATAAATGTTAATGAGGAGTGGGACGTATATAGGCTGTAACTGTAACTTTAACTTAATTGTAACTTTAACAGTTATTGACGTTAAATAATTTTATCGAGTAATTCAACTATTCGATATAGGGAATACCGAATAACACCAAATTCGTCATATGAACTATTCGCGCCGAAATTATGATTATATTATATCTTGAAATACATATTTATATAAATCTGACAAATTCATAATGTCACTTTATTAATGAAATGTCAACTAATCAAAGTAGATTAGTTATTTCTGTAAATTTGTTAGTCAGTGTTTTGTATAGCACAGATGTCGTAAAATCTGCATATGAAACCGTAATGATATTGAACCTTGATGTAGCTTGTTTCAAAATGATATTGGAGCAATTAACACAATTGTGTACCTTCGTAACGTTGTGACATTACAGGGACGGATTTAGTGAGTCGAAGTGAGTTGAAACAGTTATTTGTGTGTGGGGCGAGCGTGACCTAATTGTAGGCGGGTGAACGAACCCAGGGCCTTGATCGCAATTCTGAGCCTCGTCGCTTGCGCCCCGCGCCGCGTACCGCGCTCACGTCACATATAACCATTGTTTCTATTTTGTAAAATATTATTTTTCATTTTCAATACGTAACATACATAGGTACATTTAATTAAAACCACAATGAAGAAAGTCAAATTAATTAAAAAAAATAATTATAGGAAATATATTATACTCGTATTATGTTGTTAAATTCTTTTAAACACATTATTTTTAACTATTATGCCTAATAATATCGTTTATATGAAAGACACGTCTTGATTATTTATTTTGAAATAATATTCAGGAAATGTTAAGTCCGATCTTATTATAGATTTAATTACCCTCTATATTTAGTTTTTTTTTTTACTGATTATACTCGTTATCATTATACATTGTATTAAGACTTGAGAGTGATCAGTGATTACTCTTATATCTGAAGTTTGCATGTTATAATGTAAGTGTAGAAGGAGTTTTATTTGTATGAACTACTCTTATTAAAAATTCAAAAAAGTATACATTATATTGCTGAAAATAATGTATATTGTATTTATATCTGTCTGAGTAACGTAACGTTCGCTCGTAAGCGGAAAAGAGATAGTTAAACCTAACGAGTATGTACAGTAGAATTGCGAAACAAATGTCGCAGTCACTGGGTTGAATTATAGTAAGTGAGAGTAGGACAACGGTATGGGGCAAGGCTCTGTGTGGATTATTATTAGAGTATCGGCGCTAGGTTATTCCGAGGCGACCCAGATATCACGGGGCCGATGACCGCGGGCCCTCGGCTGCGCGCGGCCTCCAAAACAAAATGGCATTCAGCTTCAGCGATGGGCTCTGCTTGCGAAACGCCGCGATCGACCGTCACAGACTCACTCTCTTTGCGAATAATGCAATGAGTGTCGCTCTATACTTATCTGCTTACTGCAGTTACGTCAAGTGTATCTATGACTTAACTCACTCTACTAGGTTTGGTTCTAATATATTTGTCATATACTGAACTACGATGATATTATATTAATCAAATTCAATGTTACATCAGTTGAATGTAAGTAATTATGTTATAAAAGGGCTATCGATGAGAAGTAAATAATAATATATTTAAGTATATTTCGATGAAAATATTTAAAATTAATTTTCAAATAATAATCAATTAATATAGTTCGTTATTAACATTAATATGTCATAGCGGCTTTGTGTTTATTCACTGCATTCTTGCAAACATGTGAAGTTAAAGTTAGACTATAAGGAAAAAATAATTATAAAGTGCGACGGTGCGTATGCTAGCGATGGACGTGTGCCTGCAACGCGGAGTCCGCGCACGGTGCGCGGGGCGCGGGGACATGCGGTGATTAGCGAGCGACGTCGAATATAGCCGGGAAGGCCGAGGGCAACGAACTCCGCTTGACCCAGATCCGCGAGTTGCCCCGCCGCGCTCTTAGTCCACGTAACAGGAAAGTGAAAAGGACCTAATTTAATGTACTTTCGCAATATTCGTAACATGGACGACCAGTTACATCACAGACGCGTTACTGACTATAAAAATATTGACGGTGCAAAAAATGACAACTAAGTAAACCACATGCTCACTAAAATATATAACACGGACAATGGTAGTCAGTTCGCAAAACAGGTTCAGACGAGCTCACCTGCTAGGACTCTGCCGAGCAGGACGTCGGCGTCGACAGCTGCTTCCGGACGCGGACGATGTTGGTGCGGGCACTCGGTCACAGTCATATTATCGGGGAAGCGCATTAGCCGCACAATAGGGGCGCGTGCGACCGGCGGCGGCGGCGGCACGAATGGCGCACGCCGCTCGCTACACCCGCTACGCTGTACTACGGGGGCGCGTAGACGCCGCTACGCGCCGCCCGCCCCTACAGACACCCTTGCTCTATAGGATGCCACTTGTCTTTTGCTACGAACCGCTACTCGGTTGACGATACAAGTGCCAATTTATTGCCAACTGAACTGATTGGACAATATTTTAGGCAACACAGTAGAACAAAATATTATATCAAATTAAAAAAAAATGCATAAGCATTTTTTCGAAATTTTTTATTCGGCCTAAAATAAACATTTAAACATGTTATATAATTAGGGAGTAAGACATTTTAACCAGGATGATACGTAAATATTATGACAAATATTTTACATAGTGAACACATATCATATTTTCGGTGTGCATATATGATTACACATTGCACATAGCATATATACATTATGAGAACCGAAACGGAATATTATGCCAAGTAACATATTATATTCAGCCTAGAAACACCGTGTAATTATAATGACTACGGTAAACAGTTCACCAGTCAGGTATGACAATTAGGACAATCGACAGTACTTCCTAATTTGGGAGAGGTTCTACGTCTAGAAGTAATCTATTTATGGCTAACGACGATGACGATGCATTTAAAATTAATGTCGGCTAATTTTTTAAACCTTATTGGTGACGAAATTTTATTTTACATAAGTAATGATTGTGATGTCCTGGCTGTGTAACATCCGGAAATGGACCGGGATAATGAAAGTAGAAGATCTGTTCAGGCTGGCCCTGAACAAAGAAGAATTTAGGAGGATGACTGCCGACCTTCAGTAATGGAGAGGCACTTAAAGAAGAGGAATGATTGTGAACAATGAAAAAGAGACTAACACAGATTATAATCTAATGCAAGTAGCAGCGTAACCTTGAAATAAACGAGATTGAGCATTATTTGGAAAGGAAAAACGTGATGAATGTCGAAAACATCGTGAGTGGTGATCGGAAGCGGCCAGTTCAACCCACTGAACTGAAAACCTAAATCTAGAATTGGTAAATCAGTTAGTGAGCGGAGAGGCGAGTTTATAGGCCAAGGCGACTAGTTTGCTGCGAAGAGTTTGGCTGCACCGCTATCGTAAAAGAAGCGTTTAACTATCGGCAATAATCTTTGAAAATATATTAGTTACGGCGCAGCTGTTACTAACTGCCGTTTTACACGACAAAAATTTATTGTCAAAACTTTGTTGATTTTATTTAATAAGATTAAATTCAGTTTGATGGGAAATAGTTTGACCTATATTTCTTTCTTGTTAGTTTCTTTTTAAAATAACGTCACACTACGATTGCTCCTGTATCGTAGCGGCAGTTTACATACATAAATTTTACAAGGTTGCCAACCCGCTTGCCAAGCGTGGCAACTATGGCAAATATTCCCTATGATGCAATCTATGTTCAGCAGAGGACTTTAATAGGCTGTAATGGTAAACATGCAGACCCGGAACAATAATTATTTGTAAGCCATACAAATACTTGTTCCGTGTGGGATTCGAACCCGCGTTCCTCATTGTTAAAACCACTGCGCGACAGATATGTAAATTATTTTTATTATTTTATTTAATATAATAAATATAGAGAATGTTTTACCATCACGTAATTTAGGCACAACACTTGACGGGAAAAGCTTGCGCATAGCCGTAGGAACCCCAATAAGCCGGTAATGTGCCAACCTCATCGATGTCCGTGTATTAGCGGCGACCACGGACTTTCATGTAAAAAAACGCTGATAGCTTCTCCCGACACGGTTTACAGAAGAACAACATCCAAAGGGCTCATGACTCTCAAAGTGTTCCCTCGATATTATGCAGCTTTGTGAAACATTTAGAGACGATGGCAGGAGACAAGACAATATAATTTGGGAGAAAGATAAAGCCCTAGTGTGAAATTTTACTTTGGCGACTTATCAAGGCCGGTATGAGTGATGGTATGGTATGAAATGGCGCAAATTGAAGTCTTTAAGAGAAGACTATATACATGTGAGCCATTTGGGCCACACGCGGAATAAAGCTTCTTTGTTTGTGTTGTTTGATTCTTCGTTATATTCGCAATTGTTTTTTTTTTTGCCGAGGGAGTCAAGTAGAGTAGTTCTTTTCTCGCCACAAGGCTAAATATAATCATTTATCGAAGAAACGCAGCCAGCGTTCTTGGCACTAAGCCGCGGAGAGTAGCATATCTGTATAATTTTAGTTTTTAATACTTTTTATTGCAATAAATAATGTATTGCAATTATCCCATACTAATAAAATATTACAAGCACTTAAAATTTTAAACCGTATTCTAGATCTGTTTAGATTTGAACGTTAAAGTGGTACGATTAAAAATGATGTATTAATAATAGTTCATTCTAATCAACGACATTTTAATTGTTAAAATTTAATATTAAAATAGTAATTATTTAATGTATAGTATATGGAGTGACGACCCGGTAAGACATGCAGGAAGTCGATGGATGCAGGTGGCTCAGGACCGTGCTTTGTGGCATACCTTGGGGGAGGCCTATGTTCAGCAGTGGACTTGTGAAGGACTGTAATGATGATGATGGTGATGATAGTATATCCAGTAAGAGTAAAATGTCAAAATTATAGGTTTGTTATGGGTAAGATAATAAAAAAGTGAGAAAACATCCTTTTATGTGTGAGAAGGTTTTAGAGCAGAGAAGAGTCTATCGAGCTGCCCCTGTTATGTCTTGGCGGACTTCATATCTTCGTATTGTGTTTTTAATTTTTTAGAAATGTTCGTATTCGATGAATCATCACTGAAAGCCTGTGTGCTGGCGGGAAATAAAATTGACTTGTTCATCCCCTGAGCTTTTAAGCTAAATATACACTAATAAATTACATTTCCAAGGGTGGAAAGTAGGGGATAAAATGATTTTTATATATTTAGCGACATCCGACTTTGTGGGCTTTTTATTAAAAATTAAATTATTATTTGATCTTATTTCCCAAAAAATAGAATTAGATGAAAATGTTACGTGAGATGTCATATGATGACAAAAATTATGTAGATGGTACATGTATCGTTGTGAAATTATTCCTGTACGTCATATAAGTTTACCTTAATGTTGAAGACAAAAAAAAATAGCTTACCGAAGGCTTCTTAACCAGATAACCATGACCTCTGCTTTATATATTTGAACTAAAGACAGTACTTTGGGTTTACTCAACCGATTGAAATTTATTTCTTTATTTAATAGAAAACTACGGCATGATTTCAATTATAATATACAAGCTTTACTTAGCCTTAAATTAAAGCTAATTACAGTTTGCTTACTGAAAAATCATAACTTAAGATTACGAGCAAAAAGGGTAATTTGAAAATAAATATATTATGTGTGTGTGGGTTTGTGAATATCTGTACGTGTGTGAAAAACTTTTATAATTTATGATTAACGTAAGTTTATTGGTAACGACTTGTTTAAAAGTATGTGTGGTCAAATTAAAGTGGTCTAATTATCGAAATTTGTATTGAAAAATTTGATGATTATGTATAATTTGGTGTAGTTATGAAGAATCCTAGACAGAGTTGAGTTTGACAAATAATGAGGTACGAGATAAACGCACATGGAATAAACGTTTATTTGTGTGACAAGTGCGCTTTAGGCAGCTCCGATATCCGTATAAGCGACAGCTACCTTCGTGGGTAATTCAATCTAGCCACATTCTGAAATTAAGGTATTTAATGAATTTCCTCTAGATGGATTCTATGGCACCAATATGCTTTCGAACTATAGAGACCATACACAGGTTGCATATTCTATTAAGTTTCTTACATATGCAAAGTAAATGACATTTATCCACAGAATTTTATTTAAAGACTTGCACACTCTCAATGCAAAACCTGTATTTTATGCGTCCTTCTGTTATGTGGTTTATATGGTCCACCATTGTGAGCCTGTATTCCAAAATCCAAGAAATCAAAATCCAAGCAATAAAATTTAGCTATGTTTTAAAGGGACACTATAAGCTATTTTTATTTACAATACGATTATAATAAATGAATGTTTCATCTTTATTTGTACCGAATGCCTGTATTTTAACATGGAAATTTAGATTGTTGTAGTTCGGAATAACCAGAAAATCACCTAAATGACTCATTATTTATATTGGACAACATAGTACATAAGACTCAAGGATAGTAAAAATAAAGTAATCTATTCGACCGATTGAAATAAATCTGGGCTACGATTTAAGTAAGTAAATAATAATTTCAATTAAAATTTTCATTGAAATTCGTCCGTCGATTTCGAGAGATGCATGCACAAATATACAAATAGACATGCAGATTAAATCATAAAAAGACTTTTGTTTGTACGTGGTAGAGCCATGCTGCAGTTACAATAGTAGTACCTATAGTTGTAGCACGAATGGGTCGGCTCGACCGGGGAGGACCACGCTCTTACAGAATACCAGCGTAAAATAGTAGCTAACAGCTGTTGTGTTTCGTATGGTGAGTGTAGAGAACCGGAGACCCTTTTTACCGGAAACGTGGCATTCCATCTTAGTCCTCACGGGTGACAACGCATCTGTATTTTAGTTCGTAATAGGAGATAGATGTAGATGTCTGTGGACTACAGAACCACTTACCATCAGGTGGACTATGTATTCGTTTCCTATACAAAAAAACTTTAGAATGGATTAATTCCAGAAATTCTATCTTCATAATTCTCCGGATATAAATAATTATATATTAATTCAATATAACAACTCAAACCCTTTGATTAAAACTACTTTCACGGATTTTATCGCGTTTAATTTTACTTTTAATTATTTGTATTTTTTATTCCCGACGTTTCGGGCGCTTTCCAGCACCCATGGTCACGGGGGACTGAGGTGACTGACGTCCCGATGTCATTGTTAAACCCGGAGTACCTTCAGCTTTTTTAATTATTGTTTATGGTCCTATCTATGCTAAATGAACTGACTTTTAATTTTGTTGATTATAGGGTCCCAAGCAGGTGGTAGTACCCAGCCTCCTTCTCTATTGAAATTAGGATGTTTTTTTAATTTCAATAGCCTCACGTATCATCCTTGGTAGGAACCGGTGTTTTTTCGCGAGGATTTGTGGTCTATCAAATCTGATGTAATGGTTGGGGCCGTCTAGGATATGATCACAAACTGCAGACTTCCCGGAACGTTGATGCTTCACATCAGTTATATGTTCTTTTATGCTGGTTCTAATTCAAAATAATTAAAAGTAAAATTAAACGCGATACAATTCGTATAAGTAGTTTTAATCAATGTGTAGTGTTCGCGTAAATATAAGAAATTATTAACTTAAACCCTTTTAAGCTTTATTATAGGTACCTGGATGAAAATGCTTTTGTTCAATGCCAACTTCAAGCTTCAACTATTATTTGGATTTAACAAATAATAGTTGAAGCTTGAAGTTGGCTGCAGGCGTCCGTGGAATACAGTAACCACTTACCATCTGGTGCCTGCATGATTGTTAGTGCTTTTGTCACTTTTTTAAAGAAGAAATATAGGATATGCTATAAATTTACCTTTTAAAAAAAACAAAGATTTCATTTTTACACTTTTCGTTTGTCATCCAATATAATATACAGGTTTATTTTGCAATAACCGGCCAAATTTGCAGGGATGGTTGAGAGTAGTATAGGCAAATAGCAAAGAATTTATTAAAAAAATCTCAAAAATTGTCCCTTTTTATCTTTTAATTTTAAAATGTGTGGTAATGCATTACTATAACTTATTTTATTTCACTGTCAATCGGTAGGCAAAAACGTTGTTGCCCATAAATCATATTCAATTTGGAATAATTTCAAATAAAAGCAGAAGTTAAGCTTATTTACTAGAATTTTCAAAATATACAATAATGGTATATTATTATTTATATGAACTTAAGTTTAAAATTTGGCTATTCAGAAAAATAACCCTGTATAGAAGTCGCTGGTACTTTATAGGTGAAACTTAACCTTGATGTAAGAGCTTCATAGAAATAAAAAATTAGATACACAAAACGTGTGTACGTAGAAAGTGAAATTGTTTTGTCTTCGCCTCGCATTCGTAAGTAAAACAAAACAACATCTATAAATAGATCTCAGTTTCACGCAACATGAACAAAACACGTATTGCGTTTGTAGCCAAGCCACTAAAATGATTTGAATAGATTAAAATAATTAGGAAAATTTATTCCCATTACTACTTATTTTTGAAAATGTATAAAATGTATATATTTAGCTACTTACAATTTTTCACATATAAAATTGTAAAATAGATTAAAAATAGGCTGAACGAATCCACTAATTAACTTAGAATCAAATTAAAACATTAAAATTATGTTAAAATAATGGTAAAAGTAAAAATTAAGCGAATTTATAAATTTAGCAGTCCATTCCTTTAAAACACGTTAATATTATTCGAGCAGATATAGAAAGAAAGTACCAATCGGTACTAAGCACACCTTTCATTATAGTCGCGGGACTTCTTATGCACTTTGTAATCAAGGTAACTTAATAATCTTTGTAGCCGACTTCAAAAACAAGGAAGTTGTTCTCGATTCGACTTTTTCAATTGTTTTCTTTTTATGTTACGCGATATATTCGTTAATAATGAACCGATTTAGATGATTCTTTTTTTTTTTTATTAAATACGTTTTACTTCAGTGGTGGTCCCGTATAAATTTGGAGACAAAATTCAACCCATAAGAGTGCCAAAATAGGTGATAACATTTTTAATGTAATTACGTATTCCTTACTCCATTTAAAAGCGTTAAATATTAACTTAAAACAATAAATAAAAGTCGACTTCAAGGAACTTAAAAGAACTAAATAGGGTATACATAAGCGTAGCTTGCATATATTTACTCTAAGTATTAAATAATTTCACATTCAGAAGTCTGGGTTATATTTCTTCTATACAATATAACTTAGTAATGACCGATTTTCTACTTTAAATTAGATTAGATTAAATTAAAAAGCCTTTTTAGGAGTGGCACTATTTTTTATTTTATTTTATAGAACTAGAGTAACAAACGAGCATACACATCACCTGATGGTATGTGGATGCTGTGGCCCATAGACATCTACATTTATTGTCAATTAATGGAATGTCTTGTTTCCAGCAAAATGGGTCTCCGGTTCTATACACTCACCATACGAAACACAGCATTAAGCTGCTATTTTACGCTGGTATATTGTGAGAGTGTGGTCCTACTCCAGTCGAGCCGACCCATTCATGCTACAACCATAATATAGCTTTAATTTTAATTAATTCATTTAATTTTATTCATACCGCATTTAAGTGGAAGTATTCTTTCAAGTACACATAGGCTTAGTTCTCTTATCTAATGTCATATTTCATACATAGAAATGTTTGTACTAATATTATGTATTTAACAATACGGGTCTGTACAAGAGGTCATAGTTCGGGTTAAGCTGAAGCCGGGCAGCATCAGGTCGCACTGACGTCATTCTAGTTCATTCACCCCTTGGCCCCGCTGCCTCCGCAACCCTTGTTCTATATTCGTACAACAATGATGTTAAACTATGTATCAGCAAAGCTTTCATTCGTTTCGCCACTTATTAAAAATAAAGTTGGATTCAACTTGGTAACAAACAAACTTTTGCTAAAGTTTAATTTAATGCAGCTGTGGTAGCTCAGATGGATAACGCTCGCTGTAAATATAACAGAACGCGGGTAACCCGGCTTCGATCACCGCTGGCACCAATTAAATTGTTAATTGCAATTTTAAGTGCTGATTTACCACGTGCTCGGCGGTGAAGGAAAACATCGTGAGGAAACCTGTATGTATGAGGAATAAGGAAAAAAGAATATTTCGAAGACATGTAAAGTTCGCCAACAGGCATCGGTACAGCGCGGCTACGACACTTCCTTGCCCTAAAACCCTCTCAGAAATGAGGGGAGGCCTGTGCCCAGCAGTGGGACGCACTTAATGCAGCCGTGGAGAAAGTGCTATATTTTTACTAAAAAACCACTACCGATAGTGGGTGTCGTGACAGAGAGACAAACCGTGAACAGCGTATGAATATCAAAAAAATTAAAAAGCAGTTGGCAACCCGATGTGTCAACTATGCTGGATATCCAATATGAGGCAATCTATAGTGGAGACCATGTATTAAATAATTATTCACGGTATATATATATATATATATATATATATATATATATATAATTAATATATAATTAATATATAATTAATCACGGTGACAGCAATCGGATATTTCATATAAGGGTATACGAGGGCGACACTGAAAGTTTTTAGAACTCGCCACTTGTAAACGATATAATAAAAAAAATAAGTTCAAATTTGAAAATGGAACTCTGCGAATTTTATTGTGTATGTATTTTATTAATTTGTCATTTGTAAACAAATACATACACAATAAAATTGGTAAATTGAATATTGTCTGTGTCACGTCAGCATGAATTTGACGCGAGAAAATTTTCGTACAATGATTTTTTATGACTTTCGATGTCATTTAAGTCAACAAGAAAGTTATGATAGACTTCGATTGGCCTTTCACGAAGTAGCCCCATCTCATGCCACTGTTTACAACTGGTTTAATGAGTTTAAACGTGGTCGCATTAATCTCACCGATGATCTGCGTGAGGGACGGCCTTCTACGGCGACGACTGAAGATAACATCAGTGTCGTGCGGCGTATGGATGAAGATCGAAAAACAATTACTGCTGAGTTGTACACTAACAACTGTTTGCCACTTGTCTTGAGACTGACAAAAGAGTGACTTATCAGCAGATTTGGACAAGCATAGGTATCAGTATGAGTCAAGGGCACAAAATCCTCCATGAACATTTACTGGTCAGGAAGCTTTGTGCCCGGTGGATACCTCACAATTTGACAGAGGCCCAAAAACTCCATCGTGTTGACTGGTGTCGTGAAATGGTTTAAAGATTTAACGGAGGTGACTCAAATGATGTGTTTGACATACTTACGGGTGACGAAAGCTGGATTTATCGTTAAGATCCTTAAACTAAGAGACAGTCTGCTGTCTGGTTATTTCCTTCCGAGGAGTTGCCAACTAAAGTCAAGAAAGATCGACGCGTGGGAAAACAGATGGTGGCCTTGTTCTTCGGAAGGACAGATCATTACGCAACAATTGTTTCAGAGGATCGAAAAACAATTACTGCTGAGTTGTACACTAACAACTGTTTGCCACTTGTCTTGGAAAAAGTTCGAGAGAAACGACCTCGCAGTAAGATTCTCCTTCACCATGACAACGCCTCGTCGCACACCGCCAAGCAAACAATCGACTACTTGGCGAAGTGAGACGTGGAATTACTGGGTCGCCCATTCGGTAGCCCCAACCTCGCACCTTGCGATTTTTATTTATTTCCGAAAATAAAAGAAAAACTTCGACGAAAATGTTTTATGGACGCCGAGAAAGCAGTGGTTGCGTTTCAACCATCGAGGAGACCCCTAAAGACGAGTGGGCAAAGCGCTTTTCACAGTGGTTCCATCAGATGCAGCTATGTATTGATGTAATTGGACACTATTTTGAAAAGATATAATAAAACTAATAACTTGCTAGTTTGTTCAGTTTTTGATTTTGTAAGAACTTTCAGTGTCACCCTCGTATATTCACAGTTTTGTATTATGTTTATTTTTTCGTTGAGATTCGTATTGGTAGGTTGGAGGAACTATAACGCGAAATAAATATTGGAAATTTAAGATCTCCTTGTCTTTGAGTTATCATAATATCATCGGCTTTACTGATACTGAATTTATGGTATTAAAGTTCAGTAAGCTATTATTCAACATCAAACTATTATGCAACATTAGCTCTAATTTTGTTCGACACACACACACACGTGCAACACACACACACACACACACACACACACACACACACGTCGCATCTTATATGCATCATTAAATACTTAAATTCTTAGAATTACATTTGAATTATAATTTGAGAGCCAATTAATGTACCTATCTAAAGCATGTATGTATGTATATAGCCCGTTTATATAAATATGTGTGCATCTTTAGTTAACTGTGTTCCTTACTAATGTTGGATGCTCACATTTAATCCTAAACTTGGTTCGATAATCTCTTACGGAGGATGTTTAAACATTGAAATAATACTAATTTTTACGGAATTTATCGCGTATATTTAACTTTTTTACCCGACGTTTCGAGAGCTTTACAGCACCCATGGTCACGGGAAGGACTGAGATGTTCAACGTCCAGCTGTCATAGTTAACCGCGGTTACCATAGATTAAAATTTAACTTTTGTTCCGATCTACACAGTATGAACTTATGGTATCATGGAGTCTTGCAGTTGTATGTTTGGGTTGGGATTTAATTTTATTTATTATAGGATCCCAAGCAGATGGTAGCACCCAGCCATCTTCTCTATTGAAATTAGGATGTTTTTTGATTTCAATAGCCTCGCGAATCATCCTTGGAAGGAATCGGTGTTCTTTAGCGAGGATTTGTGGTCTATCAAATCTGATGTAGTGACGGGGGCGATCCTGTACATGTTCACAGACTGCAGACTTCCCGGAGCGTCGATTCTTCACATCAGCTATATGTTCTTTGACGCGGGTTTTAATTGATCTTTTAGTTTGTCCTATGTAGGAGACACCACATTCACAATCAAGCTTGTACACTCCTGCATCTTGCAGAGGGACGTTACACTTGACTGATGGTAAAAACTGACCAATCTTCTTCGGCGGCTTGAAGTATGTTTTGATGGAAGCGCGCTTCAAGATGTAGCCAATCTTGTCAGTGACTCCTCTAACATATGGCAGTACAGCAGGTACACGCTCGACTGTGGCCGGCTTCACTCGTTCTCTGTGACGTAGGCGCGGGACCCGAAGCTTGTTGTCATGCAAAACTTGCTTGACATGTTGGAGCTCGGCAGCCAGGTGTTTGCTGTCACAGATCCCTCGTGCTCTCTGAAACAAAGATTTACCCACGGTAGCTAACTGTGAAGGATGGTGGTGAGAATCACCGTTTAAATATCTATCTGTATGGGTCTCTTTTCTATACACAGTATGGCTCAAGGTGTTATCAGGATTCCGAATTACTAACACATCTAGAAAAGCTAAGGAATTGTTTGCCTCTAACTCCATTGTGAACTGAATTTTAGTATTTATAGAGTTAAGATGGTCTAAAAATGCAGTTACTTTATCTAAAGGTAGAATTGTGAAAGTGTCGTCTACGTACCGCTTGTAGAATCTTGGATTTATGGGAGAAGTAAGCAGGGCTTTCTCCTCAAAGTCTTCCATGAATATGTCGGCGACAATGGGAGATACAGGTGAGCCCATCGCCACACCATCTACTTGCTTGTAGAACTCCTCCTTCCACAATAGGTAGCCAGATGTAAGGCAGTGTCTGAGTAATACTGCATATTCTACGGGCATGTTGTTTTCTTCCAGCCTTCTAGTTACAATTGAGATGCAGTCTTCAACAGGTAAGCATGTAAACAATGACTGCACATCAAAACTGACCATAGTTTCATTGTCTGCCAGACGTAGGTCTTTAATCTCGCTGACAAAATGGTAGGAATCCTTTATGTGTGCTCTTGTATGTCCCCTGAGCGGTGAGAGTATTTTCGCTAAGTGTTGAGCCAATCTGTAAGTTGGTGAATCGATTTGGCTCACTATGGGGCGTAATGGAGCATTGGGCTTGTGTATTTTTGGTAACCCATACAACTTTGGTGATTTGGCGCACGTAGGTATTATCCATTTTACGTCCAGATTTAATTTTTCGGAGTGTTTCTTTATGAGGTCACTAGTTGTTTTTAGTGTGCTGTTTGTTGGGTCGTTTTTAACCTTTTTTATAAGTACTTACATCCGACAAAAGTTCTTGTATTTTAGAATTATAATCTGACGTATCCGTATGACGTATCGTATAAATCAGGCAAGTAAAAAGTTGTTACGGGCGGTAATCCAACAAAAACGCTCCGATCTATATGACATAAATAAATCCATAGACATATCATCCAGTGAATTAAAGAAATTTTTAACGACGTTTGATTATAATTTTTGCATGGAAACATTAAATAAACGCGAAATGAGTAAATATAACGAATGCAAAAACAAACATATAGAAAAATATCAAAAATTAACGGCCAAATCAAATGTCAAACATCCGAATCAATGCCAGAACCAAAAGCAACCATTGACAAACACAGATCATAGATTAATCGCGTTCTATAATCTGTCAAAACAAACACTGGATGATGCAACAATAAAGGTGTTATCCAAAGGACTAAATTATGCTATAACTCCAAGCAGATTACCGTACGAAGAAATTATCTGTAGTGTCGAGGACTGTTTATTTAAAAACAATATGCGGAAAGAAGATTTGGAGGCGATACGTCAAGACATTTCGTCTATGTTACGTCGATGTTCAGTGCCTAAACCGAATCTTCCCAGAGACGAATTTATAGCGTTAAAGAACCTACGCAATAAACCAGAACTTACGATTCTCCGCGCAGATAAGGGAAACGCCACGGTGGTCATGGATACGTCAGATTATAATTCTAAAATACAAGAACTTTTGTCGGATGTAAGTACTTATAAAAAGGTTAAAAACGACCCAACAAACAGCACACTAAAAACAACTAGTGACCTCATAAAGAAACACTCCGAAAAATTAAATCTGGACGTAAAATGGATAATACCTACGTGCGCCAAATCACCAAAGTTGTATGGGTTACCAAAAATACACAAGCCCAATGCTCCATTACGCCCCATAGTGAGCCAAATCGATTCACCAACTTACAGATTGGCTCAACACTTAGCGAAAATACTCTCACCGCTCAGGGGACATACAAGAGCACACATAAAGGATTCCTACCATTTTGTCAGCGAGATTAAAGACCTACGTCTGGCAGACAATGAAACTATGGTCAGTTTTGATGTGCAGTCATTGTTTACATGCTTACCTGTTGAAGACTGCATCTCAATTGTAACTAGAAGGCTGGAAGAAAACAACATGCCCGTAGAATATGCAGTATTACTCAGACACTGCCTTACATCTGGCTACCTATTGTGGAAGGAGGAGTTCTACAAGCAAGTAGATGGTGTGGCGATGGGCTCACCTGTATCTCCCATTGTCGCCGACATATTCATGGAAGACTTTGAGGAGAAAGCCCTGCTTACTTCTCCCATAAATCCAAGATTCTACAAGCGGTACGTAGACGACACTTTCACAATTCTACCTTTAGATAAAGTAACTGCATTTTTAGACCATCTTAACTCTATAAATACTAAAATTCAGTTCACAATGGAGTTAGAGGCAAACAATTCCTTAGCTTTTCTAGATGTGTTAGTAATTCGGAATCCTGATAACACCTTGAGCCATACTGTGTATAGAAAAGAGACCCATACAGATAGATATTTAAACGGTGATTCTCACCACCATCCTTCACAGTTAGCTACCGTGGGTAAATCTTTGTTTCAGAGAGCACGAGGGATCTGTGACAGCAAACACCTGGCTGCCGAGCTCCAACATGTCAAGCAAGTTTTGCATGACAACAAGCTTCGGGTCCCGCGCCTACGTCACAGAGAACGAGTGAAGCCGGCCACAGTCGAGCGTGTACCTGCTGTACTGCCGTATGTTAGAGGAGTCACTGACAAGATTGGCTACATCTTGAAGCGCGCTTCCATCAAAACATACTTCAAGCCGCCGAAGAAGATTGGTCAGTTTTTACCATCAGTCAAGTGTAACGTCCCTCTGCAAGATGCAGGAGTGTACAAGCTTGATTGTGAATGTGGTCTCTCCTACATAGGACAAACTAAAAGATCAATTAAAACCCGCGTCAAAGAACATATAGCTGATGTGAAGAATCGACGCTCCGGGAAGTCTGCAGTCTGTGAACATGTACAGGATCGCCCCCGTCACTACATCAGATTTGATAGACCACAAATCCTCGCTAAAGAACACCGATTCCTTCCAAGGATGATTCGCGAGGCTATTGAAATCAAAAAACATCCTAATTTCAATAGAGAAGATGGCTGGGTGCTACCATCTGCTTGGGATCCTATAATAAATAAAATTAAATCCCAACCCAAACATACAACTGCAAGACTCCATGATACCATAAGTTCATACTGTGTAGATCGGAACAAAAGTTAAATTTTAATCTATGGTAACCGCGGTTAACTATGACAGCTGGACGTTGAACATCTCAGTCCTTCCCGTGACCATGGGTGCTGTAAAGCTCTCGAAACGTCGGGTAAAAAAGTTAAATATACGCGATAAATTCCGTAAAAATTAGTATTATTTCAATGTGTAGTGTTCGCGTAAATATAAGAAATCATTATGTTTAAACATTGTTTACATGCCGCATAATATAAAGGTTGTGCAGCTTATACACATTAACTTGAAGTGGCTTAGAATACGGCGGGTTCAGAGGTTCTTGACCCCGAAGTGGAAAGTAGACCATAATGGCACACTACTTTCATTTTCGCGCAACTCTCACTAACGCGCGTCGAGATTGAAAGTGTGCTACTTATGGCGGTGCGTGCGCGCAGCCCCACCAAGTCCACCCCACCTCCGCTCCGACTTTCCTATGCTATTGACGCGCTTTCTTCTGATAGCAGCGCTGCTTGAGCACCACTTGTGCAATTCGCTTTCTAATTGCATTGTAATCGCAGAGTGACTGATGCCCGTCGAACATCTACTCATTCTACTTTCAACAGCACCAGTTGTTACGTCCAGACGGCAATTGAAATCGGCGACATGTCTATTAATGTGCACATTGCTAATTCATCGACGGCCATCTTTGTGTCAGTCTTCTTAGATTGGAAAAAATTCAGTGATTAATACATTGAATTTCTATAAATCGCTAGGGTATGCATTTATTTAAAAAAACATTTTTATTTCCATGAGATAAAGTTAACAAAGCTAAAGGTAATTACGTTACCAAGTAACTTAAAGATGTTCATTATTTTGCTGATGTCTTTCAGTCGTTATTATATGCTGGAATTTTATTTATCGCTTTGGTCATTAACAGCTTTTTTTTGAACAAAAAGTTACATCCGGGTCAATAACACTAGTCCTGCAATTATAAAGTAATTATGCTTGTCAGGATGTCAATACAGATATCTTGATAAAATCTTGTGACGAATGATGCTTATGTTATTAGAAATAATGGCGGATTCTCCTAATAATGCTATTAACGAAATAATATTTGCATAACCATCATAAATTTTATTAATATACGGCAGACATTAATAAATCGCTCGAATCGAATAATTAACCGATAGCGGTTTCTTTCTAATCAGTGTATAAATTAAATAACGGTATTGTTACAATTATTATGCCTTTAAATTATCATAAATAAAAAAATTGCAAAAGATAAAACAAAATATTGATTAATCCGCGTTCAGATTTTATCAAAAACTAGAAATACACCGTTAAAATTTTAAGGTGACGTGTGTCGACAACTACTTATACGTATGCTACGGGAGAAATTATGCTTTTATTTTTATTTATGAGACTAACTCCGATATGATTTCCAGGTTCGTAAATAATGCATAAATGTGTGCATAATATATATATATATATATATATATATATATATATATATATATATATAATATTATTAGTGGTTATTAGTGTTAAACATTAAAATGGTATTACAGATCATCTTTATTCTGCTATGTACATTATTATACAGATAAATGTAGCTGCAGGTACTTTTCTTCAACTTAAGCCTCTAATTCTACTCGTAATAATAGTTATTATTGGATTAAGTAACGTTCGTTAATCCACCTTCATACAAACTAGTATCTAAATATTATCATGTAGAAAATTTTAGTTCTATAAATAATATATTAATTAATTAATTTAATAGCTTTCTTCTAGTATAATAATACTTACATACGACCGCATACCTATTGAGTATTTACATACTCGCCTAATTCTATACAAACGGATGAACATTTACCGTATAAATACCTACAGTAAGTCATTCATTAACGTTTGAATATGTACATTGTTTTAATTCTTAATGAATACGACTAAGTATTTCCCAATCGTAATCCGCTATGGAGTCGCGACTTTAATTCAATGCAAATGAACCATTTTTTTCAGCCGTCTCACATTGCATATGCATCGTCTGTTATATTACAGGAAATGTTTATAAAAAACTGGAATACATGCGTAGGCTAATGGGACTCGATTGAGTTGTTTAGTATTCAGGATCGAACGAACAGTTTGTTCCGTCCATCATAAACTTTAAATTACTCGAAAACTTCAATTTACGTAATTTACGACTTGCATTCACGCACATTACTAGTAGTACGAGGGTGGATTGAAAAGTACTCGGCCTAACACAGATCCATTCAATTCTAAAAATCAAATCTACCCACATTATTTAGTTCAGTTCAGACTAGTTCATTGTGTGAAGTTCGAAACGTGTGCGATAATTAGTTGTGATTTTATAAATTTATTAACAAAGTAATCGGACATAATTTCCGCGAATGGAGCAAATCGAGCAGCGTGCCGTCATTAAGTACCTCCATAAGAAGGGGCTATCATCAAAAGCCATCCATGATGACATGGTCAGTACATTAGGCGATTGTGCTCTGTCATATTCATCCGTCAAAAAATGGATAGCAGAATTTAAGCGTGGTAGAGAGAGTGTGAAAGATGAACCCCGCTCTGGAAGGCCTTCGACGTCAACTACTGACGAAAATATTAAAAAAGTACTTGATTTAATAATGGGAGACCGCAGATTAAAAATTAGAGAGATAGCCGAGATTATACGCATCTCTTATGAACGAACTCAAAACATCATTGTCAACGAGTTGGGTTTCCACAAGGTGTCTGCGAGGTGGGTTCCGCGACTGCTTTCAGTTGAACAAAAAAAGGACGCGATTGACTATTTCACGCGACTGTTTGGAGTTATTTGAAGCCGATGCAGATGATTTTTTGAATCGTTTTGTTACTATGGACGAAACATGGGTTCATTACTGTACACCGGAAACAAAACAACAATCAAAACAGTGGAGAAGACCTGGTTCACCACCCCTAAAAAGGCTAAGTCGATTTTGTCGGCAAATAAGGTGATGGCTTCAGTATTCTGGGACTCGAAAGGTGTGATTATGATTGATTATCTTGAAAGGGGTCAGACTATAAACTCTGATTACTACTGCACCTTATTACGTCATTTTCGAGAGGAAATAAAAGAAAAACGTCGAGGAATGCTTAGAAGAAAAGTCCTGTTTCATCAAGATAACGCCCGTGTTCACACGTTAGTACAGTCAATGGCTGAAATTCACAACTGTGGCTTTGAACTGTTACCGCATCCGCCGTATTCACCTGATCTGGCACCATCAGACTTCTTTCTGTTCCCTAACCTAAAAAAGCACTTGGGAGGTCAAAGATTTTCGACAAACGACGAGGTCAAAGCAGTTGTAGACGCATATTTTGACTCTAAGGAAGAATCATTTTTTTTCAACGGTCTAAATGCTTGGAAGGGGAGGTGGCAAAAGTGTATTGAACTTGATGGTGATTATGTAGAAAAATAAAAATATAACTGATTTAGTATGTGTTTATTTTCTTGGTTAGGCCGAGTACTTTTCAATCAACCCTCGTATATTAAATGTTTGCGTACATTTAACATTCACGCACATTACGAGTACTATTACTTGCGAGTGCACATTAAATGTTTGCGTACATTTAATACTAGTTGCTGCCCGCGAATTCGTACGCGGATGATGTTGCTTATGCCAGCGACAACGGGGTCGTCAAAATCGAAGACCTAAAACGTCTGATGTCGAAATCTAAGAGCCCGGGGACGGGAAAACAACGTGATGCGCGAGACGATTCGAGACGTTCCAGATCTTTCATTTTTGTAAGTCAACACGAAATGCCCATCAGACTAAACAACTTTTGCTAAGACGTCATTCCTATATATTTTATAATGTCGCTGGGCTTTGGAGTTCCACAACAGGTGTTCCAGATCTTCAAATTTATTCTCACAGCAGAAAAAACTCTTTACGTGGAATATTTTTTGCTATGACACCATTTTTATATCTCTTATGCTTTAGCTGGTCTGTTGCGGTTCTGCATCAGGTGTTCCATTTTCCAAAATAAATTATAGCCTATATGTTACCTAGACTTAACACGTATACAAAAAAAAGCTTTTCATCCCGTATATTTCACCGATACGGTGCGGAATGCACCGGGTCCCAAGGGTACACTGAACTAACAATAATATTGCAAATAAAAAAAACTCTTTATAAACTATAGCTGTACCCTTGGCTTTGCCCACGTTCTCCGTCACGCGCAAGTCGTATCTCACACTCCTGACTGCTCTCAAGTGATCGAGCAGTCTCAGAGCGGATATTCTGAAAACTCAACCTCTGATTCCTCTGTGTAACCGTTTCGGACGCGCGTTTCTCGTTGTTCCACACTTTCCTGACAGTAGTGAGGACTCGTTTAAATTCTAGTCGTAATTGGCGCTGCGTGCTAGTTTCTGCGGACAAACTTAGTGCATTACGCCCACGGTTACCACCTAGCCGTTGTTAACGCTCTGCGTGGGTTCGAGGGAAACTACTGCTACTAGGTACTAACTAACCTGCGCATCTTAGAAATATTAGTTTCCTTATGTTTCGAGACAGATTTGATCTTTTTCTAAAAGGCATAGCTAGATTCCTTCTTAATCCGATACTAACGATATTCAAAACAATGAAAAGTAATCGAATAAGTACGTAAGAATTGCTAGTAAATAGAAAAATAATAATTATTCGCAGGAAAATTAAACACATCAACCAACACAGAATATCAATAAATACCTTACCTGCAACAAATGTGCTTGGTAAGATATAACTTAGTTAATATAACCAAAAGTTTGACTTGACTTCATGATAGTGTAACTTGTTGTACCACCAATCAATCTGTTTAGTAATATTGGTGTGAAACTCTCCATACAATTAGATAGGACATGTAAAGTTTTCAGATTTCCTAATGCACATAAAAAGTGCAAAAATTAAACAAAAATTACGATTTTTCAAAACAATATTATGGCATTTAAACTTGCATCATTTAATGCGGTAAACGGTCGCTTGACCTTACCGCTACATTCCCCGTTGAAATATTGTTAAACAGCTGTTCCCTTGCAATTTATAATATTACTGCCCGCTACTTTATAAAAATAGCGTGATTATTATGTTCCCAGAGTTAAATTTTTATTTTTATTTTAACTAATAACATGTCATTTTGTGCATTCAATTATTTTGTGCATTCAATTACGAAGAAAAACCTTTTAAAATCAATACTGCTTACCGCTTATTACATACGGCGTGATAATATGTAGCCTAAAGCCTTCCTTGGTTTACATAGAACATTTTTGCTGAATTTCAATTCAATCTATCCAGTAGTTTTGGACTGAAGCCGTACCATACACACAGACAAACAGAAAAACAGACAAAAATTCTAAAAAGTCACTTTTTGTCATCAGTTACGTTTTTCTAACAAAAGTCACTTATTTTTTCTCGAAAATACTCAATGTACAGTTTTTCTATCGTTATTGTTTTATTATATGTATATTATATATATATATATATATATATATATATATATATATATATAATAGATTAAAACGGTTCATTTAAACGTTCTATAGTCTGCGACAAACCTTAGCATTAAGTAGGTATAGGCGTTAGTTCCGTATTCAAATATTAGATCCAAGATTTTCATATTCAGTGCATTCATTAAGTGAGCAGTGAACTTACTGAACATATTATCCTGGCCAAAAGTTGTGGTACTTCACCATCCGCTTATCGATTAGGATTAAGTATAGGCGTTAGTTCCGTATTCAAATATTAGATCCAAGGTTTTCATATTCAGTGTGAGCAGTGAACTTGCTGAACATATTATCCTGGCTAAAAATTAGATATATATATATATATATATATATATATATATATATATATATATATATATATATATATATATAATAGATTAAAACGGTTCATTTAAACGTTCTATAGTCTGCGACAAACCTTAGCATTAAGTAGGTATAGGCGTTAGTTCCGTATTCAAATATTAGATCCAAGATTTTCATATTCAGTGCATTCATTAAGTGAGCAGTGAACTTACTGAACATATTATCCTGGCCAAAAGTTGTGGTACTTCACCATCCGCTTATCGATTAGGATTAAGTATAGGCGTTAGTTCCGTATTCAAATATTAGATCCAAGGTTTTCATATTCAGTGTGAGCAGTGAACTTGCTGAACATATTATCCTGGCTAAAAATTATAGTACTTCACTATCCGCTTATCGATTAGGATTAAGTATAGGCGTTAGTTCCGTATTCAAATATTAGATCCAAGGTTTTCATATTCAGTGTGAGCAGTGAACTTGCTGAACATATTATCCTGGCCAAAAGTTGTGGTACTTCACCATCCGCTTATCGATTAGGATTAAGTATAGGCGTTAGTTCCGTATTCAAATATTAGATCCAAGGTTTTCATATTCACTGCATCCATTAAGTGAGCAGTGAACTTACTGAACATATTATCCTGGCCAAAAGTTGTGGTACTTCACCATCCGCTTATCGATTAGAATTAAGTATAGGCGTTAGTTCCGTATTCAAATATTAGATTTAAGGTTTTCATATTCAGTCTGAGCAGTGAACTTGCTGAACATATTATCCTGGCCAAAAGTTGTGGTACTTCACCATCCGCTTATCGATTAGGATTAAGTATAGGCGTTAGTTCCGTATTCAAATATTAGATCCAAGGTTTTCATATTCAGTGTGAGCAGTGAACTTGCTGAACATATTATCCTGGCTAAAAATATATATATATATATATATATATATATATATATATATATATATATATATAATAGATTAAAACGGTTCATTTAAACGTTCTATAGTCTGCGACAAACCTTAGCATTAAGTAGGTATAGGCGTTAGTTCCGTATTCAAATATTAGATCCAAGATTTTCATATTCAGTGCATTCATTAAGTGAGCAGTGAACTTACTGAACATATTATCCTGGCCAAAAGTTGTGGTACTTCACCATCCGCTTATCGATTAGGATTAAGTATAGGCGTTAGTTCCGTATTCAAATATTAGATCCAAGGTTTTCATATTCAGTGTGAGCAGTGAACTTGCTGAACATATTATCCTGGCTAAAAATTATAGTACTTCACTATCCGCTTATCGATTAGGATTAAGTATAGGCGTTAGTTCCGTATTCAAATATTAGATCCAAGGTTTTCATATTCAGTGTGAGCAGTGAACTTGCTGAACATATTATCCTGGCCAAAAGTTGTGGTACTTCACCATCCGCTTATCGATTAGGATTAAGTATAGGCGTTAGTTCCGTATTCAAATATTAGATCCAAGGTTTTCATATTCAGTGTGAGCAGTGAACTTGCTGAACATATTATCCTGGCTAAAAATTATAGTACTTCACTATCCGCTTATCGATTAGGATTAAGTATAGGCGTTAGTTCCGTATTCAAATATTAGATCCAAGGTTTTCATATTCAGTGTGAGCAGTGAACTTGCTGAACATATTATCCTGGCCAAAAGTTGTGGTACTTCACCATCCGCTTATCGATTAGGATTAAGTATAGGCGTTTGTTCCGTATTCAAATATTAGATCCAAGGTTTTCATATTCACTGCATCCATTAAGTGAGCAGTGAACTTACTGAACATATTATCCTGGCCAAAAGTTGTGGTACTTCACCATCCGCTTATCGATTAGAATTAAGTATAGGCGTTAGTTCCGTATTCAAATATTAGATTTAAGGTTTTCATATTCAGTCTGAGCAGTGAACTTGCTGAACATATTATCCTGGCCAAAAGTTGTGGTACTTCACCATCCGCTTATCGATTAGGATTAAGTATAGGCGTTAGTTCCGTATTCAAATATTAGATCCAAGGTTTTCATATTCAGTGTGAGCAGTGAACTTGCTGAACATATTATCCTGGCCAAAAGTTGTGGTACTTCACCATCCGCTTATCGATTAGGATTAAGTATAGGCGTTAGTTCCGTATTCAAATATTAGATCCAAGGTTTTCATATTCAGTGTGAGCAGTGAACTTGCTGAACATATTATCCTGGCCAAAAGTTGTGGTACTTCACCATCCGCTTATCGATTAGGATTAAGTATAGGCGTTAGTTCCGTATTCAAATATTAGATCCAAGGTTTTCATATTCAGTGCATCCATTAAGTTAGCAGTGAACTTACTGAACATATTATCCTGGCCAAAAGTTGTGGTACTTCACCATCCGCTTATCGATTAGGATTAAGTATAGGCGTTAGTTCCGTATTCAAATATTAGATCCAAGGTTTTCATATTCAGTGTGAGCAGTGAACTTGCTGAACATATTATCCTGGCCAAAAGTTGTGGTACTTCACCATCCGCTTATCGATTAGGATTAAGTATAGGCGTTAGTTCCGTATTCAAATATTAGATCCAAGGTTTTCATATTCAGTGCATCCATTAAGTTAGCAGTGAACTTACTGAACATATTATCCTGGCCAAAAGTTGTGGTACTTCACCATCCGCTTATCGATTAGGATTAAGTATAGGCGTTAGTTCCGTATTCAAATATTAGATCCAAGGTTTTCATATTCAGTGTGAGCAGTGAACTTGCTGAACATATTATCCTGGCCAAAAGTTGTGGTACTTCACCATCCGCTTATCGATTAGGATTAAGTATAGGCGTTAGTTCCGTATTCAAATATTAGATCCAAGGTTTTCATATTCAGTGTGAGCAGTGAACTTGCTGAACGTATTATCCTGGCTAAAAATTATAGTACTTCACTATCCGCTTATCGATTTCCTGGATGTTTCTTCACTCTTTATTCATTGGAAACTCTCGTAGTCGGCTTAGGACGTTACACGTAACCACACGTAACATTGTACAATTTGTTATATTACTATCGAAATCATTGGATTTTTCATAAAGTCAAAAATATTTTATTTAGTTTATTTAAAGCTCTTATGAACGCCAAAACTCAAATATATAAGTCAATTCAAAAACTATAACTGGTTCCAAGAGTGAGATTTTTTTAGATTATTATTTATTATATTTTTTAGATAGAAAGGACACATGTTGTTCACATGTTGGTAAGTGGATGCTGTGGCTAATAGACATCTACACTTATCCTTGATTAGGAATCAAAACGAAGATTCGTTGTCATCCCTGAGGACTCAGATGGAATGCCTCGATTCCAATAAAAAAGTGTCTCTACACTCACCATACGAAACACAGCAGTATTAAGCTGCTATATTACGCCCCGGGTCGAGCCGACCCATTCACGGTACAACCATTATTATGGTTATAGGAAGATTGGGTCGGCTCGACCCAAAAGTTACCGCAGAGTTTCTTGTCGGTTTTTTTCTTTCTCTTTTATCTTATATATTTTATTTTCTTATTTTTTTCTGCAAAAGTGATAACGCCATGTTACATAATCATCATCACATTACAGCTTACCAAAAGCCCGTGGTTTTACTTATGCCACGTAAATTGCATACAGGTGTGATATTTGAAATAGTTGCCATGCTTAGCGGGCGGGTTGGCAAGTGCAGTTTATTTATTTAAAAATTATAAGGAGATAATGCTTTCATTTCCCTCTGTTGCCTCATACGCCAACCACAGGATGAAATATGGTATTTGATTCTCTTACGCCGGCACAACAAATTATTTGTAACGTTGTGTATACAAATAATAATTGGTTTGAACACTAGTATCTCAAATGATTTCATTGTGCCGGTCGATCACTTATATAGTGCAAAATGCCATTCATACATATTTCCATACACCCTTATCATCCTAGTATCGTAAATTAAACAATTGGCTTTGATAGATAATGTATGATTAAGTATTTTTAAAATTTTCTCGAAGTTCAATATCGTAATAAGTTTATTAAGAACTTAGTATCTGTTTTCTCGATTACCTAGTTGATTTATTTTCTTTTTTAGGTGAAATGTTGCCTTTTTCATGTACTATAATAGTACATAACTATTTATGCAAAAAAGCTACATTCTATAACAATGTTTAAGTTGGCTGCGTGTAACAATTGCTTTCGGTTTTTGACCTGTGACCTTGCGTTAAAGAAATGAAGTTCGTGGAAACGTCGAATAATTTAAGAGGCTATTAAACTGTATCACAAATGAAAGTGGGTTGAACGTTCCATTTCAGGCCACCCTTCGCCGATTAACCAAATGTAACAGATAAAGCGAACCGTGTTGCTAGTCGGGATCTAGGTTTTGAGTGTGTAATTTTCTAGGTTTGCATAAATGTAAGTATACGAAAATGTATGTCAGACTGTAACGAGGGCAACAGCACGCCGTTTATTTTTTTTTTGCCTATCATATCTATACTATAGTACAGTATCCATAATAATTAATAAGTATATAAGTATATGATACACTTTTCATGAAAATAAATGGAAAACATTTCTTAACTTTAAAGTTTCAAATTTTGTTTTGTTTTATGATATTTTATTATAGAAAATGATTTGTTTATACCTATCCGTTTATTTCTTTAATTCTCGATATAGGATATTTTTTTAAAGAATAAGGAACAACCGAACACACGACTAATGTTAAGTGGAACATCATCATCATCATTGCAGCCTGTCACAAGTCCTCTGCTGAAACATAGGCCTCCCCCAAGGAATGCCACGAAGCACGGTTTTGAGCCACCTGCATCTATCGACTTCTTGCATCGCTTATCAGGTCGTCACTCCATCGAGGGGCCGCTCTACGCTTCACTTACCGAAAAGCTTTACTTTACTTAATTATGTTAAGTGCATACTGTAGCCTATTGTCGCCTACATATAATAACAATTAAAATGTAGATACATTTTCACCCCATGAGTACTAATATAGCATGCCTGACGAGGCTAAATACACAGAATATCAGTAATGAGGGTCTCCAGTTCTCTACACTCACCATACTAAACACAGAGGCAATACGTGTTGTTCTGTGAGAGCGTGCTCTTTCCCCGGTGGAGCAACTATGATAGAGTTGTAGCGTGGTTTGACCACGTTAAATATAATTATATCATAGATCTTTTTTAACACTACAAAAACCTTGTTATGAACTGATAGTAGATAAAAAAATTTTCGTTGTGACGTCAGGAATTTTCGCTTCGTTCAATTTTATTTTACTTAAACAATTATTTACATTGTATAAGTACATCGAAATAATAAAAAAGAAAACAAAATTAGTTTCAATATATAAAAAAGTGATTAATAAGAAATTAAGATTTTTGTTACCTGCAGTAAAGTTTCACACACGCGTATATGTGCATGAACTTTTTACCTGCTCCTGCTACCTGCCCTACATATATATATATATACCCAGTGGAGTTTGGATTCAGCGGTTTATAGTGGAAAATTTATTTAAAAAATAAATTTTCCGCTATAAATCGATCTTCATGATCAGATATTAAAGTACTATAAATCAGGGTTCCATCTTGATTTATAGTAATTTGAAAAGTTCTCGAGCGTACAGCGAAGTGTAAGGCGGTCGCTCACTAAATGAAGTAACCTGGTAGTGTATGAGAGTATAAGAAAAACGGTTTTATATAAAGCTAAACGGTTTTACCATACGTGTAATAATTATCCACACCACTATTATTTATTGTTCCTTAAGTTTACCGTGTGCGAAAATAACTTTGCATAGCTCACTCAGTGAGAGCAAGGCCAGAACTGGAAATTCCGCAAGGATAACTACCTACGCTGACTAAGTATTATTGTACTTGTTTAGTCAAATATAAATTGTCAGCGCACACAAAACAAAAGTTTTCACGCAGAGAAAACGAAAAGTAAATGGTAAAGGTAAACATGGCCCGGACAGCGCTACCTTGAAATCGCTGAATAAAATTGGCAATATCCTGGAGCTGCGAGAAGTCCGATTGGCGAAACCTTGCGACGTGCAAAAGTCGGTCAACGAACTCCCCAAGGCCGGCCTGTTGCCGCTTTCTTTGTTCGGCTGTCGCAACCGGGCTCCGAATTCAGCCTCGGATCGCTTTATCAAGCGTTCACACATCTAAGTTACAACTGCTTCAAAATACCATAATCTCTAGCCTTATCGCACAGTAAATTTATGCCTTGGTAAGACCTGCCTTGCTTCTAGTAATTCTAAGGTTACAAATGTAATAAAATATTACGTAGGTGCTTGAAATTCACAGTAGAATGATATACTAAAAGTTGTTGTCTATACTCTACAGTTTTTAATTTTAAGCGATTAAAATAGTAATCGTTTAAGTAAAACTATTTGTAAGTTCCTAATATTGTTAATGTTGTAAGGATTAATAATAACTTTTTTTAATAATAATATCAAAAAATTAATCTTTACAATTTTACAATCATATCACTTTTGTATTTTATGATCATGTATTTAGGAATAGAAGAAAGTATTTTCGGAATATTTCAAGAAATTCGAACTCGTGCGCGTTACATAAAAGTAAACAATTATGTGGGATAGTAAGTACGCTATATTTACGTAAGATGGGTCTATTCAATAGCTAGTTGCCGTCAGACGGTTACGTAAATCCCCCAGTTTGTTCGCTGTTTCTTTCTATCGCCACACTAAACTTTTTGCTTTATACCTATGATGAACAATGTAAAGTCATCACTGTCCCATATTTTGAACGTCTACATCGCCTTACAGTGTAGTGATATCCTGATGAAACTGTTAAGGTATTGCCAATCTTAATAGTGTTTGTTACTTGTCATATTTAAAGCAGATAAGCGTCGGAGTATTCCTGTCTTCCGAGGATTAGGTTAAGGAGCACGAACTGAAAGACGCTAGTCATACAACACTGAGCCAATGTCTGTCTCATGAGGCATCTCGTCCCACAAAATAAAGCTAAGGACTGCATTTGCCAGGCTGAATCACAGTCCTGAGTAATCAAAATCATTGTTATATCGGCAGCGTCAGTGTTTAAGCAGTGATTTAGTACATTACTGCTTAAAAGTTGACGCCGGATTTCTCCCATAGTCTATCATGGAGGACTTGTTGTTTAAGCTACGTTTGGCAGGTATATTGACATCACAGTACCTGATATCTCACACCATTAAAGCTGTTCCCCATCACCGATCAGGATCTTTTAATCCTAACGTATACGAGATGGTTATACGGCCGTTAAATCCTGTCCTCCTGTGTGAAGTTCTTAAATTTTAATCCATATCTCATAGTCGATTCTTATGCCACCTGTTTTGAGATGATAGATTTCCTTAAACTGCCCCATACGTCAGATTTCGAAAATTGCCACACTAAAAATATCTAGATCGGTAATAATGAGCAACGTCTTACACAGCGTTAAAATTGCAATCACCAACAATGCAAATTACCTAAATTTGCTGATGGCCATAGATATAAGAAAGAAGTATTGTATTTTATATTTCTGTGCTGATGGCTCATGCGACGCACGTATATACACACATAATTCTGGGTGACATTTTAGCTTCTATTTGTTGTTACTTCCGGCGCAGCCCAAACCCTAGGGTATAATAGTTTTAGCTGCTGCTTCATAATGGGTGGCGTTAACATTTTGTAGTTACTATAAATTACCAAAGTATGTCCCGTAAACAAGTAAATATGTTGTACTATTGCTAAATATAAGAAGAAAAAAAGAAATATAAGAATATAAGAGCCGTGGTAGCTCAGATGGGTAACGCTCGCTGTAAATATAACAGAACGCGAGTAACCCGGGTTCGATCCCCGCCGGCACCAATGAAATTGTTAATTGCAATTTTAAGTGCTGATTTACCACGTGCTCGGCGGTGAAGGAAAACATCGAGAGGAAACCTGCATGTCTGAAGAATAAGAAAAAAAAATATTTCGAAGACATGTGAAGTTCGCCAACACGCATTCGGGCAGCGCGGCGGACACTTCCTTGCCCTAAAACCCTCTCAGAAATGAGGGGAGGCCTGAGCCCATTAGTGGGACGCGTATATAGGCTGTAACTTTACTTTACTTTTGCTAAATATCTAATGTCGTAAGAGGCGACAGATATCCTGATAACATATCAAAAATTTCCACCTTATGCTAAAATTCATGGGTATTGAAATTAATTTAATTTCCTAGTTAATGAATTGTTCAATTTAATTGTTATTTTTATATAGATAATTTTTTTGTTATTTTTAATTAATCGTTGTGTGAAAATACCAATTTAGTGAATTACCTATTTCTGAATTCATATACGTGACGTCGACCAAAACTCGCCTAGACCTATGTATCACAATGGCTGTAGTTTTAAAAACAAAAGTATTTAAAAGTCAAAAACCTTTTAATTTTTTACTTTGTTATTCCGAACGTAGTCGTGTGATTGACAAGTGAGGTCATGCGTTTAAATTCGCAGCTGGAACGTCGCTTTGCAGTTATCGTAATAGGCCCCATGGCCATGTTGCAAAAAAAAAAACAGACGCGTGCGCAAGTAACTTGTCGACGCGCTTTACCTCCATGATAAGGGAAGGGGGAGGGGACCACTTTCACCTCGCGAGGCTGCGCGGGCGTCGACCCCTGGTGCCCTACTCCGTTGACCTACTACTACAAACTTAACGAAACACTTTCATTTCTTACGGGTCCGTCATTAAGCTCGAGGATGTTTCTTACGTCGCCTCAATTACTCGTTACAAGACTATTGAGAGAACTGAAGGCGGGAGCTGCTCCCGATGACGTGGAAATAGTAAAGAACAAGTAGAGAGTTGTCAGACGGGGCTTGCGTAACACTTGTTGTTGACGAGAGAGAAAGTACTGCGCCAGTCTTCATACTAATGAGCTCGAAACGGGTACGTTGCACTGGCCGTCGATGGAGTTTGCAGCACTGGGTTAAAATATCTCGTTAGCTCTCTCTCACGGCTTTGCGTAACCTTTTTACTTTTGCTTTTTGATGGGACAATAATTTGTTATATGTTGCTTCGCATGCCATAGTTAATGAGGATATGTTTTTAAATGATATGCGAATATGTAATTATTAATTTTTATTGTTTTATAATAGCAAAATGGAAAATAAAACATTTTTGCTACAAAAAGGCACGCGATGATCTTGTTGAAAGTCTAATTAATTTATCAGCAATGAGATTGTAAACCATATGACTATGCCAATGGAACGTACCTGTTTTTTTTTTAATAACAACCTCCACAGTAGGTAGTATTTTCTCCTGTATCACGGAGGCCTTTTACATACACAAGTTGCATACGAACAAACATCCAGACCCAGAACAAATATTTGTATGCGATACAAACACATGTTCCGTGGGGTGTTTAAACTTTCGAACTTACGGCTCCATAGGGCCGCAACCGAATGCTTAAACACTGAGCTACCGAGTCGTACAATAGTTTAATAGTCCATTTATGTATGTTATTACTTTTAATGACTTCAAGGCCAGGTTTACGTGGTATAGCCATGCTGCAGCTATATTAGTAGTATAGTTGTAGCACGAACGGATCTGCTCATCCGGGGCAGGACCACGCTCTCACAGAACACCAGCGTAAAATAGCAGCCTGTTGTGTTTCCGGAAAGGAGGCATTCCATCTCAGTCTCTCACAGGTGACGACGAATGCATATGCGTCGTCACCCGTGAGGACAAATTGCAATGGTGTTAAAAGCTAAAAAAACTGAAAGATAAAACTTTATACTTATGCGATCAAAGCTTGTTCGCTAGCTATCTTAGTACTGTTATTTATTCTGTGGCTGTAGCTAGTTTTTATTTATACATATAATACATAAATTATTTATTCGTTTTATCGGCTAAATTCCTTTTTTAAATGACGCTAGACTTAGATTTAGAATTTAGATAGAGACAGATTAAAAAAAGCGCTCCAAGTAAACTAAAATTATTTCGTAGGCATTCGGGTGAGCTCGGGCTGCTACTCGGCGCACGGCCTCGAGCACTGCGGGGCAACGAACGCTGACTAGGCCGAATGTATTACAAAGTCCGACTTGGCCGCGGCCGCTCCCTACCACTCTGCTTTTGAGATCCAGCTTATAGTTGTAGCCTCTTACCGCACGCCAATACCTACAGGCTGCCTGTAACTTATTACATCAAGGTTACAATAAGCCTACAACTTATAAGCTGCGAAACGTTCCATAGCGCGAAATAATTTTATGTGTTGGTACCGATTTGTAAAAACATTCGTAGGTCATATCTCAATTTGGCGACTTTCACAGCTACACAGCAAATACAGCGCTCGCATTAGGTTTTCGATACAGCAACAATTCACAAAAATAATTAAAGCAAAAGAAATGTTTGACAATACCGTTTATTTCTAAGATTGTATTTATATAAATATTCTAATAAGCTTCATACATCTGGTTAAAGTTTTAGATTGGGTAGGTACTTAGAGATTATCTTTATCTAGTAATACCAAGACGCAACGATACGTAAATCGACACAAAATTATTTTAATTTCGGCCTAAATTTTCTTGTCAGCGGCCATCATAATAATGATTTTCTTCGTCACTCCGGAAGTCCTACAACACAGAAATCGGGGTCAACGCAGATCGTTGGAATCATTTAGTATATTAGAGACGCTACGACCTATTTACTTGAGTAACGCAATAGTAAATTCGTCGCTCCTTAAAAAAATAGAGTTTTCTTCCGCGTACAACCTCTCTGTGGAATAGTTTACCACCAGCGATTTTTCCGGACCGATACGACCTGGGGACCTTCAAGAAAAGAGCGTACCTACTCCTTTCTTAAGGGCCGGCAACGCACCTGCAATTCCCCTGGTGTTGCGGTTGATCATGGGCGGCGGTAGTCACTTAACATCAGGTGAGCCGCATGCTCGTTTGCCCCCTCTTCTTTAAAAAAAATACCAAAGTAAATACCACGTTTATTGGATTTTAGAAATGAAGTATAAAGCCGATAATTAGGTTATTTTTATATTTAATTAAAAAGTAATACAATATTTTAATATACAATCGTTTATTATTTAATTTTTTTTATAAACAAGTAAAAGTGAAAGACACATACAGTCCACCATTGGGTAAGGGATACATCCATCTTTGATTCAAAATTAAAATGTAGATGCCACCTCTTAAGACTAAGTTTCGAGTAAGTGAATAGCTCGCCTCGCGCACCAGTTAAAAGGGAAACCCAGCGGCATTATACTGTTGTTTTCCTCTGGTCTTCTATAAAACCGTGGTCCATTTCGTCGAGTTAACCCATTCGTACTAAAGACACAATGCATTCGTAATATAGCGCTAATTACAATTTCCTAAAGAAAATTGTTATAATTCTTATGTAACAAGAATAAAATACTTTAAATATAACTACTTAAAATATAAGGACTTGCCATCACGCAACTTGCAAGGATTTAGAACGCATAAACGCATTGCCCCTAGAATAAAAGTGAACGTATCACTATGTTAAAGTTGATACTGTAGTAGTGCACTAAAGGGGGCTGTGCAAATAATCGCGCGGTTCACCAAATTCACCAGCATTAGAATGCGAATTTGCGCGCGACTCACGTTCACGAGATAAGTCAGTCAGGGTCGGCTCGGTGCCGACGGCCGGCCGTGCACCCGCCTTGCGACACCCGCCCCGCGCCGCGCGCCTCTCCTCCGCACTACGCTGAACCATGGGGAAAAAACAACACCCACGCACCATATAACGTGTCCCAACAGACGCCTTTTATATACATGAAACTAATTTAAAACGAGAACGTACCCAATTCTTGTGGCGTAACCCAAGTCTTCCGCAAGATTTTCTAACGGGCCATACGCAAGAAATGTGCGAGCGACGATATTCTGTAAATGACCTAATTTATTTTTCAGTAATGAGGTCGCTACCTTGTCGTTATCTCGTTGAAACGCGGTTTTAATAATTCTATGATATTATTAAAATGAATTCTGTTCTCGGCATAAATGTCTAGTAGAAGGGAACTACACATTTGCATCATGCGTCATACGCTACTGACATGTTGTAAGTGATTAATTACCCATCCAAGTCATATCAATCCTACTGCTTCTCTTCAAAGCCCCAGAAAATTTATGTTATTCGACAAATGGCAAATGTAAAAATTGTCAAATTATGTATCATCACTCAAAATAGAGATTATAAATAGCATTAAAAATATATTTGTTATTGTATTCGTATCGTGATGGTGCCTATGGCTAGGGGGTGGCGCGAGCGAATAGGGAGCGACCCACTTACAGTTCGACGACCGAGTTATATTTAGCCTCGGCTCCCGGATCGCTAGCTGCATCCTACACTCGTTTTCCAGTGCATTCATTATGGCAATGCATTTCATAATGATGCTTCAGAGTATCATCTTCCTTACGTTTTTTTTAATTGTTAAATCGCGAACAATAGTTGCCCTGTTAGTGTTTCATGATATGTGGTAGAACCACTCTGCAGTTCTGTTATGGTTGTAGTACGAATGAGTCGGCTCGACTCAAGGAGGACCATGCTCTCACAGAATACTATTAGTTCTGCTGTATTTTGTACGGTGAGTTTAAAGAACCGGAGCTCCTTTGTGCTGGAAACGAGGCATTTCATCTTAGTCCTTAGGAATAACTACACATAGGTATTATGCACTTTCGTTCTTAATCGAGAACAGATGTATATTATAAGGGACGCAGCATGGCCTTGCAATCATGTGGACTGTGTAAGCCTATAAAACAAAATGAACTAATAAAATATATAATATAAAATATAATAAATTTATCATTTATTTTAAGTATACTTAATAATAATAAGATTAATAATAAGATCTAAAAAGATTGGAAAACAAATTTGGAAACACAATATGCTTATGTGTGAAATCAATTATAAGCGTGTAGAATATTAACTAAAGTATTTAATTGAAAGAAATTGACATTATTTATCGGAAATAAGCAATCAAATGAAAATTAAAGTACGTATTTATTAGGAAAATACAAATCAAAAACAAGATGCAAATTTCGGTCGTTCTTTATCATAAAGATTTTTGTCAATACTACAAATTTTAGATTATTTTACACTTACCGCTCAATGTCCATGATTTTCTACAATTTTTCCATGATAACAATTAGGAACTGAAATTTCAAAGGATTTTCTTTAGATGTTTTGAAAAGTATATAAACAAAATTATAACAATTGTCCTTTTATCTATAATTTAATTTCCAAATTCGTGATTTTTTGAGATTATTGTCAGTGATATTTATGGAGTTACGATACACAATAACAAATTGAAAGAATCATATCGGGAACATTAAACGCAAAGAAAAATTCTTATTAAAGAAGAATTATTTAGGTTATTCCATATTATAACTATCTCAAATTTCGTTCGTCTGCGTGAAAAAGTCTCTGAAAAAGTCCAGTATAGACAGACATGAGGTATTCCATTAGTGTTAATTTTTTAAATTTATTTACAAATTAATACTCATCGACTTGTTTGTAAAAGGTACGATAAAATGAAGCTAGTAAGGCATGATATTTATTTTTGTATGGTTACATTAAAAGTAAAAAGGAATATTTTAGACGAAATTGGAAAATTAAATATGTTAACGTAAGAATAGTTTTTTTTGTAGTTAAAATATATAAACTTAAAGATTTTTGGTATGCATATTATAACTTTACCAATTGTAGCATAAATGTTAAATCCACCAACGAATGTGCATTAAGTATTTTACCTGAAACAAAAAAAATGATGGTTAAAATATAACATGTGTGCATAACACGTAAATATGCAAAAAAGTGAACCATAAGGCATTCTCTACCAGTCAAATTATAAGCTAGATTTGAAAGAAAGAATGAAAAATTTATAAAATAACTATATGAAAATCAATTAACTTAATAAAATTAATAATAATAATGTATTAAATACGATTTTTTTTCACATCCTACAAAACGAAGTGCCGAAATGCCCTGTGAACTTATATGCCTGTTTGTGAATGCTTTATTATTTTTATCATGCCATTGTAGCTCAGGGGTCTAGAAGTCACTACATACATACTAACATACGAGATGTTTTCAGTATCCAAACAACCATAGTTCGACCAAATCACTGAGATTCCTACATAAGTAAGAACCTAAAAAAATATTCGAAGGTATGCAAAACCTGGAAGTTCTCACTGGGGCAGCAAACATTCTCTTCAATATTTGCTCAGAAATGAAAGAAAGCCTTTAAATTGCAATTTTTACGTAAATGTTTACTGAAATGAATGAAAATGCTTACATCTAAGCAACTACTTCAATTCATTGAAGATAGGCTTATCAGTGAATTAAAGGCATAGCAGCGATCACAATAGATTTTACTGGTCGCAGTGATACTGGTCATATTAAAACAGCACAGCTGCTCGCACAAAAAAAATAAGCCATAATTATCCTACTTTATATTGTACTATATATCGTATCGTCGTATATATCGTACTTTAAATTTAATAATTGGATATTAAATTTAAAACAAAAACCAATTTATCAAATATATTTTAATTTTAGACATTTGCCTTAAACTTAGATGGAACCCTCTTTTTCTAGCTAGAATCCTGTCTGGTTAAGCTAAAGCTACGCCAAGCAGCGCAGCGCGCGGTGCTGAAGCTGTCCGGGTAAGAAGGCTATGGAAATTCATTACCAATTGCCATTACAGGCTCCCATTTCATTCACAGTTTCGCCTCTGAAGCCTGTTCTGTCCTAAACTGTTAGTTCTATATGTATTTATGTACTACTATATGTAGTTGTATATAATAATATATAACTACACATCTCGTCAATCGTACAATAATATATACTAACTTTAATGTATAAATAAAAAACATTTTTTCACTGAGTTAAATGCATTATATAGTTAACACGATATTAAATAAAGTTTTATTTATATTAGAAATACAAAAATATGTTATAACTCAAAATAACTGTATGTAATTATATACTTTTACTACTCTGTCATTTACGATTTACTAGTAAAATATTATCATACTGAGCGAAAAGGGTGTAATTTGACTTGAATTAAAAGCATATATATACATTCAGTACATAATACATTGAGATGTTCTACGTGTAAAAGTAAATATATGTATATATTTATTGTGAGGTTGGACACAAGTTGTATGGTATAATAATAACTCTTTAAGTTTATGCATTTTTATTATGTACATTACGTTGAAACCGATATTTGTATTCTTAGAATATACTGAAACCTATTATTATCATAAAATGAAACACTTCAGCCTAGCTCACTGCTGTCGGAGTCAGCGTATTTGCCTAATTGATCAAATATATGTAGTTCAATCAGATAGTTTATTTAAATTAAGATCTTATTTACAGTGCATTGAGTTGAATGTCTATCGCAGGAAGCGGGCGCTTGCGTCATTACGTTGTCATCGTCCTAATTTTGCAGTGTCCTCGTTTTTGAGGTCAGCCTCTATCGGGGCAACGAACTCGTGCCCTTATCGCAGAGAGAAACGGGAGGGAGGGAGCAGTTTAGCGCCTCTTGGTACGCGCTTCTATTTTCTCTACTCTACGGTAGATGGCGTTTTGATATTTCATAGGCTTATTATGTAATTTTCCATAAAATAACTTAATAATAATGTACTATTTAATAAACGTACAGCTAATATTTGGTTAATTTTTTTATAGCTTTAATTGAAATATGATTTTACTAATGCATAAGTATTAATTACAAAATCATTAAGAAGGAATTATATAAGCTAAGCTAAATTACTTTTTTTTCATTAAATCATCGTAATTAATCGGGAGTGCGAAATATGCACCGCGTAGTAAAATCGTAGCGAATGTCTACGCACACAAGCGCGCTACGCAAGCACGGTCGTAGGTACGGGCGCAGGTCGACGAACGGCAACCGGGGCAGCCTTGCTCTGTCCTCTGCGGCCTATTTCTGTCGCTATAGAGCGGAGTCCCCTCCCCCTGCCGTTCACCGTAGCTCCCCACCATAACCCTCCACTTAGAATTTACCAAGTCTCCTGAAAATACTTTGTCAAATGTAATTTAATTCAGGCGAATCTTATTTCTAAATATATTGGTAAAACTGTGTTCTTCTTACACTTTATTTATTATTTAAGTTAGCTACAAATCGGTAAATTTTATTTACATTTTAATTACGAAGCTTTGCATTGAAACGTATGTGCATTTAGTAGATGCTATATATTATAGTTGTCATATATATTATAGTTGTCTTAAAAAAACTAAAATACAATTGCATAGTTTGGCCGCATATTGCTGTTGATGTATTTAATTTAGTCAGTTAGAAACCAGTCTTGTAGTGACTATTAAAGGTCATTTATGCATCTACTACAGATGAGAGCTTACAGTCTATTGTGTAGATGAGCATCGGCTGCAAATCGTGGCGATGGAAGGTCGGTGAGAATAGCATCAAGGTACGCCCGCTTTAGCGGATGCTAAACGCCACGCAACAGTTTCAAATCGTTATATTTTTTTTTATAAATAGTAAAAGGTCTTGCAATCAACCTTCAAGGTCCAGCTTAAAGTCTATATGTTGTTGCGTTGCCAGGGCTACCTTGTGTGGGCTTTATCAGTGATAGATTAGTCTAGCATCACTTGTCGTGATGTTTTCGAAATTTTAAGAGCAAATCTAAACGTTAAATGACGCGAATAAATTAACGTTTCTTTTACTTGTAACGAAAAGCAAAAAAAAAAATATAACGCGACATAAAGAGATGGAATTTCTGTTCTTTATATGACGTAAATAATACTTATCTAACAGATATAATGTGCGAGAACATAAATTGATTATAAAAGAGATTGTATAACAGGTTCGATTCTTATAGCGATGTCGCTGTACCTATGCATCGTTCATTTGACATACATTCACAAAAGCAATATAATATGTGAAATGTATGACGTGGCAAACGATCGCTGTGTGACGCGGGTTGCGTCAACTTTTACTCGCACTTTCTCGTGGTGCGCTTACGCAACACCGTGCCGCGCAATACTAGTTCACTTCATGAACAGCATTTCTCTTCGAGCTCGCCTCAAACTTGAACATATCTAATACGTCATGTACTCATGTAGCAACACGTGAGTTTTAAATCAACTACCATCATTAGAGTTTTCATTATTTTAATTATTTATTTACTTACTACATCTATTCCACATATAAATCAAGGATGCGTTAGAGAAAACAATAAGAAATCGCTTCTTTATTGTTCGACGAAAATACACAGATCTATTCGACTCAGAGCCGACAAACAAAGAACGTACTTGCATCGTATTATACGTATATTACTATGACGCGATAAATTCTTGACTTTATTACCGCACGGCTCGACGGGATTGTTTTTGCATTAAATATTGCTTTATGATATTTCTAAAATGAGTAATAGTAACATTTCAATGAAAATAAATGTTAGTGGTAGGTAACGGGACAGGGGGGCACAAGTGCAGGTGGAGGGGAGGAGCACGAGGTACGTGCCCTAGTTTCGCGCGGGTGCATGAACTCTAATGAGGTAAGGCCACCGACCGCGGCAAACTACGCGAAATTGTACTTTACGATCATCACTTTTAATATGAGTTTTGCACGTAACTCCAGTGACCGGTATATCGTCATGAAATACCTAAGTATGATATGGAACAGAGGAGTTGGGTGTGTGACGACTAGACCCAGCTGCGGCGACCTTCGCAATCATAGCCGTCGTGAGATCCGACCATAGTGTCGTTACTAGTAATTTGCATCAATTTGCAGTTCTTATTATCATAAACTTAGTGCAGCTTCTTTGGGATACTTTAACTTTTAACATTTACTAGAAGGAAGTGACTAAATGCATAATACATACGTTAATATTTTGTTTACAAAGTTTTCTACTCTTAATGTTGGAATGAAAGTATCTTTTCTATTAATACTATTTTCCATGGGCGTGGAAAATAGTATTAATACAAATCATGGATCTTTCTATCTCATATATAAACGGCTACAGGTACCTACAGTGAGCTGAAGTGACGAGGTATGAATTTCATTAAAGTATGTGAATATAGGTCACATCGTATTGGCATGTGTAAACAAAAGTATCTTGCCTGACTTTAAATCTGCCTTATCTTAAGAAGGAATTAAGTAGGTGCATACTCGGTAAGTTTTTAAAAGGAACATGGCAGTTTATATTGAAGACTATTTATTATAAGTAAGATTGAACGCATCTACTTCATGTGATGCAGCAAATGTAAACAACCTACAATTGGCACAATAAACTTCATCAAGAACGGCCGATTCGATTGTTGTAAATTTATCATATTTTAGTGTCTGTGTCGGATTGTTACAAAAGTTTATCACGTGTTTGTATAAAAAAAGTGCGGCTGTAGCTATAAGAGGTGTCATTTACTAGTGATCTTTATGGATATATGCACTGATGTTTTGTTTGGGCTATAAGCACATAATGAAATAAAATGATTAGTATCGTGTATATAAAATGATTAGACAATTCCGATGCTAGATTGTTTTGTCTGCTAAGATGCTCGTATGAATTTATTTTTATTCAATCTGTTCATTTATTGGATGGTTTTAGGGAGGTGAAATATGCTGTCGAGTATCGTAGGAGCGTGTCAACGGAGGTTAGCCAGCCCGTCCCGCGCGCCGTCTCCCCGCCGGAGCAACAAACTCTGCAAGGTTGCGCGTCGACTGCGCTATCGTTAACTACAGTTACGATATCGCCCGCCCTTCTCCAACAAACTGTTTTATTTTATTACATTGCTATCACATCGATATTACATGCTTGAAGGTCTCACGGATTATTGCACCCATTCCTCGATACCTACTGCAATGCGATTCGAAACATCGTATGCCTCCGAGTCTAAATTTCGTGTAGATTCGTTGTTAAAATTGAGCATTGTTTTTAATATAAATCTCCTCTCCTAAATGTAGATGTTGATTTACATTTACATTTCATTTTCACATCATTGAGAAAACTTTGATAGAATGCAATCGAATGTTTATTTTCAATTTATTTCAACCTAATAGGTAAAACAATTTAAAAATATTATATTAGGTAACAACTCAAAATATACCTTTATGTATATTTTTATCTGCTATGTAAACATTTTCACCATCACCAGTAAATAATCGTTGATGTTTACTTTTGTTTGTATATATGTATGTATGTATGTTTATATGTATGTATGTAACACACACATGTTATCGAGTATAGTTGCTTTTATGATATTCATGGTTATAAAATTTATATACAATAAATGACTTCCACGCCATCTGTTGTTGAATAGCAAAAGAAAAAAAATACTTGATAGCAATTTGTTATATTCATAGATGATGATGAAAGATGAAAACGCATGATTTTGGTATTCTAAAAAATTGTTTGGGGTCATATATGTCAGAGAAGGAAAAACGACCGAAGAAACGGTAAAGTTAAAAAGTTACACACAGCAACACGACTGACGTAAGCGTGGGTAAGTATGCAATAAACAAACTGAGTCAAGAACGTATTTTTTTCTGTAAAGGGAGCGATGACCGCGGTTGGCGTGCATTGCGTGCGTCACAGTCACCTCGCCCCGCTGCAACTATGAAGCGAGCTCCGAACTCGGCAATTTACCTGCGTGATGGTTGATTAGCACAGAATTATAATAATATGCTTGTTGTTTTGCCCTAGATCTTTACATCTGGTAGAGCCATGCTGCAATTATTAGTAGTATAGTTGTAACACGAATGGGTCGGCTCGACCGGGGAAGGACCACGCTTCTCACAGAATACCAGAGTAAAATAGTAGCTTAATACTGCTGTGTTTCGTATGGTGAATGTAGAGAACCGGAGACCCTTTTTACTGGAAACGAGGCATTCCATCGTAGTCCTCACGGATGACAACGCATCTGCATTTTGATTTGTAATCGAGGATAGATGTAGATGTTTATGGGCCAGAGCAACCACTTACCATCCGGTGGACTGTGTGCTCGTTTATCACCCTATACCTGGTAAACTATTTTTTAATCTGTGCCTATACTATAAAAAATATATATCTATGAAATAAATATGGAAATATACTAATTTTGTTTTAACCATTTATACATAAAATTAAGTTTGTCTCTTATCTTAGTTAAGTGAAACAGATGTTACATAAGGAAAATATCTATATTTTTCATGTAAAAAAAATTGTGCCTAAAATATTATTTAAATGTAAAAGAAGACTTATATTAGTAGAATAATTACGACAAGAATTATAAGTGTGGCAAGCGTTTAATTATTTACTAAATTATAGATGGACTGGTAGAGAAATGCATTAAGTCCGAGCTCAATATTCTTTTATAATAATAATATAATAGTGAAAATCTTTATACTTACATAAAACTACCAATTACCTAAATTCCTAGGTAAATTAAAGTAGTTAAACAATAAATTATGTTTCCAAAAAACTTACACGCAATTATTTGGTTTAACAAAAGACGCCTCCGAGAAGTCTAGAAAATTCTTAATAGAAAGATTTATAAACGAAATTCAAATATTAAACACTTTAACAGGTTTCACTCTATGTTATTAAGTTGAGGAATAATAGAAATATTTAGTTTTACTATAAGCTATTTGATGATGATAATAATAATATATTTTGGTCTATACTACCAGCTCCATCTTGCAAAAACCACGTTGAAACTTTCAAGTCACTGCAAGTGTTGTGCTACTTGTGCCATCTAGCGGAATTTTCCTGAACTACGCAGGCTTTAGTGTAAGTACATTAAATAAAAATTCGTGAATTTGCTACTAGGTAACGCTGCTTTTAGCCTATTGAAGTAATGAATCTCCGCAGAATAAATAATAGTATAAGAAGTATCACTAGCAATATTAATCTTAGTTATTTGAAATTTAATATTTGCATTTCCCAATCAAGAAAAAACTTCAAAATTGTATACTGAGTAATATCATATTTTTTCTTTTAATAATTGTTATATTTTATTCTTTCAAAGCGATCTTTCTCGCATTTTGAGCTGTATCAAACCAAGTTTTACAGGCGTAATAAAAGGTTTTAATTATCTTTTAAGGTGCACGATTTAATTTGATTGCAGCACGAATAGGTCGACTAGACCCGGAAACTGTCATAGAATAGGTATCAGCGTAAAATAGAGCAGATTGATGCTGCTGTTTCGTATAGTACCGAACACCCTTTTTACTGGCAACGAGGCATTCTAAGTCTCTTCTGTGGTGCTTCTCAGTGGTGACAACACATCTGCATTTCGATTTCTGATTGAGGATATATGTAAATGACTATGGGACATAGCCTTCACTTACAGTCAGGTAGATTGTGTGCTCGTTTTTCAACCTTAATGTATAAATAAAATTTGCAATCATACTTATCATTTAATTACATGAGATACCATTTATTAATATATATTTATATTAATATATAAACCCGAAAATTTAAATAAAAATTAAATAAATTTTTATTTAAATTAGCGGGTTTTTATTTTGTCACTCTTTGGTTTCTTTGATGACAAGTACCTATTGCATTTATGGTGTAAATTGGAAGCGCCCGATTTGCACCTTCCAATTGAGATAGGTTTGAACATTGCAAATAATTACGTAGGTATTGTAACCTCCAGCTGACTTTCTGACTACCGTCCGGAACAAATACACGACTGACCTACAAACAGTCGCGTACACAGAAAGATATATCATCTATCTTCTTCCTACTTCAACGTTGTAGCACGGTGCGGTAGAGATGGAGAGTCTTGTTACGTTGACGAGCCTCTGCTCTCAATGTCAAGTTCACCTATTATTATTAGTACTCAATGCCACTAAAGCTAAACACACGCAAACATAGTTACATAGCACAACGCTAGATTATAGTCAAAGAACGATGGTAAACGATGAAATATAGAAAGAAACACGGATCGTACATTATTAGTCGACAAGAAGATTATTATTAGATTTTCTTGAATTTGGAAGGGATAAAATGTTTATTATAACTAGGTATTCACACTCATCAATAAAAAAATAGCTACGACATTATTATCAATGTTTAAAATGTAATTCTATTTCTCTAATATCAAACAAGTAAAACAAGATAAATATGACGTCAAAAAACGTGATGTAAATGCAAATGCAAACCAAGTTATTACTACATTATTTTTTTGTTATAATCTTATTATGCTAGAGCCGTAGTTCAGGGGCTAAGCGTTCGCTCTACATTTCACAATACGCGAACAACCCGGGTTCGATTCCCACAAGTACCAATTAAATTGTTAATTTTAAGTGCTGATTTATCTGTTTGATATATCAGCACTGCGAAGGAAACATGATGTTTTCCTTCACAGTTGGTTATTTTGAAGACGTGAAGTCCGCCAACAAACATTGGGGTTTGGGGCAGCGCAGAGGACATTTCCTTGCCTTAAAACCCTCTCAGAAATGAGAAGAGGTCTGTGCCCAGCAGTGGGACGTTAGGTCGTTACTTTATCTTATCTTATATAGATTATCTTATATAGATTATCTCTTTAAATATTATCGGGTAAATATAGAAAAGACAAGCATAAATTATATGTTATATGACACTATCTATAGGTATGTAAGTATTCATTTATTGATAATTCGTGGCTATCACCAGATGGAGAAGTCGTGCGTTCTGGCTTGCAAATAGCAATCCAGCTAATATTGACACTCAAACTGGGAATATTTACTTCACTGTTTTATAGCTCCTTCCTATTTGTGATTCTTCAGCAGGTTTCGGTAAAATTTATTAAAATGTATTTCAGTAAACTTGTGTTCACTGATGTATTTAGGGGCACGCCTCAGAATTTGAGGTAAATAATTATTACGTTTTCGTAGATGACACACGTCTACTCTACATTGAAAATGATTATGAAAAATCTTTTTCCTTCGATTTCTCTCTCACATACCAATCAACTCTTTTCACGCATTCTCAATCCCACATTCATTATTATTATAGGTATTATAGGTATAATAATAAATAAAATAAGTAATAAAATTTCACAACTGTCACTAGTATATACTACTATAATAATGTAAAGCTTCGTCCGTGTGATAGTAAGAAAACGACACCAATTTCAAAAAACTACAGCCAATGTTTCAAGACGTAAAACACATAAAGATGTAATAACAGAATTACGCTGTAGATTGATCCCACCGGAACCGCGCATTTTTCTGGGATAAAAGCCTAGTCTAGCTAATGTCATTCTCCCGCTCATCATTATGCAAAAAATCCGGTGCCTATTTGCAGCGTGAAAGATGGAAAAAAAATACATTCGCATTTAGTATATTAGTAAGGATAATATTGAAAATGGTGATTAAAATAATATCAAGACAAAATGTATATTTTTTGCCGATGAGTAAGACTTTTATGTCGCTTAATGATTCTTTTTTTTTAAATTAACAAGTTTTAAAAATAATGCGATGAACGTGTGAATATTTTATATTTTAGCCCCTGAAATACAGGTTATCCTAGTCCTAGTTTAGGGGCTAATGAGCACTGTAAATTTAGTACATGTAATATGTTTATCAATAAGTTTATTATTATTATTATTATTATTATTTCTATATAAAAATCGGCCAGGTGCAAGTTTTATTTTGTGCAGTCAGTGAATCATTAGCTCCCACCTAAATAATTAAATTGTTTGTTATTATTTGATCGCAATAAATACAATTGAACAGTTACTAACATAGCTCAACTGATCAGAAAGCTAAAGTGGTAATGCTGGTAATAAAATAACATGCGACAATAATATAGCACAAAGAACCGACAACCGATGGGGAAGAAAGGTTCTCGAGTAATGGCAAGCGAGTTTTGGGTATTCCGTCACTAGATGGAGCGAAGACCTGATGAAACAATCCGGCAGTCGAGGTGGTTGGCTAAGGATTGTACTTTGTTCTATTGACTGTAGTGATAGTGTGCGATAGTAATTACAGTAAAGGCCAATAGTGAATTTCAGGTTTCTTTCCTACCGATTCATTTGGTGTGAAGTGGTGTAGTAATAAGGGTGAGAAATAGCAATTTATAACAAATTTTCCTAAAACATGTAATAGTAAATAGCTTAGAAAAAAGTATACAAATTCCCATTAAAAAAGATTACTTTATAAATATTAATTATAATATTTATTTTTTCTTTACAGTTCTTAGTTTAAAAAATAATGTATTCATCCAAGCCATGTTTTTTTTTACTTATTGTGAGCCAGTGTTTACCACAATCCCACCTGGTGGCAAGTGGTGGTAGAGACCTAGATGGTATATCGCACTATTTTAGCGTAAGAAAGCTTATACACTCTTGCCTTGAAGATACGCATATTGTAATCGGACGGAAATACAGGCGCCGACAAATTATTAACTTTACGTCTTGGTTCAAATGTGTAGGAACTTCGACTACAAAGGCTTTAAGGCCCTCCCACCGCCTGGTTGGTGGAACATGAAGGGAGAAATTAAGACATGTAATTCCTGTCCACACTCTCCGAAATCCATCCCATAGAGTTAAAAAAGTCTGCTGCTAAAAGTTTTCTTGGGGTCACGAAGAAGATTTTTAGCACGCCTCTCTGCTTCATCGGCCCGTATAGAATGCACGACCGGACTTGCGCATTTATAAGCTGTCATGAAATACCAATTCTACCTCGCTAGGACACCTAGTTTCTTTGGCTGATTTGGTCCTAGACTCAATGGACCGCTTTAACTTGAAGTTTGGAGAAATTTCAAACCTTAACAACTGATGGCGGACAGTGTACTCCAAATACACATTCCGGAAAAACGAGCCAGGATGAGCAGACTCCTTTTTTATGGCGAAGAGAGCTCACTTAATGCTCCATAGCTGGTCTTAATGCTCCACAAACCAATTAAAATCTCACAAAATTAGGGTCGTCCTTTTCGGAGATTGCTTACAGTAAGCGATTCGCACGCTCAACCATATTAGCATCTTTTTCTGACTGGTTTTGATCTGAATTGTCCCTAACATTCGACTGTGTTAATTGTGCTATCGTCTGTAGAACGGACATCTCAGGAACTACGCTGTTCACAGTCATAGGGTCAGACGGGCATCCCACGACAACGACCCGGACCGACCGTTCACTCAGAAAGTCCTTCACCCTATCCTTAAATTTTAGCTGGTGACTGACACTGCACAGCTTCCTCCATGGTTTCATCCCAGAGATTATCGTTTTCTAAAAGATGCAGAGCTTCACATGTTGACAGTTTTAAGGTCTTTATATCCTGTAGGACTCCGAACATGGTGCAACAGCAATCGTAAACAGAAACATTCAAAATTACTTACATGGACGGTATACACACGACCAAGGGCATCTGATGACTTTACACCGGGCCAATTTGCAACAGGCGCGCCTCGAATACGGCGTTTCCACTCCTTCCTAGATGTGTTCCAAGTATAATAGCGGGGGATTTCAGAATATAACAACGTTTTTGCAAAGGGCCGATCCCTTTTGAAAAAGTTGAAAGAAGGCTGTTATTGTTGGTTTTGGCGGTGATGCAATTCTTTCTTGGAAATTTCTTTCGGTGAAATATACACGCTCTCCATTTTCTAAGTGCACAGCAAGGTGAGTAACTGTTGGGTGCCTTTCCTGTAAAGGGAAGCCAAGGAGACGCCACGCTACCTCGTTACTGCTGACATAACGCCCTGCTTGAAAGGTCTGTACTTCATTAACGGGATTTGCCTCACCTTCACTCCTGAGATTAAATATTGCTTGGTCGCTTCCTTTATTTATGTACTTACAGATATACTTGATTGCGCGGACAGAGCTACATGCTTCTACATTATACTGGGCATTAAACATTTTACATAGAATGGGCGAATACGGGACAATCCAGCTGTTATCTAAGGTTTCGAACGCTCCAGAGCGAGATTTGATTGTAACTTTCCTGCCACCATCTTCGGGAGCTCTGCGTCTGTATAAAGGGTAGCCATTGTCATTGTGCACTGTTTCTTTTAATAGCTATTTAGGGAATTTCTTTGTACATTTTCCATCTTTCATACATGGTGATATTGAATTTCGTACTCCACATGGACCGGGAATCATATTTCGGACGATGGTATCATACAATTCTTTATCTTGCTCAGGATCCGGAATCTCGGCGCTTATTATGTCGTCTATTTGGCTGGGCCGCAACTTCTCTTTAAGCCATATTAGAATGTGGGCATGCGGTAATCCTCTTTTTTGCCATTCAATTGAATACATGAAGCACTGCACCTCTTCGAAAATTTTCCCTTTGTTAATTACATACATTAATTTTGTATTTTTAATCTAAATACTCTAGCAACTAAATCGTGTCTGTCAGTACTTTTTTGGCCCGGCATTAGCTCCTCGGTTATTTCTTTCCATGTGGGATTGCAAGTAAAAGTAACAAAAAGATCAGGTTTTCCGTAAGTTCGTACATAGGCGAATGTATCTTGTGTGTACTCATGTAGGTGGTGGGGACTGTTAACGAATGATGTGGGCAAAATTACCATTTTACCTAAATCGCTGGGGTTTACAATGGCGTCGCTAGAAACTGCATCTTGTAAATGTATATAATTCTCAACGCGCAGCTTTTTTTGATTTAAAGATATATAACGGAGACGTTCACTTTCAACCTTCACATACATGTCTACCAAAAATTGATGAAATAATTGTCTACACCGGGCTAAGAGGTTAAAATCATTTTGTCGCAACATTATATGATACGCATAAAAATCCATACCTTTTTTGTTCGGAGTAGGCTCCTTTGTGACAGGGTTAATGAGTGGAATTTGAAAATGATAACCCTCTTGTCCTTTGCAATAAATCAATGGGTATTGCAGAGCGTCATAAAACTTGTGTGTATCGGCTACCCGTTGCAACGTATCATCACGTGCTCGCAAGACAATGTCTCGTGAAGAAAATTGATCACCACTAATTACGGCTGCTATTTCATTTATCAAAGGTGCATTGTAGCGCCTTTCATGCTCTCCTCGAGGGGTCCGATCTGTGTGAATGACGACTTTATAATCCTCTTCAGGTAGGTTTTCTAAAGCAATTTTAAATGTTTTGACTAAAATGTTACGTTCATGCAAGAATCTTTGCATTTTGAATACTGTGTCTCTCTCAACTCCCTGGATAAATTGGTAGCGACGGTCTACCTCAATTTCTTCGTCACTCATAAAATATACTTGTAAAAATTTATGCTGTTCGTTTTCAGCTGGATAAAGTGAACCTATTCTATGATAAATTTGCCCTTGCACCGTAAATGTAGGTGAAAATCCCGACATTATTATTTCCCGGTCAACTCCGAAGGACGTCATTTGAAAGCATGAGTTATATTTCCGGACCCTGTTTAAAAAGCGCCGTGACTCATTAGCATCATATAAAAAGAAAGTATTCAAAGGTTCTTCTGGTTCCCCAAGTAACGGAAGAGACACTTTGCCATTGGAACAGCACATGTCTGCGGTCTCATCTTTCCATTTTAAAACGCTGCAAAATCGACACGCCTTGTCCATCAGTCCGATAACAACTAACCTGTGATTTTTATAATCAATCAACGGATCATAATTGAATGCTGCGTCATTAAAAACCGACCAATTGTTTCTTTGAAAATTTTGTCGACGTTCAGCTTGGAGCTGTGCATTTGCATCTCTTCGCGCCTGTGTCTGTTCTGGTGTTTCAGATGCCCTTATAGTAAATTGACGTTCAGCTTGCTCAATGAGTCTGTGTTGAGTTTCATCAGGTGTTTCCGCGGCTCTTAAGGCGGCCTGACGTTCCGCTTGTTCAAATAGCCTTTGCTGACTTTGAGCAGGTGTTTCAGTAGCTCTTAAAGTAGATTGACGCTCTGCCTGTTCAAGACGCCTTTGCTGACTTTGATCAGGTGTTTCAGGTGCTCTTAAAGTAGCTTGACGCTCTGCCTGTTCAAGAAGCCTTTGCTGACTTGGAGAAGGTGTTTCAGAAGCTCTTAAAGTAGCTTGACGCTCTGCCTGTTCAAGACGCCTTTCCTGACTTTGAGAAGGTGTTTCGGAAGCTCTTAAAGCAGCCTGACGCTCTGTCTGTTCAGACGCCTTTGCTGACGTTAGAAAGGTGTCTCAGATGCTCTAAAAGCAGCCTGACGCTCTGCTTGTTCTTGCCTTCTCAGTTCAGCATCTTCTAAAGATTCTAGCGATCGAGTTAATCTTTTCGCTTGTCTTTGAGAAGATACTCTTGAAAGGCTGGACTTACGTTTGCGAGGCATTATGAAGTAACAAAAAACCTATTTATAAAAAAAAACGTTAAAATACCTAAAAGGAATTAAATTTCCTTTTAAATATTTTTTTTAAAAGCAAATCCAAAATATCTAAAAGGAATAAATATTCCTTTTAAATATTTTTTAAAATCAAAACAACAAAACCAATTCAAGACACAACACGAATCCGAAAACCATAGGCAAAAAAAATATCGAATCAACTTAAACCAAATCACAAAACAAATCGCAGAAAACCGAAAACGAAAGCAGTAGTCAATATAAATCTAACCAACGAAAAAAGAAGTAAGTGTATAGGTACCGTATACACTATCTATACTATTAATATTCCTTTGAAATATTGTTAAACAACCTAAAACAACGAAATCCAATTCACGATTCTAAATAAACAAAATCCAAAATCAAAGCCAGAGTTAGGTACCGCATGTACTGACAGGTGATGATAGTATTTCTGATCCATACTTATAATCACGCCTGAAACTGTCTGCGAGGTAATCGCCTATTCTGTGAATTACAATGCACCAAAACGTTTGAAGAAAATCAGCTGGTGAATTTTATGTTTTTTATCGTTCTCTTCCCGGTCCTGCGTGGAAAATACAGATCCATACATTTTTTATCTTAATTTTGGTAAGAAGACGTAATAATCCAGATATTCTGTCCTTCTGTGTTCGTCCATCGTACCGTCGTCCGTCTTGTAGAATCACGGTGGCGCCACCCAGCTGACTCTAATTTTGCAACATATTCGATTTTCCCACGGGAATGATAAGTTTTTCCGCGGAAAAAAGTAGCCTATGTCACTCTACAGCCACCGAACTATCCCCTACCAAAATTCATGCCATGCCGACGCTCTGTTGTGACGTGAAAGAAGGACAAACTTTTGCAACATATTCTATTTTCCCACGGGAATGAGATGTTTTTCCGCGGAAAAAAGTAACCTATGTCACTCTACAACCACCGAACTATCCCCATACAAAAAATCATGCCATGCCACGCTCTGTTGTGACGTGAAAGAAGGACAAACTTTTGCAACATATTCTATTTTCCCACGGGAATGAGATGTTTTTCCGCGGAAAAAAGTAACCTATGTCACTCTACAACCACCGAACTATCCCCATACAAAAAATCATGCCATGCCGACGCTCTGTTGCGACGTGAAAGAAAGACAAACAAACAAACAAACACACTTTCGCATTTATAATATTAGTATAGTATGGATTGAAGTCTGCCAACAGGCGTTAGAGTAGCGTGGCGGACTAACTCTATAACTATAACCTTCTCAGAGAATTAGAGGAGGCCAGTGTGCAGCAGTTGGACGGATATTATAGGCGTTAAGGCGCTTCTCCTAGCGAACGACCTTGAGTGTTGAGTGGGTCCACTCACTCATTCCATGCGCTCTCGCTACAATATATCGCGTTAGAAATACGCCCAAATTTTAAAATATTTTTATCAAAATGTTCATTAATAAATTGCCTATCCATTAATGTCAACCGCAAAATAAAATAATGGTTACTGTATGAGGATGCATGTTATCAATAATTATTTCGCATTTCTGTGATTTAGTTGTAGGAAGATTCATCAAGTATTTACTTCTTCAAAAAAATGGAATTGGCTAATTAAGATTATGCAAAAATTTAATAGATTTTTTATTAGTTGATATAATTTTTCAACAACAAGTAGATAGATCCTAAAAACCTCACAAAAAAAGACTAGTGCGGCATTTTGCTCAAACACGCACCTTAACTGAAACTGGAAATTCGAAAATCTTTTGACATCGACAGATGGCGAAATGTAAATATTCGATCCTGGGTCACTCACAAACTGTAAAATTTACGACGTTACTGACGTTGTTGTTACGTAGAGCTTAACCTCCAATCTACCAAGAAAAATAACCGAGAAATTATTTTTAAGTATATCAATTTGTTAATGGCGTTTGGGACGCCCTAGGTGATATATTGAAGATGGGCCTAATCAAGAGAACCCTTACCCGACGAGCATGTATGCGTAGGTATATGGTTGTAAAGGAGGCGAGAGAGGAGTGTCAGATTAGTGCCAAATGGCACTGCATGGTTATGTAACGAAATTTTATAATATAATGGAGAGATGGTATATTATTAACAAAATTTATAAACATTAAACGAATTAGGCAAGACTTTGAATATCGAAATATCAAACTCTATTTGAAGTCGTTTATAACTAGTGTTATCTACAATCTAGTGATTAGATTTAATGCAACTTCCCCCTAGATAGAATAGATAGAAACCTCGTCCCCGTCGCTGCGTAGTTTCTAATGTTGACTAGTAACCTTCGAACGACATTCGACGTAGCTCTGTAAGGAGTCGCAACCAAAATGCGTTCTGACGAGGGGCACGTGGCTCCTCGCGGTGCAGTATTGATCAGGCGGCCGTGACTCACGCCGCCCTTGCCCGACATTCAAACGCCCCCTGCGACCACCCTCGCTGCATACGTCGCAACCTATCTCGTAAACGACCGGCGCGACGAAAACGCATTGTCGACTTTAACCTTATAATTTCAAGCCAGTTAGGGTATTTTTTAAGTAGTAACTTTATTGTTTAATACTTTCCAATTAATATCGAGTAGTATTAGGGAGTAATAAGTAATTTATGGTGGTGGCAGTTTAAGAGGAGGATTCATCACCCTATTTCGTCAACAGGCGATTATGAGAAATGCCAGAGAAATTTTATGTCTTCCGACAGATGGCGGTATAACTATCTTATTACCGGGCCAAAGGTGCAAGACTGGTTACGTCTGGTTTGGTACAACAATCGAAAATCCGTCACCGAGCTTCCTACAGCGGGTGAGTTCCATATGCAACAATAGGAATAGGAGTATAATGTGGTAGAGCTACGCTGCAGCTATATTATGGTTGTAGCACGAGTGGGTCGGCTCGACCGGGGAAGGACCACGCTCTCACAGAATACCAGCGTAAAATAGCAGTTTAATACTGCTGTGTTTCGTATGGTGAGTGACCCTTTTTTTTTTTACATTCCATCTTAGTCCTCAAAAGTGGAAACAGATCTGCGTTTTGATTCTTAATCGAGGAGAAATGTAGATGTCTATGGGCCACAGCATCCACTTACTATCAAGTGGACTGTGTTTGGAAAGTTTAATGTAATCGTTATTTTTTACACGCTTTGTATATTAGCTTGACTAAACTAGGGATTTTCGTTAATTTTTACCCCACCCCCCTTCCAGATCTGAATGGTTTGAAATTTATATAAATTACAATAATTTCTTTACTATGACCTGTTACTATAACCATATTGCTACTATAACCATAACAGCTCATAATGTTATTAAGTTAGTTTTGAAATTTAATATTAATTCTATATAAAATCTGGGTTTATTCATTTTTGATAACATTAATGAAGAGAATTTTTTAATTACTTTCACAGTTTGCAGCTTTTAAATTTTATACGTGGTAGAGCCATGCTGCAGTTATATTAGTAGTATAGTTGTAGCACGAATGGGGCGGCTCGACCAGGGAAGGACCACGCTCACAAAGAATACCAACGTAAAATAGTAGCTTAATGCTGCTGTTTCGTATGGTGAGTGTAGAGAACCGGAGATCCTTTTTACTGGAAGTGAGGCATTCCATCTTAGTCCTCACGGGTGACAACGCATCTACATTTTGATTCGTAATCGAGGATACATGTAGATGTCTATGGGCCACAGCAACCACTTACCATCAGATGGACTGTGTGCTCGATTGTTAGCCTATACTAAAAAAAATGTTATTAGTTCTTACATCACATTTCAAATTAAGGTTATGGCGACTTGCATATGACCAAATTCCACATGCATATAATTTATCTTAGACCACAAAGAAATATAAACAGAGCACTGTGTACATTTCAAGTGACGCCGAAACTATCCTCAATTTCTTGACACGCACTCTTTTCTCTATTGCTCGACGCACATATATGAGTACAATATGTTGAGTATAATTTTGGCTTGGTTTTGGCGTTACTTGAATTATATACAGCATATATAGAATGTAGAACAACCGTCCCTCGCTTCTGAGTCACCCTACTAACTTTAATTCTGTTATTAGAGAAGAGGGACGTGAAGAGGGTTTGAATTTGGAACAATCTTTATGTTGAGCACAAGAAAATGTTCATTCCGTATAAAACGATCAATGTTTTGTAAATAAAATGCTTGTGAAACAATTATTTGCAAGTTAATATAAATCTACTGGTTGCAAAATATACGCTGTATTAAAAAACGTTACAGGTTTAAAAGCTTTTTTATTGCAAGTTGTTTTTTTTTGGTGTGTTTATGGTACTAGACATTGTCTTATTTAAAACTGTACGCGCTTCATGTATAATTTCGATAGATTTTACCATGTAAAATGTAGTAAAATGCTAATACTTATCTGCTGAAATACAGCTCTACTTACCGAATCTAGGGACCTACAGAAAGCGCGCGAAGATTTAGGTTGTATGAAATCTTATACCGTGAATGTTTTTGTTTATAGAATAAGGATGACAAAAGCATACAGTCCACCTGATGCAGTTGCGTTGTCACCCCTGAGGTCTAAGATGGAATGCCTCGTTTCCAATAAAAAGGATATTCGGTTCTCTACACTCACCATATGAAACACAGGAGCATTATTAATTTTTAATATTAATTATTAATATGCTATTTTACGCTGGTATTATGAGAGAGCGTGGCCCTTCCCCGGTCGAGGCGACCCATTCGTGCTACAACCATAATATAGCTGCAGCGTGGTTTTACCAAATACGCAATATAATGTGACAAAGTGTACCAAAAATAAAAAGAGGGTACGTACAGTTTTAAATTAAACGATTTCTAATTGCATCGGTAGCGTAACAGTTTAATAGCGGAATGGATTTAGCATTGCATTGAATCTCTACGTCAAGTGCCGTAGTCGATGGCGTATACTTTCCCGTTGCGCGAGGGTATGGATGCCGGATCGATGCCGCCCCACGTTCACGGTCAACGCCCTCCGCCCGCCCTACGTTTCCGCGTGAAGCGGCCTCGCCCCCTCCGCACCACTCCGCTCCATCTCCGCGCCTCTACCGCTCAACCAGCTAAATATACCTTCATTACGACCCTTCAGACCGCTGTTATGAAACACAATTAGCTTTACTATTTACAGACTGTATGCATTTCGTCTGCAACCGCCACGAAGACTAAGCAATTGCGTAAGTTCACTTTATCTTTTATTAGACAGAAATGAGCAAAACGATCAAGATGATTTTAAAGACTATTCCGAAGTAGACAGCATCCTACTTACTTATAACGCAGCTAAGTATTTAAGTATAAATTTCTACATATTATGTATGTTGCAATATATTACTGAACCAAAGTTTAAATCGGTTAAAACTATTATTATTTAGGTATTATATTTTTAATATTAATATCTGAATTATTTATTTTACCGAAAACTTATAGAATACTTCTACGATTATCGGCATCTACATAGTGGTTTATATAAAATTTTACATGCTTTTACTACAATTCATAGACTTCCTTATGGATAGATAGTTAACAAAACAAAGTCCTATTACAACGAAATTGCCTATTGTTACTAGTTCATTGGACGTTTCTATTTGTGAATTGCGAATGAATTGTTTAGCTTAAACATGAAACTACTCCTCACATAATAGACCCGATGCGATGGTGTCTGATGGAACTCAGCTTTACTGTATTTCAAAGAAATATTCAATAGTGTTAGCCGTTACTGTTACATAATAAAAGTGTTGGAATGATAAGTTTAAAATATTAACTTAAAATATTATTATTTACTACCTACAGATCTATAATATTGTTCTCTGGGCAAGTAGTTCAATTATCTAAACACGACATTAAACTTAGTAGTAGTTTTGAATTATCTCGAAAACTATGTGAGAAATGGGAAAATGTTTAAAATAAAATTGAAGATGTATTAATTTTACGTAAAAAAGGTTTAAATCACCTTTTACTTGAACATAGTTTTGTTGTTAAATGGCGTTGAAGTAAACATGCTAATAATCGATTTGGTATTACAGCTTCAAGAGATTGAACTTTTTGTGTAATACATATTGCAAGCCAAAAGAGTTAAGTAAGCGTACATAAAATATGTTTAGAAAAATAAAAACAGTGATTACACATTATTATTATTATAATATTGTGTAATGTTACAATATTCTATAATTACTTGGATTTGTTTTGACTTGAGTTGGACTTGAGTTAGATTATGCATCTGTGTCTGTGGTAAGTAAGTAATGCCTACCACGGAAACTATTTTAGGTTTGAATTTTTTTCCACAGCTGAGCATAAGTATCCATTATAACTACCACAGAGCATTATCCTGAGCTACCTACATCCTTCTAGCACGAGATCAAACAAGCATAGAATTACGAGGTTGTCGATCAACCTTCCAATGACATTCACATTTCTTTCGCACTGTACAAAAGGCTTTCACTAAATGCTAGGTCTCTTTTCCGTCTACAGGTGTCCGTATGGGCTGGTACTACACTCACCTGTTTCCGTTGCCAAATCCGCCAAATATCGGTTTGAAACGTATAGAATAATTAATTACAGGCGTTCAGTCTTAGTTCATAGAGGCAACTCAACTGCAGCGTTCTTTGTTCGTTTTTTTCAGTTATCCATTAACTGCAACAGCTGTTAACAACGAGGTGGACTGTGAGTTCATTTCCCACTTCAGTTTTATAAAAATCTTTAAATCAAATTTTTTTAAAAACATAAGAGGTTAGATACTACAATTAGATTCAGGGGCGAGATTAAAAATTAAATGAAATATGTAATCTGGCGCAGTTTCTATTTTTTCAAGTGAATTTTTATTTTCAACGAGTTCCTTTTCATCTGATGGTAAATGGCTTTTTTTATATAGGAAAAGGGTGACAAGCGAGCACACAGTCCATCTGGTGGTAAGTAGTTGATGTGGCCCATAGACATCTACATCTATCCTCGTTTGCGAATCAAAATGCAGATGCGTTGTCAGCCTTGAGGACTAAGATGGAATGCCTCTTTTCCAGTAAAAAGGGTCTCCGGTTCTCTACACTCACCATACGAAACACAGCAGCAATAAGCTGCTATTTGACGCTGGTATTCTGTGAGAGCGTGGTCCTTCCCCGGTTGAGCCGACCCATTCGTGCTACAACTATACAATTAATAAAGCTGCAGCATGGCTCTACCACGTAAAAATGGCTACCGAAAAGGAACCAACATTAAAAAACGAGGTCACAGATTCGTGTTCACCCCTGGTAATAAGATAAAATGCCTTATAAATTATTTTTTATTATGCCTAATAAATAAGTTAAATGGTGTACCAACTCAGATTAACACCTAGACATGAAGACGCAACTCATTAAACTTTTTATACAAATAATTATTTCAAAATCGTCTACGAAACGCCAGCTGCATTCCACAGTTGTATACTCCATTGTCAGTCTCCAGTTTTTTTTAAATTCCCATTCTTCTTGCGCGGGCGAATCCAAGCACTGGGCTTTCTTACTTATAATTAAAAAAATGAACATAACAAGCTTTAAATCAAGATTATGTATTTATTATATCTTAGCACACAGAGCTTCACTTAATTCAATACCTTTTGTACAGAAGAGTTAATCATTGAGGATATTTTTTTACTACTTATTTAGAAAAAAAAAATAGTTTCTTGAATAAAAGAATATACGTAAAATTATATATTGAGGTCGTTTTAATGTTTATTGTTGTTGTTTATCATCGCGTATTGTATACTATTGTAAAAAAGGTATTTCAGACGCGAATATTCTTATCTGTCACAGTTCACAGCTACTAGCGTTAATACTCGCAGTGAAGTAGCACTATTAGTACACTTGTTGGAGTTAATAGTCTCCTGGACTCTTGTAAATATCTTAGACAGCATATAGTAATAGGTCACACATCGGATGACGTCAGTTTTCAGTAGAGAGATAAATAATAACTGTAGTTTCAAAGTTTTTGTATTTTGTTATTAACTCAGGATATTTATCTAAAATAAAAAGGTGTCATTATTATCATTAAGAAAAGTAAGACAAAAACTTCGCGTCAAATGCGACGGGGACGATGAGGGTCCTCAGACGTTTTCATGTATATATCTTAAGTAACATCTATAGTGCAAAGAGTGGGTGAGCACTGCAGTCAAAGCCGGCTGAATCCCGGAAAACTACCGACCCAGTCTAGACGTGGGGGCACTTCCACCGCCCCCGTGTCCCGCGCGACACACCTCACCCCCTGGCGCTTTCATCAAAGACTTACAGACGTTATAAAAAGAATGCATCAGCACTTTTCTGTTGCATATATATGACAAGAAAACAAAAGCACCGAATATGAGACAAGTGTGTTTAAATTAAATAATAAATTAGAATTAAAATAAAATTTAGAAAGAGGTACATCCAGTTTATGTAAAAAATTGACTCTCTATATCTCTCTAAAATTAGAAAAATTTAATCATTTGTTTATATTTAACTAATATTTTGTTTAAGCACTGGTAAATAATTATCATTCGTTTTGGGTTTGGTCGATTAAAATATGGTTCATAAAACTAATTCAAATAAGAGATACAAGTAGTCTTTCACACAATTCTGAGTAATGTAGAAAAATATTTCTACTCGAATAAAAACGTAACGGTTTTTGTTGCATCTTTATTTAAGAACGACGTAGCCGTCGCCTTGAATTAGATAGTGCGATATGCATGATCGACTGTGTTGCAGTGGGTTAGTGAGAGTGAATTACACGAGCGGGAGAATCGAGGAGGGAAGGTTGCAAGCGGACTGAGGGGGGTCTTGCAGACAGGGTGGAAAATGGTGTGGGGCCAGACGGGAGAAGCCTGACGCACCTCGTTTCCGCAGCGACGTGCTATCAGACATACGTACAGATACATGCATTATGTGCGAGGGTGTGATTGCAATTTACAATGCCGTCTGTACTAGTAACTTTAGCTTCGTCGCGGTCACAGAGCTTTTCAAAGACGGCTTGAGAGACAACTTTTGACATGTCGGAAAAATTTCTAGCATTGATGTACAAAAAAGCCAGTACTTTACAAGTCCCGAAAGCACGCTTTGCACTTACGGAATATTAGAATATATTCTCTTCATATGTTTTTAGGTTTAGAAGGTAACGACATTAGTATGTTTCGTTTCTTTGTTCCTTTTACGGTGTAGAGCAGTAGTAACTTTGCAGGTAACAGTTAAAGAAAATTACAGTCTATTTGTTTTGTGTTATTAATGAGGTTCTTAGTGTATGTGCACACTTGTGATATATTAATAGCACCTGGTCAGCATAAAATAATTATAAGTTATAGTACAAAATGATTCGATGTGGAAGTGATTGCGTGCATTGAAAAGTTGGCTGTCATCATATTATATGTATACCTATATTATGCTAATTGCATTTACTAAACATTATGTTAAAGTCATATTTTCCATAATGTTCAGTTATTTACTTATAATTAAGTAATGAAACAAAGGTAATTAAGCATTACTTATAATACTGTAATTGTAGGTAATTGTAATAAAGTTAGATAGAGCGTCCGTCCTGACCGCTTGGGCCTTGGTCGCGGACATCGACTCCTGCCAGTGCTGTGGTCTTATTACATTTCTTAGCTTCATTAAAATACATAAATACTCTATGAACATCGATGCAGCATCCCGCTTTTATAATAAGGTATTGAGAAGAGAACGCGAAAGTCAAGACGATTTTAATAAATAATTATAAGTACTTTATACAATATGACTTTCACGCTATTAATACAAGAGTTTACGAGATATTGAGGCATCGAACTGCGGTTGTGCTCCTGTGACTCACTGGCGCGTTTATTAAATAGGATTCGATCTACATCGGTAGACATGACAGTACATACATACATAATTCATGACTTGATGTTGACGCACATCGGTTTAGCTCCGATCTAAGCATGTTTATTGTCTTTTTTATAATTATTTTTGTTGCAACTAAATTTGGAAGAAGTTTATACGTGAAATAGTAATATATACATATAATGTAATTTTATGTTCCTGACAACCGTTAAGTAAAAGGCCTTTAATATTAATGGTAAAAAAACAGCCTTTATAAGTCCTACACCTGGGCGCAGCACAGTCCTCCATTTCTGACATATTTATGAAGCAAATTGTCCACCGTATTGCATTGGCGAACTTAACATATTCCCAAAATAATTTATTCCTCAAACATGCAAGTTAACTCACGATGTTTTTCTTCAGCGCCGTGTACATGTGACAAATCAGCACTTAAAGTTGAAAATCAGGAATTTCCTAGGTGCCGGAGGGTATCGAACACAGCTTGCTCGAGTATACTGTGCAGTTTTCGGCGAACACTAAGTCTGCTACCGCGGGTTTCAGACAATTTGTTACGGAACTTACAAGTGTATTCGTTTGAAACGCCCATTATTTTATTGATAAAAGTTAGGCAAAATACCTACTTGCACTACTTCTGTACGTATGCATATATGTATATATGCGTATCTCTATATAGTTTTCATATACTTACACCATTTCTTTTCCCCACGTTATTTAAAAAAGTAGAGTATATATAATAGAAGTAGTGCATGTACGGCACACCTTTAAATAATAGACACAGTGCAATTTTTCTAATAATGTAATGGTGCCGTAAAGGTACAATCGGAATTAAACACATGGTGAACATTTTTAAATATTGACGGTATAGTTGTATGTATGACAGTGTTTATTTAATTTTAATATCGAGTTGTACCGTGAGTTCTTTCACGGCATGTTAGATAATGATATGATAGATATCTACACAAATAAATAAAATTTAAGTGTCTGTTTGTTATGTCAAAAAATATCTATTCACTAAAAGCTTATTAAAGTATATACTTTAATTTTTAAAAGTTTTGTCTGTCTGTTTGATTGTTCCGGCTAATCTCTAAAATGGCTAAACCGATTTTGACGGGACTTTCACTTGCAGATAGCTGATGTTATGAGGAGTAACTGAGGCTACTTTTATTTTAGGAAAACAATTGTAGTTCAAAAGGAAGCTATAGTATTTTTTGATTTCCTGCAAACCTCTTTAAGAATTTCACCTCTTAATTTTATTTTCGGGAGAAAGTAAATTACGTATAGGAGATTATTTGGAAACCAAATACCCTGTTATGAGCAATTGATATTGGCGAGCTGTGTAAGGGGCTCGTGGCAGACGGGTAGGGTCAACCGCCGCAGGCGGGTCGTCGGCCGTAGTCGCGGGTCGCGCTGCACTTCGCAGTACACACTGTATGCGGGACCAGCAAACGGCAGAAATCTTACAAGCCCGTAGTCGATCTATCTGAATTAATATCAGCTTCATTAGCATCCCCCCCCAGAGCTACTTGCATGTTCATTCATTCTTGAAAACTTTGAAAGAACGTTAAATCAAAACAACGACGTTAATCAATACAACAATGAACGTTAATCAACAGCGTTGTATTTGACAAAAATATCGTTTTTTAGACATAATTTCGACGCGCGAGAATTGATTCTTTTCGAAATATAGAATGTACATATGCTCGAAAAAAATATGCGTATACATGAAATACTCATTGAAATTCTTAATCAAACGGATTTTAAAATACTTTGTATTAATTGAGATAAAGAAAAAATATATGTAATTGAATCGTCTGGGGAAAAAAATTTTGACGTTCGAGGTCTCGTTTCTTTAATGGATAACCATAAAAAAAATTTCGGTAATATGAAAGCCATGTTATTGAATTAGACTTTTAATTTGCTTTAATTTTGTTAAGATTCTTCATTTCATGGTTATAAGGAAAAACGTTTCAAGTGTAACATATTTTTATTAAATAAATGTATATGAAAGTATATATGGTAATTATAATGAAAAAAAAAAAACAATTTAAAAACTTTTGTCTTTTTTTTAAATAGGATAGGGTGACAAACGAGCACACAGTCCACCGGATGGTAAGTAAAAGAAGTAACATAAAAATACTCTTTCCATAAAAAGGATCTTTTGCCTAAAATCTTCCATCTTTACTAGAGCCATGCTGCAGTTATATTAGTAGTATAGTTGTAGCACGAATGGATCGGCAATACCGGGGAAGGACCACGCTTTCACAGAATATCAGCGTCAAATAGTAGCTTATTGCTGCTGTGTTTCGTATGGTGAGTGTAGAGAACCGGAGACCCTTTTTACTGGAAACGAGGCATTCCATCTTAGTCCTCACGGGTGACAACGCATCTGCATTTTGATTTGTAATCGAGGATAGATGCAGATGTCTATAGGCCGCAGCAACCAAACTTACCATCAGGTGGACTGTGTGCCCGTTTGTCACCCTATCCTATAAAAGAGAGCATTATATTTTTTAAGAGATAGAAAATAAAGCAAAAGAACCTAAGTAATAAGATTTTAGTGTAAAATTGTGAACGAAAAAAGTTTTATTCGAAACTTTTGCATTGATCTCTTATAATTTATGAGATACTAGATTCATCTCGGCTTCGCACGGTATTCTGTGAGGGCGTGGACCTTCCCCGGTCGAGCCGACCCATTCGTGCTACAACTAAACTTCTAATATAACTGCATGGCTCTACCACGTATACGGTAGCATGGCTCTACTACGTACATTTGGAGGAAAAATGGGCACAACACGTTTACGACACAGTCATAAATATTTTAAGTAAATATCTATTTACTTTCAACTAACATCTTATTATTGGAAATTATTATAATTAATTTTGTATTTTTTACCTTTAAATATGCGGATAATTAGGCTCTGTATTTAAACCTTTTTTATGTCATATGATTTTTATAATAATAATGCAATGCAGCACGAAGTAACAAATTTCCAAAAAAAAAATAACGAAAATAATGTGATGACAGATACAGATTTAACCACTAAGTGGCGGTGTAAGAACATCACCAGGCTCTTGTCATCCGTGGCTGTCGTAGCAGGCAACAAAGATAACAAAATGAGAAGAATATCAACAGTGTCGTATTAATTACAATACATAAAACATTTAAATTAAAACAATCTTCAGTTGTCAACACTTCTGCCACGCGTGGCAACTACGGCAAATATCCCCTTTATGAGGAAATCTATGGGGACATATATTCATATATTCATTTAGATTCTGTCAAAGCCCACCGCTGAACATAGGCCAGCGGTGGGCTTAAACAGAATCTAAATGAATAAAAATATAGATAACGTTCATCTTAATAACGAATTTCACTATAAATGATCATATTTGGTGCAATAAAGTAATGTTGTGACTCACAGCACTTGGATCGTTGCGATGTATTCAGATGATGGTAAAGGAATTCCCAGTATGTATTGATTTAAAACACGTCATGTCTTCTTCTATAAAAAGATAGGTTTAGGGAAATCCATTTACTAACATGTGTTTCTTATTTTTTGTTTTATATTTACGTTTTTGTATAATATACAAGTAGTTTTAAAACTAATAAAAATCATAAACCTAAATATTAGTGTTATTACCTTAAAATTAGTGTTAGCACAACAATTAATTTTTGGCGTAAATCCTATGAACACAAATACTATTAATTTAACCCTATGGCTAAATCTCATAGCGATCTAGGACTCGTAGCGATTTCGTAGCAACGCGCTACGCGTGCTCCGGCGCAGTTGCCGCATTCGCATGCGGGTCACTGGCACTACCCGGCCACTGCACTCGGCTTGCTTAGATACTTCTAATACTGCAGTTTTTTTTATACTTCCAACATTCCCACCAAGCCGAGTTCAAACCGCTCTCATATCAACATGTAATAAGACGCTCGTGTCTTGCATGTGTTTATTATGTATTAGTACATGGATATAAATAATAGTTAGGAAAGCAAAACTTATTTCATAAGCTAAATAAAAGTTACAAAAACAATACTTCGCTTTTGAACAAGGATTATAACACACTGGATGAAATATTTCTTAATAATAAGTTTTTTTTTATTATTTTAGCAATAAGTAATCAGCGATAACAACTGTAAAATAAAATAAATTCGGTTAAAAATATTGTATGTACAAAATTAGAATTAAATCATAGTGGATAAAAGAAACGTAGACCTAATGTTGTCGATGTACAGATCATAAACTGTTTGCTGAGACCTATTTATGCGGACGAATTCATTCGGTTATTCAATTTGCATCTAAAGTGCAACGCCCTGATGAACTTCGCGCTACTAAATGAAAGGAACCATCTGCACTTGAATATAATATAATACGAAGCACCAATCGTGATGATGGTTTAGGTATTTCTGAACCCAAATTTAGCGCAATGTGTCGCATTTACTTTAAGCCCAAGCTTATCAAACCACAGTAACAAGTTAATGGTAAAAATAAAACATTAATAAAAATGTATTATCATAAACAAAATAAAAACCTTTATTTTCAGCCCGGATATAGTTTATTCAATAGATAACTTTTATTTGACGACTGAAAAATCAGTCCTAAATCATTAAAAATATTGATATGCCACTATGTATCCTTTGTGTGACGTTTTTCTTATGACTTCTGAGCGTGTTTTATTTTAACCAGTCTCATAAGGCATGTTTTTATTTTACCATAAGCAGCCGTCTTAGTATGTTTTTTGCCTTCTCAGGTTACAGGTAGGTTGTTAGTGTAACGCAAGTAATACACATGCGACTGGTATCTAAGTGAATGCTCTGAAATAGTCGGGACGGGATCTATTTCCCGGGCAGCTGCGCGCGTTCGTTGCCCCGACGCAGGGCGTTAGAAGTGCAACGATCTCTGCAATTATCGTCGTGCCCGCGCAACACTAAACTTGAACTAGTGGCTATGCGCCATGCGCCTCACCTTCACTGCTTAGAAACCAACAACTATTGCACTAGACGCACACTACCATGCGGTTCGTAATAACATGCAGTAAAAGCGAGAGCATTACGAGTATCTACTTTCAGTGCGTAAAAGATCTATTTAGAGACATATATTTTCCCTCGTGGGTTGTATTTTGTAACGTTGTATATAACATTAACTGGACACAAATTATTTCTAAAATTATTTTATCAAATTATTTAGTAAAATTATAATATGGTTTCTCTAATTATAAAATGGCCTGTAATGACTACCTACGATGTATCTGTAATTATATTAGTATTTTTTAACGATTTCTCAATAACCCGTTATACTGAGCATGATGCTAATGAACTTATTAATTTCATAGGAAAAATATTAATTAAAACTCTTGGGTTGTGAAAATCTCGCAACAATGGCTACTATATAACTACATTTATTCCATCCATGCGGAGTAGTCAACCGTTTTCATAATATTATTCTTCTGATAAATAGTCGAGTCGAGTCGAGTCTTAAGTGTCGATACATTATTTATTAACTTATTCATTACTATAAAAATATATATATAATATATATATATATATATATATACTAGCTTGCCAGGCAGACCTTGTTCTGCCCTTTTCGACGACCCTTTGTCATGTCCCATTAAAAATCCTCAAATTCGCAAAAAAAATCGTGGGTCACTCATGGGCAAAAAAACTATCCTATCTCTCCAGTAGGACAAACCACACACACACGGTGTGTAAATTTGATTAAAATCTTTGGTTTTATTATTAGTTATTATTTGGTTAAGTAGTTTAGGAGTCCATCGCGGACGAACAACGTGACATGTAATATATATATATAGATGATTGAGCATGAATTTCTTTAAGTGGTAGCGCGACCCTGCAGTTACATTAATAGTATAGTTGTAAGCACGAATGGGTCGGCTCGACCGGGGAAGGACTACGCTCTCACAGAATACCAGCGTAAAATAGTAGCTTATTGCTGCTGTTTCGTATGGCGAGTGTAGAGAACCAGAGACTCTTTTACTAGTAGTGAGGCATTCCATCTTAGTCCTCACTGGTGATAACGCATCTGCATGTTGATTCTTAATCGAGGATAAATGTAGATATCTATTGGTAACAATATCCATTTACCATCACGTGGACTGTGTGGTTGTTTGTCTCTACATTCGACATACGAAACACAACAGTATTAAGCTGTTATTCTACGATGATGTTCTGTGAGAGAGTGGAATCCCCGGTCGAGCCGACTCATTCGTACTACAAACACAATATAATTGCAGCATGTCTACCACGTTGAAATTGATCTAGCTAGGTTTTGATCCCTAAGATTTTTTAACGCTTAGTAAATTAGTTCTTATTATTTAATAGCGGTAGTGTATTGTAGGTCCAACATTTGTTTCTTTTAGACATTAATGTTCTACGTAAATTAAAATTGGACTTACTTATCAATTATTTAGAACATTTTATGCAATGCTACAGCAAATTAATTGTTTTATCACTTTATCAACTGAATATTAAAAGTGTAATGAACTAGTGTTATTGAATGACCTTTATTTTCGAAAAAAAAAATTCAATTTGTGCAATACGAGTTTGATATCAACACGAAATACCATTCGCATTACAAACTCCTGCGCTATACTTCTAACCTGGTAATTTGTTGCAATTAAGTGCAAACTCACAAGAGTGCATCCATCCTTTGTAGTTTAGTTAACTAGTCTAGAAGTCCAAAAACAGTAAATAACTATTTTTACAAAAAAAATTGTTTTGAAATAGTTCCCTAAACGAAATAAAGAAACCGATTAATTTGATGTCGTTAATATTATTCATATTTAAGTTTTCTTTACTCATGTGGCAATATTCAAAATTCTGGTAAGTAAAGTAGGTAGTAATTAATATAAAACCTACACGAAACTGTTAATTTTACTGCAAACTACCAGGCGATATGAACTTTCAAGGAGTTTGCACGAAATATTATGAGCATATGTGCAATACTTGATTCGCACACATGCAGTTAGATGGAGATACTATTATCAATGAGTGCAAAAGAGACGGCACGTACTTATCGCACGGCTAAATTGTAGAGTGACGTCTGTTGCAAGAGTATTTATAGTGGGGAATGTTTCCATTGGTCTCGAACTTCGTTGTAGTGAACCTGTCTTTATGATATTTTTTCCTAATAATGTATGTTATAAACTATTTATCTCAGTTTTTATTATATAAAATAAAAATAATAATCCTTAAGTTACGGACACTGCGATAGAAGATGTATTTTTATTACATATTATAATAAGTTTACATTTAGTTTGTAATATATTGTATCATTTAAAGCATGTTACATAATTATTAATAACAAAAAAGTGTACAGCCGGTATAGTAAGAAAAATTCAAAAAATTAATATAATTTTGCGCATTTAAACAAGAGGTGAAATAGGTATATAATTATTTAAATTTTATTCTAATACATATTATGTTTAATATAGTGAAAAGTTTGACGTTTACGCTTCATATGCACACCTGAGCAATGACCCGGTGACTGCAATGTGTGAGGTGACGTCGGTCGGTAGTAATCGCAGGGGCATTGCTGCAAAAGATCGCCTCATACAATCTGTTACCCTGGTGTCAAAGGTTTGCATACTACACAACCCTTTTGGTCCTTAAAACATACTAAAGTAGTAGTGTTAAGATAAGAAGGGTATGCTCTCTTTTTGCGGGTTTCGAAATTCGCTAATGGGTTGTCTCAAAATTATTTGTTATTGTTTTTTATAGAATATGCAGTATCATAAAGCAACACGGGCCTCCAAACTTACCTACCCACATACGTGCAGTCACAGAATGAATAATAGTACTACGTAGTGCAGTACTGTACTAAGTTTTCACGCTGGGGATTTTGTTTATTGAAAAGATTGAAAATACATTGAATATATATTTTTCAGATTAAGTAATACAGGCAAATGGTAAAGAAATATTAATAAAAAATATCTCAAACGTTCTGTCCTTTTTATCTTTTAAATTCCAAATTCGTGGTAATTATTTGTATTTATGTGTAATTACGTGGTATTATTTTAACCGATTTTACTGCGCACGCACACATTCGTAAGGGTCAATCGGTAGGTAAAAACGATGTTGCCCATAAATCACATTCAATTTGAAATAATTTCAAATAAAAGTAGAAGCCCAATCTATTTACCTACTCGTATTTTCAAAAACAATAATAACGGTATGTTATTATATATTTGAAATTTAAATTTTGGTTATTCTTAGAAATATAATAAGGTTGTGTGTGTAATATTGGATAAAAATATGCAAATTTTTAATACGTATGCTTACAACTACCTATTAAATATCCATATTTTGATTAAAATACTTTAGTACTTATATAGTTGAGGCAAATTAAAGTTATTTGTTCGATATTATATTTAATTTCTTCATTAATATATGTATGCTCTTTGATGGTTTCCAGGGTTTAACATTCAACAGAAATTCGTAACAACAAATAATGTGCCGTATAGTCAGATGTCGTAAGCGATAGGAGGAATTAAACAGGACCCGTCTCCAGCATCAGCATGTTCCTGACAATTTAAAGAAAACTGCAGTTAGCAAACTGCCTATAAGGCGATCTATGAGGGAGACCTACTGGTACATTCAGCAACGATGATTTGTGATGGGACGGATACAGTTGTGTTGCCATTTCCGATGAACTAAGATGGACTGCTTCACAGCCAGTAAATACACTGGTGCTCTATACTCGTTAAACCGGAACACTGCAAGCACTGCTTTTTGGTAGCTGAACTTGGTAAGAGGACTCGTACATACTCAAGGTTAGGCATAAAAATAGTCTTACTACAACGTAATAAAAGGTATTTAAAACTCGTATTCGTTTTAAGATTACTTATTAAGCTTTAAGTAAAAATTTAATACCTACTACAATTGATAAAGGCGATTTTAAAATCATGATCATAAGTTCATAAGCTCTTTGTTATACCTATGTACTAAAAATAATGTTTCACTTCTTTATATTGATACTCTTTAAGCAACAAAATAAATGATTAGATTTATTCTTATACGCTTCATGGCTTCTATAATTGATTATAACAACGTAATACATATCAACAGATTTGAATAATTGAGGATTGGCAGTGTTCCATAGTTTTTATGTTCCCTTTAAGATGATTGTGAAGCAGAATTTTCATACAAAAAGCCATAATGTTTTCCCTCCCGTAAACATACTCCAATTTTTATAATTTTTGGAAATGTTGTACTTAGATGTAATGAAAACCTACGTTTTTATTTTAAGGAAATATTGCGTACGATATAACTTATTAGCATCTAAATATCTATGTTTTTGACTTAAAAACTTTCTCGAGCGTATTTTTTTCAAAATTAAACTAAAATTAATTACTAAAAAAGAAAAACGTACAGACCTAAATTAAGGTATACTGAATCTAATCAAAATTTTGTCATTTCCTGAAACAGATAGCATTTTTGAAAATACCAACTCGCGCCTCGTATCGGCACTTCACAATCCTCTTAAGATTTGGCAAAAGGTTTGCATTCGGTACAAAAAAATATTTTACACATTTTTCGAATTTTCGGATTTAGGTAATATACGAAAGAAAAAAAAATACTTATAGGTACGAATTTATTGTGTACTAGCTGTTGCCCGCGGCTTCGCCCGCATGAAATTTATTACGATTAGGTTTCATGGATTTTAACCTTTTTACGCGGAACCCTATTTATTTTATAAATTAAAAGTGGCCTAAGTTACTCGTTATTACACCAGTTATTTGCCAGTGAAGAAAGTCTCGTCAAAATCGGTCCAGCCATTATTTTAAAAATGTTTTTTTTTTTGTTATAATTACCGTACACACTTTTATATGTAAGGTACATGAGGGTAATATGGTTAAGCTTTGCCGCCCTATAAAACCAAAACTAGGTGGAAGACAGAGTAAAAAACACAAAGTCGTATACTATAACAAATATATTGATAAAAAAATAGCAAACAAGTTTTAGCAATAATTAGGAACAATTCGAAAAATCAACTTAAAAAATTTAACTTCACTACACAATACTAAAATCGACTAAAATATTTACTATAATGTCAACTGTCAAAATGGCGTCGATAAAGCAGCGCCATTTTGACCTTTTATTATTTGATTTATTGATGAAGAGCTATCGTATCACAGAGGCATCTATGCAAACTAGGCTATAGTTTTTAAGTTGTAAGAAAGTGACCATATTACCCTCACGTACTGTAGTTTAGTAAAAAAAAAGTAAAAATCTGTTGTTTTGAGATTACAAACAGACCCTTCAACTTTATTTGTTTGTATAGATGTATAGATTTATGAATTTAATTTACTGTTATAAATTTCTTCATTTCATTAACTTTAAAATTGAAGGTCGTCCAGGATATAAGCGGTCGTGATAGTTCCGGATGCATCCCGAACCGGCATCGATCGGCCGTGACCATGGCAACGCGCCGCTCCGTGCGTGGGTCAGGGGCGAGATCACTCGCTCTATATTACTCGATACAACTATGATATTGCAGTAAATGCACGTTCATATGTCCGCGTTCTGAAAACTGATCTGCTACTTTTTAAACTTTTGTGGTACAATTCTTTGGCAGTATATTTATTAAAATATAGTAAGCAGGTGCTGATCGAACGTTTTAAGAACGCCGACGCGCGTTGAAACAGCGCGGTGAAATCGTTCCTGCTCCAAAACTCCAGCAACGACAGTAGGTTTTGTGCCCAGCGGTGGGATGTATGTAGACCGCTACTTACTTTTGAATTGAGAGGCATATGCAATTAAACGTGGCGTATCACAAACAATGCTATATAAGAAAAATGTTACTGTTTTCATACGTATTATTTTTGTTTTGCCTACATTTAACGATCTTCGTAACTATGCGCTGTAAGCCGTAACTATATTCGATTTCTTATCAATGACCTTCAGTTAGTACATTACCGACAAACAAGCAAATTAAAAAACGTTTTACGTGGTAGAGCCACGCTGCAGCCACGTTATGGTTGTAGCATGAATGGGTCGGCTCGACCGGGGAAGGACCACGCTCTCACAAAAAACCAGCGTAAAATAGCAGCTTAATGCTGCTGTGTTTCGTATGGTGAGTGTAGAGAACCGGAGAATTTACTGGGCTCGAGGCATTCCGTCTTAGTCCTCAGAGGTGACAACGCATCTGCATTTTGATTCTTAATCGAATGTAGATTTCTATGAGCTGCAGCATCCACTTACCATCAGGTGGACTGTGTGCTCGTTTGTCATATTTATTCTATAAAAAAAACCGGACCTTTTTAAGTTAATAGTTACAGTATTTGCAGATGACGTAAAACAATCGTTAAATAAAATATTTTATTATCTTTATCCTGTATAGTAGCGGTGTAACAATGTCCACTGGGTGACGTAAGATTCAACAGAGGGAGCCAAACAAGGAGATAGTCAGTAGCGTTTTTCTAACTTATCAACTAGTAAATAAAAACTGCGACTGTCAACCCGCCTGCATATTATGAGCCAATTTTTAGGGTGTTATAGTTGTTTGTTTAGCAATGGATTTTGATAGGTTTTATCCCCGCCGGCACCAATGAAATTATTATTTGCAATTTTATGTGCTAATTTACCACGTGCTCGGCAGTGAAGGAAAATATTGCGAGGAAACCTGCATGTCTGTAAATAAGAAAAAATATTTCGAAAACATATGAAGTTCGTTAACACGCATTAGGGCAGCGAGGCGGACATTACCATGCCCTAAAACCCTCTCGGAAATGAAAGGAGCCCTGTGTTCAGCAGTGGGACGAACATATATAGGCTGTAAGTTTAACTTTAACTTTTAATGGGTTGCAAAGATAAAGAAGATGTCTATGGGCCACAGCATCCCATCAATTAGGTGGACTGTGTGCTCGTTTGTCACCTAGATTCTATATATAAAAAAATCAGTTCTACATCTTGACACATAATCGTTGGTGGCTCTGTTGGTGATCGTCTTACTTTTGAACTACTTGAAATTAAATTACTTCATATTACTACAACATATTTGTTTTACTGAGAAGATCGTACATTGCTATGAGAAGATCAGATAGGGAGCGCTGTAGTCAAGTTGTTAACAAATCCTATATCTATGGACTAAAACGATCAATATTGACAGTACATAATACTTTAGTGCCAAAGAATAAATTCACAAAATCTGAAACCCACAAGGACACTGTGGGCGAGTTCTAAATAAACCTACCTTTCTACTTAAGATAGCTTCAAGCGAGATCGACTGTCCAGATCTACCTGAGAAGTTAAATATCAAAACTCCAAAAAATGTTAGACGAAAGGTCCCACTATCACTACCCGCAGCAAAAACTAATTGTAGGCAGAATAGTTATATGTACCGTGCGAGTAAGAATCTTAATACTGTATGAATCCCAATTGTTTAACTTAGACCTATTCAACACAAGTACCATTTTGGAGAGACGAGTTCTGAGTAGGCCTTTTTTCGACTCCAGAGTTTTTGTTTTTTAATTTTTTTGCTTTTGTTAATCTGTAATGTTTAGTTATTTAATGCATGATGATACCTAGCCAAGCTTACGGTTGATGCGACAGTGTCCTGTTAGCTGTTGGTAACTACCGCATGCAATTATTTATATAGTGCCACTATTTGCGAAAACCCATAAATGGTTTCCTATTGCTTAATTGTTTTCTACCGAGGTTTTGTCAACCGAGGGATTTCCTAATAAAAAAATAAAAAAATGTATACTTACGCTATAAAAAGTTCGAAGTGAATTCGGGATAAAGCTCGGCGCATCACATACGGGAAAGGGATGATAATATATTAATTAGTTGTGATTCTAATATTTATAATTTTTCTAATAGTATACAATTATTAAAAAAATGTTGAAAATTCCTAAAATAGAGAAAACAATAGGTGCCAAAGGTACGCTTGCTCTTAGTTTACTCAACTTGTATTACAGCACAGTTTACTTATCTTAGGTTACAGCGAACGTTCTTATACATAATAATATGTTTGAACGTGATAGCAATAGACTTTAATCCGCGAGGACTTTCGCGTTTGTTTTGCGAATAAGACATTTCCACCCGGAAATCTTTTCTATTGTATGAAGAATTTCTTTCTCTAATACTAGTAATTAAAAGTTAGGGAGCAGTTTGTTTTTTTTTTTTGTTTCTAACAAAATATCAGAAATCATAAGTCAGTCAGGTGTTTATGAAATTACGATTTAGTTTGTTTTAGAGATATGAAAAAAGAAAACGTACGCATAGGCTTACGAACGTATAAACACAACAGACATGACTTTTTTACAATATTATCGGACTTCATATACTTTAAAATGCGGAGACAATCTTGAAAATGGCAGAAATATTATAAGGAATAATGACTGTACAATTTTATTTTATATTTATTATAATTTTTATTACAATAACTAATTTTCAATCACAACCATAGTTTGTGTAGTTTCAAGTCAAATCGTGTACTCTTTTTGTTTTGAAACTAACCTATTTCGCACTAGCTGTTGATAAATTGGTAGGTATCTGTAAATGCGGGTCTGAATTTGTCTGTTGAGAATAATTACTGTCATTAAATTGATGAGAAGATGATAAAATTGATATAATTTAATTTACAATAATAGTTGTATAAAATATGATACAATAATACTATTGTATCATATTTTAAAGTCACAGGTTTCATTTAATGAATACAACTTTATTAAAACGTATTATTATATAAGATTATTATTAAAAATAGAGTAATACGTATCGATAAAAACACCTTTAATCAAGACTTGTACTTGCTTACGAAATAGAAATGTCCGTGACCTCTGCTCAGTCATACAATAAGGGGTGGTGTGGAGTTCAAACAAGAATTGAGGGGTGAGGAATCGGCATAAGCGGCGTCGCGTATTTTTGAACTTCCAAATGTTACTCTAGGTAACAACAATCATGTCCCTAAAAGTAACCTTGGTAAACGATTAGCTGCGTTTTCGGTTAACTGCTTGTTATGAAACAGTTCAAGTATTGTGTATATTGCGAGTGACGCGTCGCGACCTCCGGCAAGGTTGCGAGCCGACACTTCCCTGTGTACTCAATCGTTTATAGCGTAGATATGTACACGTACAGATTATATATTTGCGGTGTAATATATCATCAATTATAGAATGCGGAAAGTACACGGAAGTTCTTTAATCGGAATAGCATATTTCCATTTCAACCATATAACGTTGCTTTTATCAATACAAGAAAGAACTTAAGATAATAAGCAAATTATTGTGTCATAAAACTAATAAAAAATATAAATACATACAAACATACATACATAGTCGAGTAAGACATAAGGACAAAATTGTAAATATATTTACGAACTGTTCGTAGTAAGCAATGATTTCAATACGCTAGTAATAGGTAGGTATATAAGTCAATGTTAGTAAGTAAAAACATGTTACGTGCAGAAATGTCCATCACCTAAATTATCGAATAGCAGAGAGTGCGCGTATAAGTAAAATTTAAGAAGAAACAAAATGACTTCAAATCATATGAAATGTTTGGATGTTTAGGGATGTCATTGGGTATTAATTAATTAATTAATTAAAATGCACTGTTTCTGCATAAGTTTGTTATCATGGAAATCAACGCTATTGTAGCTGTACGAGAATAAAATAATAAATATAAAGTGTGATAAATCTTTAGATACACATCGCGTAATACATGAATATCAGTAGGAAGTAATTTGCTGTTACAGAAGGTCATGGTGATAACGTGTTATACCCGGCGGTTAACTCTTGGCATATATATATACATACATAAGTAGATTAATGTACAATCATATTGTACATTATTAAGTCACTGAACAAATAGGGAAAAAACAAACCTTTTGAAAATATTGTCATTTAGAGACATAACGACATTTCCATAAGAATGTTAAAAGCCGAGTGCCAATATTATCCTTTTTTGTTTCAAGATCACGTTCTTGTTCATGAAGAGAAATTTAAAGTAAAGTAAAGTAAAGAAAGTAATGTCCCACTGCTGGGCACAGGCCTCCGCTCATTTCTGAGAGGGCTTTAGGGCAAGGAATTGTCCGCCGCGTTGCCCCAATGCGTGTTGGCGAACTTCACATGTCTTCGAAATATTTTTTTCTTATTTAAGAAGAGAAATTTATTAATAATAAAACGTATTATAGGTAATTTTGATTAGTAAGGGAATCGCCATGAACCGGCGGCGTAACAAAATCCAATATCATCCAAAAGGCGACGGAAGGCAATTTAAAACAGGAGACGGGCAGCAACTTCTCCCTCATAACTGCTAACAATAATAAAAAAATTGTTGTTGCCAACCTGCTGGTCAAGCTCCCCCATTGATTGCCACAAAGGGGATATTTGCCAACGTTGCCACGCTTGACAGGCGGATAGGCAACCGTAGTTCCCTATTATTTTGATTCAGGAAGATGCTGCTGCCCACCTGACTCATTTCCCTCTTTCGCCTCTCACGACAATCACGGTAGAGGTACGGGGTAGTGATGGTAGTGGTAATTTTACACCACCACGACACGGCTCAAAATCAATAATGAATATTGTTTAACTTTATATCGTAGTAACTTTAACTAAATAAGATGAATACTTCCAAAACAATGAACTATATATTAAATTCGTGTACCTTATATCCCGTGTTTGAAAGAAAAATGTAAGAAAAGTACCTATAATGTAGTTAAAAATATTTTCCAAAAAAAAAATTGAATATTATCTGTTTGTTTAATGTTATATAATCCAGTTACAGTTGTGTTTAAACGATTTGTTTTCGTAGAGTATTTAACGAAGAAGGCGTTCTATTTATCTCCACAACATGAACACAAACTGTTATCATGTGACTCACTTGACGGATTACTGACAAATCGACGAGCGTGCCCGAGGGTTTGCAAACAAGCAGGGTGCAGGGGTCGAACGCACCTGCGCCCGCGCCGCTGACATTGCCAGATAAGATAATCATATTGTTCTGTCACCGCAGTCGGCCCAATGTCACAGTGACCTTAATGACACCGAATGACGCGCCGTCACCGCGCGTTCGTCGTACCGACCTTGCGATATTTATCTAATCTTCCATTCGCGAAAAATTTGTTAGCGCGATTATTTTTCGTATGTATGTGATCGTGTTTTGTTAGAGGTCATCATATGCGAGCGAAAATTTCGCATGTTTATTCAAATATAATGTTTCGTGTATTTTTGCATAGATTAGATCTGATCACAAAAATAATAATTAAAAAGTCCAGGGTTAAAAGGTAAAGAAAACATTAAGAATATTAACTAAGTAAAAGTAAAGCAAAGTAAAGTTACAGCCTATATACGTCCCACTGCTGGGCACAGACCTCCCCTCATTTCTGAGAGGGTTTTAGGGCAAGGAAGTGTCCGCCGCGCGGCCCCAATCCGTGTTGGCGAACTTCACATGTCGTCGAAATATTTTTTTCTTATTCCTCAGACATGCAGGTTTTCTCACGATGTTTTCCTTCATCACTGAGCACGTGGTAAATCAGCACTTAAAATTGCAATTAACAATTTCATTGGTGCCGGCAGGGATCGAACCCGGGTTACTCGTGTTCTGTTATATTTACAGCGAGCGTTAACCATCTGAGCAACCACGGTTCTTAACTAAGTACAAGGAACTAATTAGACAGCTGCGTGGCGCAGTGGCTTAGCTTGAGTTGCGGCGCCGAGTGCCGCGGGTTCGATCCCGCGCGGAAAAAGTATTTGTATGGCCTACAAATAGTTGTTCCGTTATTATGTTATCTCAGTGTAAAGGTAATGTTTTAAAAGAAAAAAACAGTACATAATAAACGTGATAAGATTCGGAAAATATAGTTTCATTCAATGTGTTTTAGGACAGGGTAACAAAGGAGCACACAGTCCACCTGATGGTAAATGGTTGCTGTGGCCCATAGACATCTACATCTATCCTCGATTACGAATTAAAATGCAGATGCGTTGTCACCCGTGAGGACTTAGATGGAATGCCCCTTTTCCAGTAAAAAGGGTCTCCGGTTCTCTACACTCACCATACGAAACACAGCAGCATTAAGCTATTGTTTCACGCGAGTAGAATACCAGTGAGAGCGTGGTCCTTCCCCGGTTGAGCCGACCTATTCGTGCTACAACTATACTTCTAATATAACTGCAGCATGGCTCTAACACGTATAAAATCGTTCAAAAAAAGTGTATTCGCATAATTATAAATAATAAATTATGTAAATATTAAAACATTTACAGTTAAAGAAGATTGAAAGGTAATTAATTATTGTTTTCGGAAATGTCAATGTAATAATTGACTTTAACCTTTTTTTTTAAATATTACCGCCACAGGGATTTTCTCTTGTATCGTGGAGGCAGTTTGCATACATAAATTGTACAAGTACAAACATCCAGATCCGGAACATTTACTTGTAGGCCATACAAATACTTGTTCCGTGCGGGATTTAAACCCGCGGCCCTCAGCGTTATACTAATTGCTAAGCTACTGCGCCACGGAGCCGTCAATATTTATCACACAATATATGTGAAATGGCCAATTTATGACACATTTCGTCCTGTGAGAGTCTAATAAAGGACATGTTCACAGAATCTGGAAATATATTACTGGTATCAGAAAAACTATCTCAAAAATACTAGGCTTAAATTGATAAATTGGTAACGGGAACGTCTATTTTGTGGGTATTACGCTAAATTAGCATGAGTCAATGGACATGTATATTTAATTGTTTTCTGAGATAATTTTTATATTTTAATATGCAAAAAAAAAACCAAGATGACTAACACTTTTTTGAAATATTTTAGTATTATTTTTGCAGTGGGGTGGCTTAAGAGAATTATTTACCCCATTTTGTTCGTGGATGTCGTAAGAGGCGGATATGGGATATGCCAGAAAATATATGTCGGTATAAGCATTCCTTTAGCTCAGACGTAAAATACTTAGAACGGCGATGGGAAGGAGTATCAAAGGTGTGAAATATATGGCACTGCGATCGTCTGCCTGCCAAGCGTACGTAGGTCACTCAATAAGTTTTGAGATGCTCGAAATTTACAAATGGAACGCACCCATGTAATATGTTTCTAAAAAGCAAATTTATTTGAAATTAGAACTCCATAAGCCAATTGCTCAATATTAAAAAAAAAAAACAAAGTTCTATTAATTTTCCTGCAACGCTTCCCGCGCTTTTCATTTAAAACAAGCTTGCTACATATTTATTTATCTATGTTTAAAACGATGGATCTTAAGTCTTAACCGTGAAAATTTGCACGCTATGATTTATTATGATTTTAAATTTGGTTTGACCGAACAATTAAGTTTACAACGGTTACAGTCAGCGTTAGGGGATTCAGTTGCATCACGCGCAACAATTTTTTGGTTGTTTTCTGAATTCAAAAGGGGTAAAATTAACCTTAAAGATGACCAAAGAACCGGGGCCCCGCAAACAGCAGTAACGGCGGACAATGTATGGACTACTGAAATGTTGGTGCGAGGATACCCACGAATCACATATACGGAAATCGAAAAGATTGTAGGCTAATGCCTACAATCTTTCCTTGCCTTCGGGGAGCATTCATACCATCCTACATCAACATCTTGGAGTGAGGAAGCTTTGTTTTCGATGGATCCCTCGTTTGCTCTCCGAAAGCGAAAAACAGACTCGTGTGGATTGGTGCCATGAAATGCGTCTACGTTTTGAAAACGGGGCATCTAGGCGTGTTTCAGAAATCATTACTGGTGACGAGACGAGGATCTATCAATATAATCCGGAAAATAAAAAGCAATCATCGGTATGGGTCTACTCAGAAGGACAGTTACCGACAAAACTGCAAAGACCTTGCAACATCGGCGAAAAAATGGTGGCTAGTACTTTTTTCACGGAGCAGACTTTTGTCGACGTCAATGCATATATGCATATATACTACAGTTGCATTACCCAAAGCTTTTCAAGCTGTGCGGGACAGAAGATCTAAGACCGGGCTTCGGGGAATCATGGTGCATCACGATAACGCCTCTTCACATACCTCCCTTGGAACAAAAGCATTAATTGAGGAATCTGGTGTTGAAACTCTAAGTCCCTGACTTAGCTCCTTGTGATTTCTTTTTGTTCCCAAGAGTCAAAGAAAAAATAAAAGGGAAGTTTTTTCAAGCGCCGAAGAAGCCGTGGCTGCCTACGAAGAAGCGAATACCGACCTGTCAGATCAAGACTTGCAAAAGTGTTTTCAGAGTTGGTTTAAGCGAATGGAACTTTGTATAGAGCATGATAGAGAATATTTTGAAAAGATGTAAAATAAATATTAATAGTATCTAGAATACTTTTTGTATATCTCAAAACTTATTGAGCGTCCTACGTATCAGAAAAGGCAACACCTCCCCACAACTGAAAAGGCCAAGCACGGGATTTTTATGCGCTGGTAAAAAAGTATTATTTAATATTTTATTTAATACTTTATTTAATATATGTTCGAGGATATATATATATATATATATATATATATATATATATATATATATATATATATAATATGTTGATTAATGATTAATAAGTGAGACCTTCAACAAACGTCATCACCCGGAAATTGTGATGTAAGTGTAGGTACGCTCTGTTACAATTTTCCAAAGCAGGAAATATAAATCTACGACGGCCAAGGATAAGTAAAATTGTATTCAATCATCACACCGCAATATATATTAAGTGATGTACATCATCTTGTATCTAAATAAGGGATACGTAAGTTACTGTTACTATCACAGCCTAATAAAGCCAGCCAAATGCTGAACATATATACACATTGAATATACGCTTGGCAACCAACGTGGCAACCGAATTTTTTATTTTCTATCGTAATTAAGAAGATGCTGCTGCCCTTCTCCTGATTTGTTTCCCTTTGGCGTCTCTTATGACAGCCACGTGGTGATATGGGGTAGTGGATATTCTACACCGCCACTACACGCAATAATCTCGGTATGATCCTTAAAGTAATAAGCGTGCAAGGGTAAATTAGACAAAATTCTAGTTCCAATTTCACAGGCCTGCTCGCGATGTACTGGGTCGGCTGATGCTCTCACAACGGATTATTGAAATAATTGATAGAATCAGGCGTTACTTTGCGGAAATCCATTATAATAAAAAATAAAAATATAAATTTCTTTGCAACTTTCCGCTAAACATATAAAATGATGTGTCTTACCTGGATTGAAGCGCACCTCCCGCCCTCCCTCAATTGCATACACTAACTCCGTCACCACTAGACCAAGCATGCTTCAAGCATTTTTCCAATCGCATATGTAGCATCTGGCCCTTTTCCGATTTGAAATTGAAGCTGCAGAAGAGGTCGATGCAACTGGTTCTTCAAGCTGGGATTGATTTTTCCTTATGTATTTGCTCCAAAATGTTATCAATCCTCCTCTTTAGATCATTGGAAAAATTAGCATACCCTGTTTTCTGTTGCAATATAAATGGTGCTACCGAGTCTAAACCTATTTTCCTAATATATTTGTTCCTTTTCATGCGTTTTTCAGGATTGGAGGCTTTCCAAAATACATATCCATTAGCTGCAGAAATATTCAACATTGCCCAAAAAATTACACATGGCCGTCTCTGAGTTCTTCTTGCTACCGAGTAATTCGCACATTTTTGGTTTAAAGAATCAACACCGCCTTTGGTACTATTATAAAATTGAATGATTTCTGGTTTGCTGCTTTCAGTGTCGACGGATTCGTCATGGTGCATAGTTGAAATCATGATTACACTTTGATTCTTTTTAGGGACAAAGGAGCAAAGAGTTTTATCATTTGTGAAACCAAATAAACTGGAACCTACTGGACGAGTTTTATTCGGTAAGAATTTTGGAGGGATTTTGCGTTTATTTTTACGCAATGTTCCGACATATGTCAAGCTCAATTCTTTTAGTTTATCGACTAGTTCGATCGAGGAAAACCAGTTGTCTGCCGTGATATTTCTGTTTGAATTCTTCAAAGGTCCGACTAATTCCAAAACTGTGCGTGTTGGTATAGATACATCAGTTCTTCTTGATTCTGTTTTACCAGTATATATAAAAGCATTGTACAAATAACGAGTTTGAGAATCGCAAAGGCATAAAATTTTGATCCCATACTTCGCAGGTTTTGATTTCATGTCTACTCTAAATAAGCATCTTCCTCGAAACGGACACAACATCTCATCTACAGTGATATATTCAGAGCAACTGTAGTTTTTTGGCAGTTCTGTATAAACATATTGAATACTTCAGATATTTGAACTTAGGTCTACCAACGTTGAACTTAGGTCTAGTGGTGACGGAGTTAGTGTATGCAATTGAGGGAGGGCGGGAGGTGCGCTTCAATCCAGGTAAGACACATCATTTTATATGTTTAGCGGAAAGTTGCAAAGAAATTTATATTTTTATTTTTTATTTTGGATTATTGAAAATCCATCCAAAAACCCTAAACCCTGACGTGGTGACGATGGGGACGTGGGGAAGAGCCGATGTGTACAGATGTGATTTTAAAAGGCTAATTATGTGCCTTGCAATAAAATTAGTATGGTGCATGTGACTGATCATTCATTATTACCTAGCAATAACAATGTACGTAATGTTTGATGGATTTTACCACGTACCCATACAATTAGAAGTATCGTCTGAATATATTGCTTAATTTTACTAAGTAAATATAACATGGTCTGATATATTTTTATGTGGTAAAACCACGCTGCAGCTACATAATTATGGCCGTAGCAAGAATAGATTGGTTCGGCGAGGATTTACAGTCTTACAATACTAGCGTAAAATAACCGCATAATGCTGGTGTTTCAAATGGGGAGTTCAGAGAACCGGAGAACTATTTACAGGTAACAAGGTATTCCATCTTAGACCTTAGGGGTAACAACGCATCCACATTATGATCCTTAATTGTGGATAGATATGATTTTCTATGAGCTACAGCATCCACTTACCATCAGGTGGGCTGTGGAAAAAGTTGGTGTACACACGCGTTTATTCAAAACCTACCTATATACAAATGAGACCAATACTAAAGAATCGTTTAAGGTTTAGAAAAAAAACTTGATGCTTATAACTTTTAAACTTTATCATCATTCATCATTACAGCCCTTCACAAATCCACTGCTGAACATAGGCCTCCCCCAAGGTATGCCACAAAGCACGGTCCTGAGCCACCTGCATCCATCGACTTCCTGCATATCTTGCCAGGTCGTCACTCCATATAGTGGGGGGGTCGACCTACACTTCGCCTACCGGTACTGCCGGAGGCTGCCACTCGAGAACCTTTTTTCCCCAACGGTTGTCGGTTCTTCGAGCTATATGGCTTTAAACTTTATATTATTAAAAAAAATGTTGCAAACGGTAATGAATGGTAATTTACATTAAACTGACCTAAATCTGGAATGGAGCTGGAGGGTTCTTCGAAGGAAGGAGGCTTATGAAGACGCGGCGCTGGAGGCGGCGGCGGGGGCGGTGGCCGCATGCATTGGATGACAGAGTGCGGCGCCGGCGCCGGCAGCATCACGGGCGCCCGGAACTCCTTCCCTGGCGCAGCTGGTAACTCCAGCCGCCGCGCGCTCATCAACTCCGCTTCGTAACCCATCTCTGGTGGCTCGCGTTTCGGCGATAACTTCGCATAACACTGCATAGTTCTACCGTGTAAAGTCTTGAGAGCGATTTGCTATGACGCTTCTTAAAAACGCGGGAAAATATTCACACACGATTTAACTTACGCGAGCAATATCCGTATTAAATGCACATTTCGGGATCTGAACGCGGGGAGCAAGCGAATGGCGGGACGCAGCTGTTATTTCAACCGCGTGTTGCGGGGCGGGGCGGCGCGCGCCGCTCCACTCGCGGGACTCGTTCGCTCGCCGCGGCCAACTTTCTCTCACTGGCGTGGCAGCGGCCGCGGGCGGACGAAAGTGAATCTGCAACGTGCGCCCCGCGCACCTCCACCCCCGCCCTCAGGTAATGCACCGCCCGCCCAGTGCTGCCGACAACGCCGCTGCTTGCACCACCCTACCGGCGACTACTTTAACCTTACCCTATGACCTCTGAAGTGCAACGATCCGCGAACCCTTCGATCAATTTTTAGACACCTCAACAATCCTTTATTTGCATTTTTATGCACTTAGGAAACCATATTATTTTATAAAAAATTACAATACGATACAAAGTGAGTAAGATAAGTATATAGATTACATTTAATATAGATAGATATAAAATAATTTAGTAGGTCTAGCTGCAACACTTTATAGTTATTATTTTAAGCCAATGTAGACTTGCGTGATTATTTCAGTAGATATATTATAATATATACAATGTATACTGTGATCATTTCTTTTTTTGTTTACTTAAATTAAGTAATACCTACCACTTCTTTTCGTGATTCAGTACAAAATTATTTCACTACGTTTTGTTACTTAACCTTGAATGTTTTTAATATTATTTAGTTATGGAAATTTAACGAGCAAACGTCTAGTCAACATAACAATCGTTCTCATACGTGTGTAATAATGCGTAACCTTCACGCAGTTTATTTATTCTGTGACACAGTTCTATCGTCTTCCGCGATTGGTTCGCATGAAATCACGACTACCTCCAGTATGCTAGGCTCAAGCATCAAGCTCCGAATAACTTCATAAGATGCTATTTGCATTTGCAAATGCGTCAAACGATGTGAACAAGGAATATGAAATTTTATTCTATCATTGCTCATTTTAGTGAAATGTATTCACAATATCAACGTCAGAAAGTACCCAGAAGCCACCAGTTCGAAGCAGAAGTGATTTGAAAAATGTTCAAAATTAGAATTTAAAATTTTTAGTTTCTTACCATCATTACAGCCCTTCACAAGTCCACTGCTGGCAACATAGGCCTCCCCCAAGGAATGCCACAACGCTCTTGAGTCACCAACATCGTCCGAATTTCTACATATCTTAACAATTCGTCGTGGGACGCCGTACACTTCGTCCACCGGTACGAGGCTGCCACTGGAGAACATTTGTTTCCCATCTGTTGTCGGTTTTACAAGCCCAACGGATTGGTAAGCTGAAGTGGCATGCCGGCCCATTGCCACTTCAGCTTACCAATCCGTTGGGCTATGTCGGTTTCTCTGGCTCTACTGCGAATATTTTCATCTTTAAGTCCATCACGCAGGGAAATCCCGAGTATAGCCCTCTCCATAGCTTGCTGAGCGATCTTGAGCTTCTTAATACGGCCAGCAGAGAAGGACCACGTCTTAGATCCATAAGTCATCACTGGCAACACGCACTGGTTGTACGAACCTGTTTGGAAGTTTTGTGGTATGCCCGACCGCTGTTCAGACTATTTGTCCCAGGTATTATTAACTTCAAACGTAGTGCTCCTAACAACTACCGGCATAGATCACGTTACACATAACCTTTTTTGTCCAAGTTCATCTTAAGCTATATGCATTGGGAAACACTATTAAAGTGAAAAATTTTTAGTCATGGAGCTTTTTTTAGAATAAAGATGAAAAACAGGCATATAGTCCACCTGATGGTAAGTGTTTCCTGTGGCCCATAGACATCCACATCTATCCCCAGTTAAAAATCAAAATGCCGATGCGTTATCACCCATGAGGACTAAGATGGAATGCCTTATTCCCAGTAAAAATGGTATCCGGTTCTCTACACTCTCCATACGAAACATCAACATTAAGCTGCTATCTTAACTCCAGTATACTGTTATATTATTTCCATTCGTGTTACAGCATATAATAGTATACATACATATATATATGTATATATATATATATAATACATATATAATAGTATACATACATACATAGCATACATAGTGCTTATGTCCTCTCCAACGATTCGGCCATAAGGACTACAAAGAACGGCAAATTAAAAGTGAGTGATGTACTCGTCAATGAGTTAGACATTATCCTATCCAGTCCAGTAGCTTGAAAACGTCCTTCAATGCAACGGTGAAGAATTTCGGGGATATAACGTCACCTTGTCTTACAGTCCTTTGCTGATGGATAGGTTTCGTGCTCTGGTTCTGTACTCGAATAGCCATCGTAAACTTACTGTACACACATTTCAGCACTTTGATATACCGATAGTAAACTTGGCATCGTCGAAGGGGCTGCAGCGCCGCCCAAATTTCGACGGAATCAAAGGCTTTCTCATAGTCCACATAAGCAAGACAAAATGGATGGTTGTACTTTTGGCTTTGTACATTCCAAGGGTGTACAAGGCTAAAAAGCCTTTTCGGCCAAAGCCAGCTTTGTTCGGGAGGCTGGATGTCGTGCGAGTCTACGTGCGAGACCATTCGTAATAAAGCTCGAAAACAGCACGTAAAAGCAACTCAAAAGGGTAAACGGTCGGTAGATAACTCATGCATAATGATAATGAACAATATGGTACGAAAAAAAAGCCGCGTAGGGAGAAGGGAAGGAACAGGCTCGACCAACAAAAGCCGACCACCAGGGGAAACACTTACCATCAGGTGGACGGTGTGCTCGTTCGTCACCCTATCGATAAATAAATATAGACATATGCATACATATATACGCTACAATTTATCAATTCACCCAGGGTTCACTGATAAAGTTATAGAGAATTAATTACCTACCAATCAAATCTGAATGATGATCAAATCTATAAAAGTGATAGCCTATATACACTCAACTGCTGTACTACAGGCCTCCTCCAATTACTGAAAGGATTTTGGGCTTTTACGGTAAGAAGGTCCTTCGAGCTGCCATAATGCTAGTTGTCAGACTACACACGTATCGGAAATAGTTTATTTTAGCTTCCTGACGAAGTTTTCTTTCATCGCATAGTATGTAGCCAAATTAACGATTGCAGTTAAAATTTTTAGTGGTACCAGCACTATGAAAAATTAGGGGGAGCTGTTACGATACTTTATATTTTAAAAAATAAAATAAGGCGAAGAAAGTGGGTGCAAGAAATATTTAAACAGATTTTGCTTTATTTACTAAGAACCAGCTAATAATTAACATATTATAAGGTTAAGCTAACACCAGCTTAAAATTAACATATTTGTACAAATGAATGGCCTTGACTTGACTCAAAGGGAGTAAATAATTTAAAAGAGAAAATAAAATAAAATTTGACGTCTCATCTGGATCACGTACATACGTACATACATGATCAATGATGTGCACAATTTTTCCACATTAAATTGTTTGTATCGACCTTGATCTAAAAACATTATTGTTTATTTTAAACAATGTTTATTTTAACTTAATCTAAAAGACACGTCTCAGCGTAATGTTCACGCATGTATTATGAGATCATAAACCAATAACTTGTTCCAATGTTTTAAAAATCCAATGTGAAAAATATTTAATTTATTTACAATTAAACATAATTATTTCTTATATACACACGATTGACGTTGAATAAAATTAAACAAAAAAGATGTTAGAAGAGTTTTTACTATCCGTCAAATGTAATATCCCTCCACAAATTGCGGGAGTGTACAAGTTTAATTGTACACGTTTTCATAATGATTTCTTATATTTACGCGAACACTATACATGATTAAAACTACTTTTACGGATTTTATATGTGATCTCTCTTATATAGGACAAACAAAAAGATCAATTAGGACCCGCGTAAAAGAACATATAGCTGATGTGAAGCATCAATGTTCCGGGAAGTCTGCAGTTTGTGATCATATCCTAGACGGACCCAACAATTACATCAGATTTGATAGACCATAAATCCTCGCGAAAGAACACCGATTCCTACCAAGGATGATACGTGAGGCTATTGAAATTAAAAAACATCCTAATTTCAATAGAGAAGGAGGCTGGGTACTACCACCTGCTTGGGATCCTATAATCAATAAAATTAAAACTAAACCCAAGCATACCACTGCAAGACCTCAGGACATAGTCAGTTCATTTTGCATAGATCGGACCATAAACAATAATTAAAAAAGCTGAAGGTACTCCGGGTTTAACAATGACATCGGGACGTCAGTCATCTCAGTCCCCCGTGACCATGGGTGCTGGAAAGCGCCCGAAACGTCGGGAATCAAAAATAAAAGTAAATAAAAAGTAAAAATAAACGCGATAAAATCCGTAAAAGTATTTTAATCATGTACACGTTTTCTTTGTAGAATAAAAAAATTGTAAACGCGGTCTCTTTTACACAGGACAAACAAGAAAATCTATAAAAAGTAAAAACCCGCGTCAAAGAACTTCTCACAGTCGTGAATCACCGACTCACGTCTGTAGCCCTCTGTCTCTAGTCCTCTCTCTATCCTCTGTCTGTAGCACCATTACATCAGACTTGATAAACCACAAATCCTCGCAAAAGAACACCGATTCCTACCAAAGCTGATTCGCAAAGAGTGTAAAAACACAGCATACAGCGTTATAAACTTAAACAATTTAAATATACCCTGCTTCTCCTATTCGATTGACTGATAAAAACTAAAATAGCTTGTAATAATAAAATCAACAAATAATTTACATAGAGAGACATTCCAAATATGTAAAAATCTAACTTTTAGTAAAATGTAAAACCCGACTTCAGAAACTAAAAAGAATAAAAAAGAAGTATAAAATAAAAAAGAACAAATAAGAAAATTATTTCCTCTGTACTTAGCTACGAAACGATACCATACGATATTAATTGATTCAGATAAATCTATTTGTGAGTATTGATGAAGTTTAATCTTAAATTAGTCAATACTCATCGACAAAAAAGAGAATGCCGAGTGGCATGAAGCATGCTTTCATGCCCTCTGTATGCTTTCATAGGAATAGAAAAAAGATTACATAAATAAATAAATATCCAATGACGACCCTTAAACTCGGTCAGTGTTAAAGTCGATAAGTTAAACGTAATTGCGTTATCACTTCCGTAAGTCACAGATACTGGCTGCGCAATCGATTCTCAGTGACCGTACGGGCACGCTCACCGATAGCCGGCTGATAACAATCTAGCAGATAACACAGCAACTGCACTCTCGTCTATCTGCTGTGTGCCGAACTCAAACAAAGCCATATCGCTGGCGGGAGATAGTCCACGAAATTTCCATAGACTTCAAACATGTCCGAAGTACACGTAAATATGACTTTTAGAAATATTGAGTTAAATGGCGCATTTTCCTTTTATTATCATTGTTGGAGTTTTGCTGAAGACATAAATAGTTAGACTACAGCCGGAGGATGCAACTCATGACTTTAAATTGCAGTTGCTCTTTGTCTTCGTATATTGTTTGTGAAATAATAGAATTAATGCCAACGGAGACCCAGTTTGTTCTATCCATCCACTAGTTATATTGTCCATGAACACTAAGAATCAAAATGTTTTCTTTAGTCAGATTACAGATTGAAAATCGATTGCAGAATATACTGTCCCATTGAAGGTCGTAATTCAGCCGCAGACGAAGTTGTTTTGTTTTTGCTGTAAACTTCAGCTAATCTCACCAAAACGAAAATAGTGAGTTACTTGAGAGTAAGACATTACTTGTCACAAGCATAATGCAAGCAATTATATTATTTACGTTATCCTAACTTAGAACCTTAGAGTATTTATAATCAAGCTATATTTATACTGTAAGCTTAGAACTGATAACATTAAATGTATTTGTTTGTTTAACTATGATTATAAAAATATCATAATATGTATTGAATTATTATGAATAGTAATGCCGCCTTCATTAAGTTCATTTGATTGCTTAACAGTTTCCCTGACTGTGAAACAGACACAATAGTGTAGTAAACGTTTATATATGATTAATGGGACAGGGAAACGGTTAATTTACAATGATTTAAAACCATTTACAATATTTTAAGTAATTAGCACTTTGATATATATATATATATATATATATATATATATATATATATATATATAATTAAGTTATATAGTTATATATATACAATACAATACAATACCCTTTATTAAACACTAAAAAATACAACATAACAAGAAACAAACAAAGAGAAAAACAAAAGGCGGTCTTATTGCTATGCAGCAATTTCTTCGCAACCTAAATAGGAAATAAAAATAAGTGAAAAGTTAAATACATATATATATATATATATATATATATATATATATATATATATATATATATATATATATTATTCTCTTTTTTAGTTTCCATTTACACTATTTCTATATTTTTACAATATTTAGTTATTTGTTTTTATATATTATTTGATGTTTATATTTGGAAAAAATCACTTGTTTAAGGTACGTTGAGGTTAGTTCGGATTTGAGGAAAGATCGTTTTAATTCATTTTCCCAGCGAGCCCGATAATTTATTATTCAAATTCTAATATCTTATTGAAAGACACTATTTTATCGTTCGATTCAAACCAAAATCTATATGTTCCATAGCTACTTATTGTAAATGGCGACATGAAAGAAACCCATACTTAACCAGGTTACAATTGATGTATCAGTGCGACCTGGACCCAAAGGAGACCGCATTACTGACGATGAAGCAGCGCGTCTTAGTCCTCATAAGTTAGTAATCTATTTTAATTTTTCATTGATGTTTTATAAAATCCTATACGCCGCAATCAACAGATGTACGGTGATGTCGCATGTTACTTATACTCAAAACAAAAAAAATCGTTGAAAGTTGTATACAGGTCTACTTCAAATTTAAAGGTGGCTTTTTAGATTTATTAGAATAATATTTATTACTCTTGAATTAATTTTAATAGTCTTTTGTATACTGTTATATATCAATAGTTATACAAAATTTTCAGGTATACCTCAATCTCTGAAAACTAAAGTGTACAGCCAGTGCGTGTTGCCAGTGATGACTTACGGATCTGAGACGTGGTCCTTCACTGCTGGCCGTATGAGGACGCTCAAGGTCGCTCAGCGAGCTATGGAGAGGGCTATGCTCGGAGTTTCTCTGCGTGATAGACTCAGAAATGAGGATATCCGCAGTAAAACCAGAGTAACCGATATAGCCCAACGGATTAGTAAGCTGAAGTGGCAATGGGCCGGCCATATAGCTCGAAGAACCGATAACCGATGGGGAAGAAAGGTTCTCGAGTGGCAGCCTCGTACCGGTAGGCGTAGTGTAGGGTGACCCCCCACTAGATGGAGTGACGACCTGGTAAGACATGCAGGAAGTCGATGGATGCAGGTGGCTCAGGACCGCGCTTTGTGGCGTTACTTGGGGGAGGCCTACGTTCAGCAGTGGACTTGTGAAGGGCTGTAATGATGATGATGATGATACAAAATTTTTATGATACGGTTTTGTAGCACTTAGAGAGGTTTAAAATTGGTTTTGGCTGCATTACCCCATACCTCTACAAGGTAAAGTGAGGTTTTACTAGAGAGTTTTATATTAGGATTCAGGCTTTTTTCGGAATACTACTATTTTGTGAAGGCGGCCAACGAGAGAGGAAAGCTTATTTTTAATGTCAAGTTATTGTCGAGAATCAGTCCAAGGTATTTTTAAAAAATATTTTGAAAAAGAAGGTATTTTTTTTTCAAGGTTTTTATTTATCATTTTTGGTTGCGTTTTTTAAATACACATATACGAGGGTATTTATTGTGAGGGGGTCGCGCTCGGGTAGATGTGGCATTAGGCGCGAGACGGGGGGGGGGGGGGGGGGCTGCAGCGGCAGGGTGCGCCGAGGTCACTGCCATCGTCAGCTCACGGCCGACCACCGAGCGTCTATTTTGGAGACAGATATCAATGAACCCGAACTTTAAGTTCAAACAGTAAGACAACAAAGACTTTGTGAAATTACACGTGTGTCTTTATTATTCGTAGGTTTCAGTTCACCTTACAACTAGCTACAGTTGTAGACCGTGTACAGTTGCACACTGTGTACATGTTACGTTTTTTTATAAGATTAGGGTGACAAACGAGCACACAGTGCACCTGATAGCAAGTGGATGCTTCGGTCCATAGACATCAGGACTAAGATGGAATGCTTAGATTCCAGTAAAACGGGTCTCCGGTTCTCTACACTGACCATACGATATACAGCAACATTAAGCTGCCATTACACGATGGTATTCTGTGAGAGCGTGGTCCTTCCCCGGTCGAGCCGACCCACTCGTGCTACAACCATGATATAGCTGCAACGTGACTCTACCACGTATAAAAATTTTAAGTAGATTTTTAAGATGCACGTCATAATAAATTCATTACTTTTGTCATCGGTTAACTCACAACTTTGTTATTGTGTACATGTAGTACGACGGTTCCTCGTAGTTAGAGCTCATCACCCTCGTCATTATCATCATCACAATATGAATGTAATGAGCCAATTGCTCTCTAATTAGATTAGTACACAGAATTGACTTTATATATATTTTTGATCATAGCTTTTATATTAAAATGATGAAAAAAATAATTTTAGAATTACAATATAGATGTTTACCAGTTTACAGAAGAAAACAATTAAACAAAACTGTAAACAAACGCTGATCATAATTAATATAATCATTTCCTTTAAAAAAAACGCAAATAGACATGCAACTTGTAAAGACAAATATTTATAACAACAGGGACTTGGTGTATAAACGCACTGCGAGCCCATTGATATTATTTTATAGCAGTTTTGGTTCGGTAGTGAAAGTCGTGGCTCGGGAAGGGCACCAGGACACGGTAGGGTGTAGACGAGGGTGTTAGGAGACGGCGGAACGCATGCGCGTATGCAAGCTTATGCATCCGGCAAATAGGACGTGCTTACACCGATTGCTATATCTAACATAAAAAGGTAAAAAAAATCCTTCTCATGTGGTAAAACATCAAAATATCGTTATAAAATTTCTTTAGTAAGAGATAGTACTTACTTCTTTTCTGCATAGGAGTTTTGAGTCGATACCTTTTTCTCATATATTACAGTTGTCTGTTAAAAAGATCCGTTGAATTGATCAGTTCAAACGGATATATAAGGCAATACGATTTCCCCACTCACTGGCTTCAAATTTCAAGTTAAGATTTCACACTCACGGTCAGTATTCGGATGCACGCTAGTTCAACTGACCAGTAAAACTGACCGTGCGCTCGGAAAAAATCCGTGATTTGCTGTCAGTTAAAAATTTCAACTTAAGATTTCACACTCACGGTCGGTTTTTGGATTTCCGTAGGTTTAACTGACTGTGTGTCGAACATTATTCGTAGGTTTTAATTCACCTTACAACTAGGTACTGTTTTAGACCGTTCCCACAGAAACGAAAATACCGTGATGTAACTCGTCGCTGGTATTATTTTTATAATAACTCCTTATAATAAGAGGGTCATGGAAGAGTCCGCCGATCTGCTGCAGTGAGTGTTGACTGACCTCAGATGTTCTTGAATATTTTTTTTTAATTTTTCAGACACGCAAATTTTCTCACGATGATAAACACGTAAAATTGCAATTGACAATTTTAGCGGCCCCAGTGAGAATTGAACATAGAATGCTTACCTGTTATGAAATTTGAGACCGAGTTACCTATTAGTCAGTTTTTGAATGATATTAAAAATAACATAACATATTAAACATAATAATAAAAATAATATAGATTACAAGTGTCTCAAAGGGAAAGGGGTTCAGAATGTTTGATCAAAGTAAGTGGTCGATTTGTCACGCCGTGATTTTGATTGTTTTGGTAATAGACCACACGAAAATATCATTTGATTTACTCCACTCCACACTCGAACTCCGCTTGGACAACCACATCATCATCATTATTATCATTACAGTTCGTCACAAGCCTACTGCTGAACATAGGCCTCAACCATGAAATGCCACAAAGCTCGGTCCTGTGCCACCTGCATCCATCGACTTCCTGTATCTCTCATCACGTCGCCCCTTCATCTAGTTGACACTTCGCTTAACGGTGTGAGTCTCGAAGAAGAATCGAGGAAGAATATTCGAGAACCTTTCTTTCTTATTGGGGTTAAACATTCCCATGCTGAACCTTACCGCCGCCAGACTAGAAGATCAAGGATGAAATAGGATAACAGCACGCTTACTAGAAACGAAAAATATTGATTTAATGACGCACGCAAACCAAAACAGTCGATGAAAACGGCTGCAACAACCAGGTGAGCGGTATCTCACTCGAGAAGACCCCAGTTAAATGGGTCTGTCCCGAGGCCCGTTACTTGCGAATGTCGCCGTGTCGCATCCTATGGCAGACAGTTGTAGATGACGCGACGGTGAGTCAGATAGGGGGGTATTTTGGGATGATTATTCCGCCATCGCAGTCACCAAAATCTCATCCGTCCACTGGCGATAATTTCATATATTTTACTAGCTTGCGAGGCAGAAGTTGTTCTGCCCTTTTCAACGACCCTTTGTCATGTCCTATTAAAAATCCTTAAATTCGCAAAAAAATTGTGGCTCACTCATGTACAAAAAACTATCCTATCTCTAAAGTTGGACCAAACTGCACACGGTGTGCAAATTTGATTAAAATCGGTTAAGTAATTTAGGAGTCCATCGCGTATAAACAACGTGACACGTAATATATATATATTAAGATATAATAATTAATACATAATGCTTACATACATAATGATATATAATAATTTCCTTCCTAATAATTTGCCTCATGATTTGAAATAATTTCTTAAATTTACGCGCATTCAACAACATTCAACAACATTGAATAAAACAAATTTTACGGATTTTATCGCGTTTAATTTTAACTTTTTTAATTCTCGGCGCTTTATAGCCATGGAGTAAGGTGTTTGACTTCCTGAAGTCATAGTTAATAAAGACTACCTTCAACTTTTAAATATTAATTTTTTGTCCAATCTACGTAGAATGTGTTTACAGTATTTCGAAGTCTTGCAGTAGTTTCCATGGGCTTAGATTTAATTTTATTAATTATTGGATCTCTAGCAGATTGTAGCACCCAGCCACCTTCTCTATTGAAATTAGGATGTGCGAGGATTAGTGGCTTATCAAATGTGATGAAAATATTCTCGTCAATGGTACAGTTGTGAAGTGTCATCACAATCGGCTTAGTCCTGTGTTTTTCATTCCAAGACATTCCATTTTTTATACGTGGTAGAGCCATGCCGCAGCTACATTAATAGTATAGTTGTAGAACGAATGAGTCGGCTCGACCGGGGAAGCTCTCACAGAATACCAGCGTTAAATAGTAGCTTAATGCTGCTGTGTTACGTATGGTGAGTGTTGAGAATCGGGGACCCTATTTACTGGAAGGGAGGCATTCCATCTTAGTTCTCACGGGTGATAACGCATCTGCATTTTGATTCGTAATCGAGGATAGATGTAGATGTCTATGGGCTACAGCATCCACTTACCATCAGGTGGACTGTGTGCTCGTTTGTCACTCTTATTTTATAAAAAAATCCCAAGATAAGCCCGGACAGAGAGTGATAGACAAAAAATTTAAAATGCTTATTCATGTTTTATTAACATGCAAACAACCTGATGATGATAAATAACCTGATATTTAGAATGACCGTGCAGTGGCGGTGTAAGAATATCTACTACCCCATATCCTCCCCGTAGATGTCGTAATAAGTAACAGAGGGAAGCAAATTAGGAGATGGGAAACGGCGTCTACTTAATTACAACAAAAAAAAAACTGCGATTGCCAACCCACCTGCGACTCCGATAGCACTCTAATAAGCAAATGAAAAATTTCGACACTAGACAGACAGACACATTTTATATAAAAATGTATTTAATATACAGTCTATACTCGTAAAATAGTTTTATCTTTGAATGTACCATTAATTTAAATGTGACATGGGTATTAAATGTCCGCGACTTTCCCCGCACTTGTGCTAATAGTCGCTGATGTTACTTGAAAGCTGCTTTCGTATTTTTCAAAAAGTAACAGACGTCATAATTATTTTAATTATTATTCAAAGTTTATGAGACCAAAGCTCTTGCCTTCGCAGTTTTGTCTAGTTAAAACTAGTTTTAACAGATTTTTGTAAAGCAGTAAATTCTAGTAGTAACGAAGGCGTCCAGTAAAAAGTGGTTATCTCTGCAACATTTATATAAATATTATATGTTTGGATTAAGTAATTTCTTAATCCATGATTTCCAGACAAAGGAATAATTTCCTAACAGGAGTAATACGGTGTGACTGCATCCTGCAACGCCCGTCGCCGCCGTCGCGAACTCAGCCGATCGATATGCACCGGCGAGACATGTATTTCTTCTACTGGCTACTAGAAAAGTTGGCTCCCGGACTTGGTACAAATGAGTCTATATAATATACAAAAAATGATTTTACTATCCGTTATTTTACGTATCATTAGAATTAAGTTAGTCTCTGTTTTGATTTTACTTAACTGAAAATTATGACGTCCATGTTATACCTATGTCGGTAGTCATTAGCGACACTATGTTCGAAATTTTTGACGAGTATAATATCTACCTAGGAAAAATTGTCCGACTATCTAACTCCTCGCGAGGTCAAGCGACGGATCCAACTTCGACTGGACAACGTTCGGGAGTTTACGACACATATTCTCGTCATGCATTCCATCAAACTTGAAAACAAGAGTGTAAGTAAAACCAACGCCTGTCATTACTTGTCAGTTATAACATATAGATCTGAGACTAAGACGTGGTTCTTCACTGATGGCCGTATGAGGAAGTTTAAAAGTACGCTTAGCGTGTCACAATATTGATGGTGATGCGAACGGGAAACTAGTTTTGGAATATTATTTTAATAAACCAAATAACTTTTATTACAATAAATAGTTTTTTTTTTAATGAATTAAGGTTCAACAAACCTAAATAAGACATTAATTGTCTTTTAGAATACAGTACCTTTAATAAGAATTATGTACGTTTATGTATCACCTATGTTTTATTAATACATTCTCTTCAAAATAATTTACATAATAATATACTAAAAATAGGTTAATGTATATATTATAATAAAATAAACGAGAATATAGTTCGTCAGAGTTAAGACCCCGTGAGCCTTGAAGACTGCAGCAGTGGAATGCCCTTGCAAGGGTATCTCAATGTCGGACTTTAGGTGCCAGTCGTCGCCCTCTTATACTCTCTTGCCTCCCCCTCTCCTCACGCTTCAACCCGCGACAAACTCTTTTCAAAGAATGCAACTGTGTAAATAAAAAATAGCATGAACAGTAACAAATAAAAATAAATAAAACTATTTACACTTATTCAATGTAACAAAAAGTATCTTAAAACCTAAAAAAAGAAAAAAAATGGGTTTAACATGCTATCGGACACCATAGGAAAAGTTTGTAGATTCTAGAGACGCTTTTTGCTCAGAGCACTATTTTTGAAAGTTTAATTGATTGTTGAACAAAATGTTAGATGCTACAAATCTTCAATATATTATTAATAAGTAGTAATTACACTATTTGCTTACGAAATTAAGTATGAATACACGTGCACTAATCCAAACTTCTAAAATGATAAACATTATTAACATACGTTCCTAAGATATTAGTAATTTATTATTTAAAATATTTTTATACTTCACAAATTGAAAAAATGTTATCTTACCCATTGGTTTGAAAAGTACTGTACTTCAGAGTGTGTATGTATTTCACGATCATTGAATTATAATCTCAAACAATGATATTTTTGACACCGATTCCGCGCACGTCGACAATCACCGTATCCGTCCCTATCCGAGGAAATGCTTACGCGTTATGGATCTAATTTATAAACCAACGATTTTGATTGTCATCCCAATGTTGTTACAGCTGTGTTTCGAACCCAGGGCTTACGAATTTCATTTACGTACTCTGGTCAATAAACTATGAGGTCTTTTTCGACACAAGTGTGTATTTGCTTATAAGAAACTGATAACATAATGACGACTATCTTAATTTTCTGTGTATAACGCAATTGGCTTTCATCGAACAAATTGATATTTTATTAATAATTATATATATTTTTAATCTTAAAAAGTTGTCTGGGCAAGAATTAATATGAGTTATTAAAGGTTTTATCAATTAAAAGTTAACGGATCATCAGTTATATTTGCAAAAATTCAATCGTATCACAAAGAGCAGTACTATATTTGTTTATGGCGAGTCGAATGCATTGATGGAGTTTGGGGGATGGGGAATCCAAGGGAGAGGGGGCATTCTGAACGTGCCGAGGTCGGCTGTCGTTGACACTGCCCGAGGACGAGCGCTCCAAGGTCGATCTGCCTAAAACTGTGGCGTTCCTCCTAACTCAGTTTATTTTATTTAACACAAGCGTTGCTACCGCCGAACAATAACAGTAACACTAGGATGTTAGTGATTACAGAGGAGACTCTTAACCTCATTTTTGTATTTACTAGAAAAAATGATTCCATGTCCATTAATGTTAAAAACAATTCACGTAGCTTTGACATGCGTCGGTCATGGATTTAACCACAAAAACGTTTAAAAAACTGCAGTTATTACATGTTTAATTATAAATTTTTATTATACAAAATGTATTTATTATATTAAACAAATAACATTAAATTATTTTTATTTCATAAAAGAGAACACAATAGAGAGGTCAAAGAAATTTCGACCGAAACTTGACATTTTGAGAAAACCATTAAACCACGCACAGTTTGAAACCTTGACAAAGACACAAACAGGTATTATTAACCTTGAATTTCTTTAAACGCAGTTCGCATGAGTTAACTTTATTATTACATTGTTACATTGCTTTTAAAATTTTTATTATTATCAGTACACAAGGTACTGATTGTTTTATGTTCGTGTTTGAAATTGTTATGTAGCTAATATTGGTTAAGTTAATAATTGGACGTTCAGTTATTTAGTTTAAATCTTTTTTTATTGAATATTATTTTCTTATTGCTTATTTGTGAGGCAGAAAAAAAAGAAAATGATGAGAATAGGACGAAAAAAACGACAATGAATATTTGTGTTCATAATTTATGGAAGAAACTAAAACGTCATCCTTCACGACACTTTCCGCGAATACCACAGAGTGCGCCAAAAGTGACTATGGGAATTCTCGAGAAATCTCGAGAAAGAAAACGAGAGAAAAAAAGGAAGACGCGCGACTTCTTTTTTGGATCATAATATCTAGTTTACACGTTACACAATTTAATATATAACTCATTTTGCTGTGTACAATTGCGTTACAAAAATTCGCTTCCATTCCCTTCCGCGGCAATGTAAATTGAGCCTAAAGCTTGCACCCCAGCCCCAGTGTAAAGTTAAATACAAAATAACAAATTGTACATTTTAAAGTACTTCAAAGAGCTTTTAAGCCTTACGCAATGATCCCAAAGTTTAAATTTCTTTTTTACCCCCATAAACTACCTTCTTAAGTTGAAAATTTGAACCAGAAACAATATTATGTACCTATTTAGATAAAAAAATATTTAAAAACCAAATTTTGAAAGATTCCTTTTTCTATTTAAACACTCAGAAAAAAACCACCGTGACAGACAAATCTATACCAAGATGATTCCAGAAGTATTCTGATTTCTTGAATTTGGCTAAAAAGTAAACTAAAATTACTCAAAGTAATTTTTTTAAATTAACTTCCATTGTCAACATTTACTTAAAATGAAATATGAAGAAGGTTTGAACACTAAGTTCAAAGCATGCCAGGTCTCTACCTTTAACCTTTAATCTTAACCTTTAAAAATAAGTGTGATTATAGGTATATATATAAAGAAATGAATTTTCGAATATGAAAACGAAACAAAATTTTCCTTAAAAGGGACTGCCTTGTTTCAGGTCAATAGCAAATTCCAGAAAGCTGCTAAGGGAGCTGCGGTAGTCTGGTGCCCCCAACAGACGTGGGGGTGGAAGGAGGGTTACGGCACATCGTGTTAAAGGGCAACTGCAGATAACGCAAGCGGGAGCCAGACAGTCAACGTCCCGATGCACTCCCGGGCGTTTCGCCCCGCACGTCGCCGCGCCCGCACTCCATCGGGCACCCGTATCCGGCTCGCTCTGCCCCAACGTTTTTACAATGCTCCCATCGGCCGCTCTTGACGTTTGTTGATTTGTTAAACTAATGAAAACGATTACCCGTTCGCGTACTCGAGACAATGAGACACAATTATTTTCTCATTACAAGCATTGTTGCTGCAACGATGAGAATCATTTCATATTTCAAATTTTCTATTTTTCTTTTGAGCTGTTTTAATAACATACTATAAATAAAATAAAGCGCTTCAAATTTTTAAAGTATGTTTTCCGGACATATAACACGAACCCAAAGATATTAAAAGTAGAAAGCAATAACGATTTAGGTAAAGTAAGTTTTATTAAATTTTACTTTTGTTGTGCTTGTGTTTTACACGTCTGTAAAAATCAAAAGGTGAAATATTTACTTAGATTGATCAGATTAATTCAAAATTGTTTATTTTGTATTTATTTAATTAAAAATGCTGAATTCTTTTTGTTGAATTACTACGACAAATTAAATATATGAGTCTTATATCCAACCCGTTTATCTTAGAGCAAGGACTTATGAATTCCCTAAACTCCTTGTGAAGTTAGTAACGCCATCTAGTACTAAATATAGACATTACGTGATGAAATCTTACTAGTAAATATGAAATTTTGTATAGGTATTGAGATGTTGATCCCACAATAAAGCTAAACTGATCTATATAGATTGAATCTAAATTCGGTAGAGTGGTAGATTATGTCATGAAAGAGAAAATATTCCATATATAGTTTCCGCGTGGTTGCGGCGTAAGAGAAAGAGAAAGAAAAAAGAAAAAATTTCGTCCTATGGATGTCACAGGTAGTGTAGGTAATAGGTATATAAGAGGCGACTATGAGATATACCTAAAATATATTATGGCTTCCGATAGATGGCGCTATAACCATCTCGTTAACGATAGCCGTAAAATACATGAACTGGCAAAGGGAAGGAGAAACGTCTGGTACTTACTGCTATCGTCAATCAGCCTACCAAGTTTTCTCTACAAAAGGAGAGGCATGACGTAGAAAAAAAAAAGATTATCCCGATGCTGGGAAAAGAATCCTTTTTCTTCCCAAGCCTGGGTAAGCCCCATGAGAAAGAATCGTTGTTTCACTGTAGGACCGTCAACATATAAAAACCGTAACATATATTTTATATGGTAAGCATTTTTTTGTAACCTAGTCTTTAAAAAATATTTTTTACGGCGAACAGAACGCTGAACAAATTATGAATTTGTACATAAATTTTGGGAAACTAAAGTTTTTCAAATGATCATGAAATTTTAAACTAGAAATTTTGCAAAAAAAAAAACCGGACCATTTTCTAAAAGAGACAGACAGTCCAACTGGAATCGGCGCATGGGTACCGAAAATTATTCCACCTCAATTTTTTAATGCGATTCCCTTCAAATCATCCTAGGAAGTCTGCAATCTCTGAACATCTTCAAGATCAAGCCCGCCATTACATTAGATTTGATAGACCACAAAAATCCTCGCAAAAGAACACCGATTCCTGCCTAGGATGATACGTGAGGTAATTTAAATTAAAAACGTCCTGATTTCAATAGAGAAGATGGATGGGTACTACTATCTGCTTGGGATCCTATAATATTAATAATATTAAATCTAAACCCAAGCATACCACTGCAAGACTAAGATATTGTAAGATCATTCTGCGTAGATCGGACCAAAAATTAACATTCAAAATGTGAAATTGATCGGGCTAACTATGACATCGGGACGTAAAATACCTCAGTCTCCCCCCCGTGACCATGGGTGGGAATTAAAAAGTTGAATTAAACGAGATAAAATGCGTAAAAATTAGTTTCATTAAATGAATTTTTTTCTGTGTATTTGAGTGGCTTCCTGTATGGTTTAAGAACTCAATTGGACCCGGTAGGTGGCACTGTTGTCGAGATCCAGAAATCACCCGAGCGACGCCAGGGCGGATCGCTAGTTAAACGTATTTAAAGAAAAAGAATAAAATATTAAAGATACTTTTTATATTCTTTGATGAAATGCGAATAAAAAAGGTCCTATGACTTTTTACGATAAATTTAACATTTTCGGAGTTATAATTTTTTAAACGTATGAAACATTTCGAAATTAAATACTTTGGACTCATTAAAACAATATAGCACACAGTTGCACCATGGCACCATGCATTTTTTACGTGGTAGAAACATGCTGCAGTTACATTAGTAGTATAGTTGTAGCACGAATGGGTCGGCTCGACCGGGGAAGGACCACGCTCTCACAGAATACCACCGTGAAATAGCAGCTTAATGCTGCTGTGTTTCGTATGGTGAGTGTAGAGAACCGGAGACCCTTTTTACTGGAAACGAGGCATTCCATCTTAGTCCTCACGGGTGACAACGCATCTGCATTTTGATTTGCAATCGAGGATAGATGTGGATGTCTATGGATCGCAGCAACCAATTACCATCAGGTGGACTGTGTGATCGTTTGTCACCCTATCCTATAAAATAAAAAATAAATAAATATATATCATCTGTAGGATAATTTGATGAGAATCGCATAAAAGAGTTGAGTTGGATTAGGTTTGGGTACTCATGAGCTGATTCTTCCTGGACTAGGTATGTATTTTGTCACGCTAGATTCGTGGAGCGGCCAATTTACCAGTTTTATTATTCGTATAGCTTTTAAAAAAATATTTTTTATAAACTAACAAGGTATCTAGGTTCAAGTAAAGAGTGAAGTTTTACCGTTGTATTGATGGTTTGACTGACTGACTGGTCTTTCTAAAAATTCCTCTTCTTCGGAAATTTTTATCATTTTCATCGGAATTTCCATAAAAGGCTTGTCCATTTTTACCTTGCTGCCTAACCAAATATCAAAAAACTTGTTATATTTTAAATAATTTGAAATTTGGGATGCTTGATTGTAAAAAATAAAACACCATGTAACTGAAACTTGAATGTAAGTAAAGCAATATTGTATTGGTATCTACCTATGTCGACGCCATTAAAGTAACATATACTTACGTAGTTGGTACATACGACTATTACTACAATGGTAGATCCATATTCTGTAAGTTTCAAATTGCGAAAGCTTTTTAATGAAATAAAATAAAATCTCAATTTAATTTCGTATTTCGTAAAATTATTTAGCACGATTTCCTTTTCCTTGCCTCATGTAAGTTGTGAGGCTCTGACTTAGCTGGCCAGGCAGACGTTGTTCTACCCTTTCCTAAGTACGTTTGCCCTATAAAAAATCCTTAAATTAACATTAAAAAAATATTGAGGGTCACTTATCGGAATAAAACTATCCTATTTCTCAAGTTGGACCAAACTGAATACAATAATTTAATACATTGAAATTAGTTCAGTAGTTTATAAGTTCCTCGCGAACACACAACGTGACATGTAATTTTATATACAAAGACTAAAAAAAATTACATGTGTATATTTGACATTTGCGTGTGGCAATTTAGTCTCAGGGATAAAATAATAAGATTTCCGTAGTCCGTTTGAAAATCCTTAAATTCGCAATAAAAACAATTAAAGGTTAATTATCGGGAAAAAACTAAATCTCTCAAGTTGGAGCAAGCAACACACATTCACAAAATTTCATCAATATCGGTTCAGGGTTTTGGAGATTAGCGTGAACGAACATCGAGACTCGGGATCTTTATAAAGTTAAGATATAACGAAGGAAATCTTTAGCTAGGAAAGAAATATGGAGGTGATATAAAAGAATAATTTATCAACTCGGACTTATCTTATCTCATCAGTGCCTTTAGAGGCGACTGTATATAAAAAAGACCTCGTAGCCGAAATAAATCTCATTATGTCTTCTTCGTCTTCATCTTCAACCCATAAATGTATATAGATTTTACTTCTGGATTTGGGCATCTTTCGTTGTAGCGTGTTTTACCCTGATCGCCATGCTTGGCAGGATATTTGGCAATGGCAATAACAGATGTTTCGTACTTTTGCCGGTGCTCATCAGCGCTGGTTTGTTTATTTTACGTCTCGCGTAAACGAGATAAATTTAATGAGAGTTAAAAGATTTGACTGGCATTTTCTAGTTAAATATCATGTGGTGGTAAGTTTCTTCGAAGTGTATTTGGCTTCAGTGCTAAGCACGAGCAAAATCAGGACCTATAATCGCAATTTATAATTTTCTCGGATCGCCCAAGTAGGACCCTTTGCTTTATTTTCATTTGAAAGATGTTACTTTTTTTGAAAATAATAGCGGTAAAAGAATATCCAACCGTTGTATTTTTAAGTAATTAAAAAGTGTTTGCATGTCGTTACAGTTCTGAATGTGATTTACGGGCAACAACGTGTATGCCTACCGATCGACTCTTAGCAATGTGTGCGTGCGCAGTAAAATTAGTTAAAATAATGTATTACCACGCATTTTGAATTCAAAACATAAATAGAACCGAATGTTTGACTTTTTTTTAATTTAATTTTTCTTCACCATTTGTCCATTTATTACTTATTATTATTATTTATTACTTATTGCCATATTTATTACTTATTCTGAACCTTCTCAGCAAATGTACATATTTTTAGATATATTTAGGGTGTGCGCGTGAGCGCGTGTGTACGTGTTTGTGTGCACGTGCGCGTGCGTGCGTGCGTACGGCATGGACTGTTTTCACGAGCTTCACCTTTTGCCAGGTCGAGTCGTCTGAGGTGCCATGGCTAGCAACCGCAGTTTTTTTAATTATTAAGTCGTTATCAGAAAGATGCTACTGCCATTCTGCTGCCTCGTTTCCCTTTGTAGATATGGCGTAGTGGATATACTAATCTTCCACCGCCACTATACGGTAAATGGTATTGTAGATATAACTTGTACAAATATAGTTCTAATTGCTTATGTAATTAAAACTGCTAAGGCTAGTAAGAGGCGTTTTACGTACGTAAATTACACATTGACAAACCATCCAGGTCCGGAATAATTATTTTAGGCCATACAAACACTTGTTCCAAGCAAGATTCAAGAGCAAGATCCGAACCCATGTCCCCAAACAGCGCCGTAAACAAACGCTTAGCCAACCACTGCACTACACTGGTAATTGTCGTGATCCTTTAGCATAATATTTCGTTTGTTTTTCTAATGAAGAAAGTTATCGCGCTATACCAGATAAAAAACGTAAAATGGGATAGATAGAATAGAATGTCGGAAGTGTATTTTATTTACTACGCAATAAATTAATTCTTTAATATTCAAACGAACTAAATCAAAATGTAAATTTACTTCTTAGCGCGAGCTGTATACGAGTGGAGTGCGGGGCGCGGAATGCGGGGTGGGGTGTGCAGGTATCACGGAGGCTGCGCGGCGCGTGTCAAGGCCACGTCCTCGACCGTGACCGCCGCGCAGTTTCCCCGCTCGCCGCACCTCGATTCTTACCCCACTACATCACTGTAAATAAACTCGCTAAATCGCTGTAAATAAAAATCAGTAAATAAACTCAGTTGTACATATCTAATCGTAATAAATAGTATCTTTCTGGTGAGATATCTAATTTGGAATATATAGTATTATTTGTATTCTAAAACAATTTTGAATGAATATTCAATTTATTTTTATTAATATTAGGTAACTACATCATATTATATTAGTGTAGCTTATAAACTTAAATATTCCATTGCAAGATCATTTTTGTTTATAAAATTTAGTTGTTATTTATTTACTCATTTGCCAAGTTTGTATAAAATATACTCGTAACAAATGACCGTTATTTATCATAACATCCAAATTATTATATTTATTATTACCTAAACTAATAGGTGGTAGTCAGGAGTAGCCCAACGGATAACTTAATAAGCTGAAGTGACAATAGGCCGGCTGTATAGCTCGAAGAACCGACCGATGAGGAAGAAAGGTCCTCGAGTGGCAGCTTCGTATCGGTAAGATAAGCGACCCTCCACTAGTTGGACTGACGACTTGGTAAGACATGCAGAAAGTCGATGGATGTGACTCAGGACCATTCTTTATCGCATTCATTGGGCCTATGTTCAGCAGTGGTGAATTGCTGTAATGATGATGATGATGACACTAATAGACGAGTGATAAAAAAACATTTTTATACATACTTAGTTTTTATTCATCGTCCAATGATATTATCTTCTTTTTGTAACATTAGGGCATTGTCTTTATCGGTATTATTAAGCGTAACCAAAATTATAATGAATTAAAATTGAAAATTCTTAAATTAATACATAAACTATTGATTTCTATTATATTTATATATTCCCTTGGCCTAATGACAACTATACTAGAAACAAGAATCGCAGGGTCGAATAAAGTCGAGGTCGAGGCCAATATTTTGTTATATAACTGCTACTTTAATACTTAAGCTCTTATTTCATAGTTTGTAAAAAATTCGTCAACATCATCCTTACAGCACACCACAAGTCCACCGCTGCATATATAGGCCTAACAAAGATTGTGACACACTCCTAGTGGAGGCCGTCTTTTACTCCGTTTGCCGTTACGTTTCTACGAGGGCGGCACTGAAAATTTCGGGAATCAAGGAAGTGACACATTACTATTTAAAAATGTATTTATTGCTTTTCAAAGTATTCTCCGCGAAATTTGACACATTTTTCCATACGATGGAACCAATCATTGAAGCAACCACTCCATTCGGAAGTTGGGGTCTCCAAAATGGCCGTTTTGTAGGCGTCCACAGCTTTTTCAGGTGATGAAAATCTCTGTCCACGCAATTTATTCTTTATTTTAGAGAAAGTATAGAAATCATTAGGGCTTAGGTCGGGGCGGATGGTCTAATAATTCTATGTTTTCTTGCTCTAAAAACTCTTTTGTTCTGTGTGCGGTGTGAGAACTCGTATTGTCGTGATGGAGGATGATGCGGCGGTTGCAGTTCTCTTTACGGAGTTCAGAAACGACTTGTGGCAAACAAATGCTAGCATACCATTCTGTATTAACCGCTCTTTTTCCCTCAAGAGGAATAATCGTAACATGGCCGGTTTTGGAGACAAACGTGGCCACCATTTTTTTTGCAACACTCCGTGAACGAACAATTTTTGTTGGCTTTAACTCATTTTCGAACACCCAAACTCGTGACTGGTTTTTTGTTTCGGGTTCGTACGCGTATATCTAGGATTCGTCACCTGATACGATGTTGTATACAACATTTGAGGATCCTGCGTGGAATCTTTTGAGAGTTCTGACACACCAAGTAACGCGAGCCGCGTTTTGCTCTTCACAGAGCGAATGCGGTTTCCATCGGGAAAACAACTTCTTTACACCTAATTTTTCATGCAAGTTTATTTGTATTTGACTCATGCCAATGTCTAAAGTTGCTTAAATTTCGCGGTATGTCACATGTCGATCTTCCTCAATCAGCTTACGCACAGCATCCACGTTTTCTTGGATGACTGCAGTTTTTGGACGACCTTGACGGGGATCATCACTGAGCTTGACACGTCCACGTTAAAATTCATCAAATCAGCGATAAATTGTGGTTTTGGATGGGGCTTCATCACCAAATGCAGAAATCATCCGGTCAACACACTGTTTTTGTGTTAAACCACTTCGAAAGTCATAATAAATCATCGCTCTTGAATTTTCTCGAGTTAATTCCATTTTCTCAACGACTAAACAAGTTTGACAAAACCTTGTGACAAGACCGAGAATCTTTTTTTAAATAAATAAATGAAATAAAAAAAAACCAAAGAGTTTTCAATTAAAAAGATTTTTATATGACAAGGAACAGTGTAAATATTCCATTCCCGATACTTTTAGTGCAGCCTCTGTATGACTCAAGACCTCTCCTTAGCTCGTAAACTTCTGCATTTAATGCCAGCAGTAAAGGTTCATGTTTCGGTTCTACAGGTCATCATTAACAAAATGTACTGATCGCACTGTTGTTTTAAGATTTTGAGAAATACTTTACGAGATGTGTTGTTATTCCCCGAACCTTGAATATAGTAATACTACTTGAATGAGGTAATGTCATGCTCCAGCGTATCATGGATTCAGTATAAACGTGTCTACTCTATTGGAGAAAAACTACGATCTGGAAACTACGAACTGTTTTCGTATGTTGAGTGACGAGAACCGGAGACCCTTTCATTCCAGCTATGCCTCAAGGGTAGAAAATCGGCATATTCATATGTAGGTAAATGAGAGTAGATATAGGTGTTACATCACTATGTTGTCACCCATAGTTCTATTTAAAAAAAAACTACGATTAATCTCTTACTCGAAATTTAACTTACTGAAACGAACAATTTGTCCTGGTTAAAAATTCTGCCTGCAACCACATCATTCATCGTCATTACCACATACCATTCGTCATTACCACATACCACTGCAACCAAACCCGGGTTTGGTTGCAGTGGTATGTGGTAATGACGCCCTAGATGGTAAATCTCACTGTCTTAGCGTAACTTAAGCTTATTCAAACTTATCTTGCAACATATTCATCAACAATTTCGAACGTAGTGATCCTAACAATACTCGCCATATATACCTGAAATGTCGGGAATTAAAAATAAATTAAAAATAAGTTAATTAAACGCGATAAAATCCGTATAAATAGTAACTTAAGTCAAACTTACCTAACTAAACGTAGAGCCATGCTGCAGTTATATTAGTAGTATACTTGTAGCATGAATGGGTCGACTCGACCGGGGAAGGACCACGCACTTACAGAATACCAGCGTAAAATAGTAACTTAAGTCAAACTTACCTAACTAAGCGTAGAGCCATGCTGCAGTTATATTAGTAGTATACTTGTAGCATGAATTGGTCGACTCGACCGGGGAAGGACCACGCACTTACATAATATCCGCGTAAGATAGTAACTTAAGTCAAACTTACCTAACTAAGCGTAGAGCCATGCTCAGTTATATTAGTAGTATTCTTGTAGCATGAATTGGTCGACTCGACCGGGGAAGGACCACGCACTTACATAATATCCGCGTAAGATAGTAACTTAAGTCAAACTTACCTAACTAAGCGTAGAGCCATGCTCAGTTATATTAGTAGTATTCTTGTAGCATGAATTGGTCGACTCGACCGGGGAAGGACCACGCACTTACATAATATCCGCGTAAGATAGTAACTTAAGTCAAACTTACCTAACTAAGCGTAGAGCCATGCTCAGTTATATTAGTAGTATTCTTGTAGCATGAATTGGTCGACTCGACCGGGGAAGGACCACGCACTTACATAATATCCGCGTAAGATAGTAACTTAAGTCAAACTTACCTAACTAAACGTAGAGCCGTGCTGCATTATATTAGTAGTATACTTGTAGCATGAATTGGTCGACTCGACCGGGGAAGGACCACGCACTTACATAATATCCGCGTAAGATAGTAACTTAAGTCAAACTTACCTAACTAAGCGTAGAGCCATGCTCAGTTATATTAGTAGTATTCTTGTAGCATGAATTGGTCGACTCGACCGGGGAAGGACCACGCACTTACATAATATCCGCGTAAGATAGTAACTTAAGTCAAACTTACCTAACTAAGCGTAGAGCCATGCTCAGTTATATTAGTAGTATTCTTGTAGCATGAATTGGTCGACTCGACCGGGGAAGGACCACGCACTTACATAATATCCGCGTAAGATAGTAACTTAAGTCAAACTTACCTAACTAAACGTAGAGCCATGCTGCAGTTATATTAGTAGTATACTTGTTGCATGAATGGGTCGACTCGACCGGGGAAGGACCACGCACTTACAGAATACCAGCGTAAAATAGTAGCTTAATGCTGCTGTGTTTCGTATGGTGAGTGGGAGACCCTTTTTACTGGAAACGAGGCATTCCATCTTAGTCCTCACGGGTGACAACGCATCTGCATTTTGATTTGCAATCGAGGATAGATGTAGATGTCTATGGGTCGCAGCAACTACTTACCATCAGGTGGACTGTGTGCTCGTTTGTCACCCTATCCTATAAAAAAATACCTTGCATATTCATCAACAACTTCGAACGTGGTGATCCTAACAATACGTATAAGGATATACCCCAAATGTCGGAAATTATAAATAAGTTAATTAAACGCGATAAAATCCGTATAAATAGTTTTATTGAATAGATTCGTATTTTTTAATTTCTAATTATTTAGATATACTACTATTAGAGTCGGAAAGGGACGTTCTAGGCGAAAATTTGTCAAACAATTTGGCAACATATTGAAAATGGGTCAAATTAGGAGTACCCCTAACCGACGAGCATGTATGCATAGGTATATGAATGTGGGGAGGGGGGGCAAGAGAGGTGTCAGGATCGTACGAATTCCAATAAATTGTGGCATAGAAGTTCAATGTATGGTGAAGCAGGTGAAGCAGTTCGTGTAAATTTAAGAAATATTTAAATACAAATCTACTTTAGCCATTTTTAAATCTGCTTAGTTTTAGCAGGTACGGCGTAAAATTATACGATAAATCGGTTAACTACACTCAGAGATATAGTGTTATCCAGCTACATAATATATAAAAATTGGGGCTACGTAAACGGGGTAAAAGATTATGGTTCCCCATGTCCCCAAGTTACCTGCATGTGATTATTAACGAGCAGGGCTATGGCGACCAAATAAAAAACATAACTTAACCCCACAGACTGGTGATGGGGTGCAGCTATTCCAGTGCGGGGCTATCGGCTCTATGCTCACCAAATACCCTCCCCAGCACGGTAAATAAAGTTCGATTTATCAATATAAATCGATAATTAATAGAATCGGGCGTTACTTTGCGGAAATCCATTATGCTAAAGATATTAATAGTTACTTCGCAACAATCCTCTCAATAAAATACAATGATGTATCTTACCTAGTTTGAAGAGCACCTCCCGCCCTCCCTCAATTGCGTGCACTTTGCACACACCCGTTACCACTAATCCCAGCACCGCTGCTTCCAACACCAATACTCTAGGAAAGACACACCATCGACGATAATACGACTCGTGTTCCGCCTCTACACGAGGCATCTTCAGGTGATGTAGACTCTACGGCGGCTGACCGCGGTTATACATGTCGTATTATCGTCCATGGTGTGTCTTTCCTAGAGTAGTGGTGTTGTGAGTAGTGGTTTTGTGTGTTGGGAGTAGTGGTGCTGGGATTTGTGGTGACGGGATTAGTGCACGCAATTGTAGGAGAGCGGTAGGTGCTCTTCAAACTAGGTAAGACACATTATTTTATTTTATTGAGCGGATGGTTGCAAAGTAACTATTAATATCTTTAATGTAAATCGAACTTATAACGTTCTTCTTCTTTGAAATAAGGGGATCAATATTTTATCACAGAGAAAATATTTAATTTAACGAAGATAAAAAATGTAATTTTCTTTGCGCTATTACTGTCTCACTTTGACGCTTAAAGGTGATCTATTCCTTTAGGTATTCTTAATTGTAGCTATCCCGTGCACATCATTGTATTCAATAATTATGAGACTGCCTAAAATATAAAAGGTTTTAACAAGATGTTATCACAGGCTTAGTAAAGCTCAGTTCGCCTACGCAGCAATACACGTGTCACGCCGTACGGCTGTTAAGTAATGAAGGTTACACGTCCCAAGCCGTCCCTGAGCAACCCCGAAATACGAACTAAGGCCATCGAACTTCTAGAAAATCTTCCAGGGTTCTCGTCCTTGACCCTTACACGCGCAAGCGCTGTACTCTTTACCGAGTACCCTGACCTTATTACGAATGTTTCTTAGGTATTGACTGCCTAATATAATTAATTTAACTGTTGTTTTTATAAGCTTCATGGGACAAGTTTTAGAGTTCGTTCTATTTTGGATAGAAGAGGATCTAAATTCGACACACGCTTTAATTTATGTCATGTATATTTACCAAGTTGTCAGTGAAATGTCTAAGCTGATTTAAATGATTGTAATGAATGTGATGTATCCGATAGTTCAGTTGTGATCCCATATAGATTTGAAGAAAAAATTTGGTATAAAGAAAAGAAATATAAAGAGAAGAAAAAAGGCAAAATGTGGTACATGTAAATTGTACTATTCATTTCCAATACAAAATGCGTAAACCCACGTGTTGTGGTTGTGGTTGTGGTACGTGTGGGTAGACCCCCTTAGGGTCGATCGGTGGACAAAAACCTTGTTACCCATACTTAAATAACTTTTAATTTGGGATCATATTAAATAAAAGTAGAACCTTATTTACTCGTATTGCATGCCTTAAGCGTAAAGCGCGTGGGTATGTACTACTACTCTACTAGTGCCAAAAAATCAAGAATCCAACGTTTTATCGCATGAAGTCGTATTTAACAATCATATTGATCATACAAATGACATAAAAAGCACATTGTTAGAAAGATAAATTATTGTTGAACTTATTATAATTTTTTAAAATCGATTAATTGCTATTTTTACATTAAAAGAAAGTTGTTTTAGTGGCTTTATGGTGTCGATTTATCAAGTCCGCATGGCGGGGTAAACACGATAACTTTTGAAAATATCATTTGTTCAATTCAATCTATTTTTAATCTCTTCATTTATAATGTAGGAAGCCATGGAATGTAAATAGCTGCTTAATTTTGTTTTGGGTGCTTATTATACATAAAATATTTTACTAATTACTAGATCTAGATCCACTTTGATTCACTGCGGGTTCGGCCGCCGTCGTGAGTGGGTTACTGTATAGTTTGTTTAAAGCGGCTAGTGATAATAATAGTGTAGAAATACAAAATATTCCAAATACATGACCAAGATAAGACGTTATTATTATTTTTATAATCACAGATTTTCATTACAATATATTGTGACCTTTTTCTAGGTCCATGATTAAAGTGGCTTTTGGAAAAACAATTTTATTCGGTAAATGAACTTCTAAAAATAAAAGAACGTTTCTATTGACTGTTAAACGCAGTTTTTTTCTTGAGCGTGTTGGATTAATATTAAAACTGTAAACTGATGCACGTTTAATTTTACTTAAATATTGTATATTTTAACCATAAAGTTTTCATATACCAAAATTGGTGAAATACGTAATACATTATTATTTTATACGAACGTCTTTGTACCATATTTATTATGAATAAATTCATTTATTAATAAAAGTACGTAGGATTTATAGTTAAAATATACTTATACGCCTTGGACTTATGGAGTGACTGGAGTGAATGCTAAAATAAAATACTGGTTAGATATGACTAGAGGAAAAACTTTTTGAAAACGAAATAAATTTATGAGAAAAAGAAATTATTAACGAGTTAGGTGAAAAAGGCTAGTTTTTACGATAATGCCTTCTTATTTTTTTTAAACATTAGAATTTTCTCGGATTTCCTGGAGGCAGTTTAGAAACATAAATTGCACAAGGACAAACATCCAGACACGGAACAATTACTTGTAGGCCATACAAATACTTGTTCCGTGTGGGATTCGAACCCGCGACCGTCGGCGCTCTAGCTCATTGCTAAGCTACTGTGCCACGCAGCCGTCAATGCCGTCATGCCTGAGTACAAATACCTAAAAATTAAAGTAATATGAAAGTTGATTTCTGATCATTTTAAAATAATTATGTTAACAGCTTTTTCAATTAACAATAATAAAAAAAACGATGGGTTGCACTCCGGGAGTGCCGACAGAAGTGAAAACTTGAATATTAACGTTGTGCCTTTTTGATATTTCGGAATGATTAGGGAATAATTTGGCACGAATTGCTTCGAACATTCGCGCAAGCGCCCTGCGCCGCCTAAACGAAACAGCAGGCGCAGGCATACATTTTCCCCCCGAACAGGTTCCCGCCTTGTCGTGGCGGGGGGGCTTAGTAGCCGTGGCTTGGTCTCCCACGGTGAACAAAGAGGAACCCACGTGGCTGGCCCGAGGTGAAGGGCCGGCCTGAGGTGGCCGCTCCGAGTGGGCTTGGGGAGCCCACTTCGGATGTGTGCTGGTGGACTGCAGCGAGTGGGGACTCGCGCACCCTCTACCGCTGCAGCCGAGGTGGAGTCGCGGAGGAAGAGGAGTGTTGGTATGGCGATGCGCCACTCGCCCTATCCTTCGCGACTCAAACGGGGCCGCACCGTTGATGCGGTGGTGGTGGGGCTGCGGGGGGAGAGGATTGTCGGTATTGCGAGGCGCCGCTCTCCCTACCCTCCGCAGCCGAATCTTGGTTGGCAGCGGAGCCATAGACCAGATCCGCCGCTGGGGTCGGGAAGGCTAGTACTTCTAAGTGCTCGTTTTTCCTGGCCCCATGGCCTTTGTGCATCGGACGCGGGGGCGTCTGTTGCACAGACGTAGTTGGAGGCCGTGGAGGAAGGCGCGCCATGTGTTCTGGTGCGCCTTACCTGGGAAGGAGAACGGGGAGGAATTTTCCTCTCCCGAGGAGGTGCTGCCATGGGGCGGCAGGCGCTAGTAGGGCCGCGGATGTGTGCGAAAGCGTTCCCGTAGCCCTGCCAATATGCGACAAAGGTGGAACACCATGGGGTTTTAGTCGGTGCGAGTCCGACATAACCCGTCCTTGCCCCCCGCGAGGCGGGTATGCGTAGACATTTCCCCATGCAAAAAAAAAAAAGAAAAAGGCATACATTTTCGCCGCGCCGTAGAAAGAGAGGGGGATACTTCCTCTCCTACGCCGCGCCGGCTATCTCTCTCTCTCCATCCGTCTTACGAATTTTCGATCAGGGTCACGTGTCCTGACGCGAGCTTAACATTTTTACCCATTACAAAAAGTGTACAACGCCGCTAAAGAAGCTTTCACTTTAAAAATTGTATATCAATAATAATAACATAGTAAAATAAAAAATACATTTTCTATTGTTGATTGAGATTTTTTTCTAAATTTTTTCACGATCATATAAGTCGTACACTTCTGGATTTCCCAAACTTTTTGTATTTGACGTTTGACAAAAAATTATCGGAATATTAGAAGTAGCAGTAACACGGTTATTTGTGAAAATTTGTGTGTATTTAAAAAACTTTAAAATAATAACGAGTAACATGAGCGCTTAAGACATGCACATTTGGATTTACCAAGAGTTTTTCGAAAAACTGCAATAACTGTATATCATTATTTATATATTTGTACTTAAGTTTAAAATTTGGCTACTCTTTGGAAAATAACACTGTATTGTTACTAAACTACAATAAACTACAGTATAGTTTTTTTTTCTGAATAAGCACACAGTGCACCTGTAAGTGGAAGCTGTGGCCCATGGCATCTTCATCTATCGTCGATTAAGAATCAAAATGCAGATGCGTTTCCACCCCTGGGGACTAAGATGGAATGCCTCGTTTCCAGTAAAAAGTGTTTCCAATTTTTCTTCATTCACCATACGAAACACAGCAGCATTGTGCTGCTATTTTATGCTGGTATTGTGTGAGAGCGTGGTCCCTCCCCGGTCGAGCCCACCCATTCGTTCAACCATAATGTAGCTACAGCGTGGCTGTACCACGTTAAAACCCTGGTACCACGGTTACCACGACAAAAAAGCACGTATTAAAAGATGTTCAAAGTGCTGATATTGTAGTTAACCCGGACTACCTTCAGATTATTATGACTTATTTTTGATTCAATGTAGGTATGCAAAAATGAACTTAGTATCTCAGTCTTGAAGTTCAGCAGGCGTATACTTGAGTTTGGATTTAAATTTAATAGGGTAGCAAACAGGTGGAGTCACCTAGCTGTTTTCTCTATTGAAATCAGAAGGTTTATTGACAGCTTCACGAATCGCGTTAGGTGTAATTGGCGTCCTTTTGCTTTTAATTTGAATATGCTGTAATAATATAGGTTTTGCAAATTGCGCAATTTGATGAATGTCGTTAAGTAATTTGCTAAAAAAATTATCACCGCAATTTTTTCTATGTGATTCGTTTATTTTATTTTTACAACAATTTAGTTATTTTTTCTATATGGTTTAGTGATCAAAGTATCTGATTACCGAGGTCTTTTGTCATGTTCGAATTCTAACCGAAGTTAACTTTTATACAAATACATAAAAGCGAAACATGGGAAACGGAAAAGCTTAGGCCGAGGGAGGGTCTATTTGTAAGCAGGTAAGCAGGTATTCTACTATCTTTGCATCATAGAAAGTTCTTCATTCTGAGTATTATTAATAACTACCCATTATAAAAAAACTATTTAATTGTTACGGTAATTTTTCCTGAAATATTTGTAAATAATTCAATTGGTGCCCGTCTCCAAATTAACCCACAGATTCAAAATATAATTTTGCATTCTTAGTCTATACTAAACTCTATTTTAAACCTATTTCAAAGAATGAGAACGTTAAAAGTTCGACGATATCAAAATTTACATGCCTAGCAGGAAGTTTGATAAGTACAGAGCCTTTCAGGATTTTTAAACACATTTTATAAACAAGATGCAAACATTACAAAACGCTCACAAAACTATAAAATAAAAAACAAAACAATAAAATAAAATTTATAAAAATACTATGAAAGAAAGAAAATTTAAAATTAGCAGTTACTAATTACTATTATAATTAAAATTGCACCCGAAATCATATTTTATACCTATTAACAGTAACTGTCGCTTCTGATTACGTTGCAATTACGTTTACGTTTACATGTCTATACTTTCATGGCTACGGTGGCGATAGAGTAACGTCTAAGTAACGGTGGGGCAGGGGGTGTCAAGAATACCCAGGTGAAAGTTTGGTTGTCACCTAAGACGACTCGACCTTGCAACATATAACGCACAAACCCTTAGGACTGACGAGAAGATCCTGGAGCTGGAAGAAGAGATAAACTAGTTGCGCTGGGATGTTATAGGATTATCTGAGCTCCGAAGAGAGGGGGAGGACACGGTAATCCTCGAATCCGACAACTTGTTTTATCACCGGGAATGCGACCATCTGTCCCAAGGAGGTGTCGGATTTATCTTCCACAAAATCTCTCGTTAACAATGTTGTAAAGAGTGGGAGTATATCGAAGAGGGTTGCGTTCCTTATACTCAGAATCAGTTGAAGGTCATACAGGTTTACGCACCAACCTCGGCACGTCCCAATGAGGAGGTGGAAGAAATGTTTGAGGATATCTCTAAAGCCACGCATTCCTCCGAAACCCGCTATACGCTGCTAATGGGAGACTAACACAAAAAAAGTCACAAGAGAAAACGGTGAGCTGAAGGTAGAGAAATTCGGAATAGTGCAACGGATCCCAAGAGGCCTGCAGCTGGCCGACTTCATAGAGAAAAATGGACTCATTATGATTCATCATAAAGAAGAAAGAGTTAAGAGAGCGACCCCACAGAAAGTGGACATGTTTGAGTCCCAACGGTTCGACAAAAAATTAGATTGACTTCGTTATGACGACCAGACGGCAATTACTCAGTGATGTCTCAGTGATTGCGTGGGTGAGAACTGGCAGCGATCACCATTTACTTCGGTGTCCCTATCACCATTCACCGTTTAGTTGGGGGGGTACATCTAAGAAGTCAACGCAGCTTGACCCTTGTGAAATACTATATAAAAAAAGTACTAAAAGTTTTCAGCTCGAGTTACAAAACCGTTTTCAGTGCCTAGAAGACTGTCTTGCAGTAGACGATACGAATGACAAGCTCGTAGACACTGTCTACGCAGTCGGAGCTAAGTTCTGCAAGATCCGTTGCAGAAGTACACAAAAACACTACGACCACTTTCTTAATCTTATGGTTGTCAGTTGGGAAATGAAGTTGCTGTCTTCAGCAGATATAACAGCATATAGGCAACTGAACAGACAGATCTGCAAATGCATGCGGCGGGACTTACACAACTTCAACACGTTTTGTATTCAAGAAGCGATCGCGTGGAACGAGGTCTCCAAAGTCTTTGCCAGAGATCTGTCTGCTAGAATAGCCAACTGTCGAAGCTGAAGACCTAATGTGGCAGCATCGTTTCTGAGACACCAGAGATCTTGAGTAAGAAGTTCTACGGGCAGCTGGGCGATCCAAGAGCAAGTCTTATTCAACACTATTCCTATGATATTCCGGACGTCAATCAGAGCGAGATGAGAACGGCTCTCCAGCACCTTAAAAATGGCAAGGAGGATGGAGTTACAGCGGAGCTTCTGAAAGCGGACGGAAAACCGGTACTTGAAGTCCAGAAGCTCTTTAATTCCGTCCTTTATGGTGGCACTATTCAGGAGGCGTGGAGCAAAAGTGCGGTCATCTGGTTCAAGAAAAGCGACAACGTCATTTTAAAAGTGTGTGAGATTTCTGTGAGTTTAAGGGCAAGGAAGTCCACCGCGCTTAAATATCAAAAGCGGTTACTTAATTCGTAAGGACCCAAAAGTTTTTTGTTAGTATAATAGTATAGTATCTGTATGTATAAAAGAGGGTATCTAGTTTATGTCTAGGTGGCACCGTCCAAACTGCTAGATGTAGAAATCTGAATCTATTATTGAACGTGGTACTGCCACGTTGCCGTAATATTATGGGTGTATCACGAATGGGTCGGCTCGGCCAGAGATGGACCACGCTCTTACAGAATACCAGCGTAAATGCTAATATGTATCGTATAATAGTGAGTGTAGAGAACTCGAGATCCTTTTTATTGGACACGAGTATTTCCATCATAGTCCTGAGGTGTGACAACGCATTAGCATTTTGATTTTTAATCGAAGATAAATGTAGATGTCTATGGGCCACAGTATCCACTTATGTCTATGGATATCAGGTGGGCTGAGTGCTCGTTTGTCACCCTCATTCTATAAAATATCACGTATATTATGTATAAAAGAGGATATCGTGAGTGACTGACTCATCTATCGACGCACAGTCCAAACCACTAGACGTAGCAATTTGAATTTGGACAATAGCTGTTTTTCGTAACATATTTTTTATAACATCCACTAAGAAAGGATTTAAAAAAATCAATCCTTTAGAGGGTGTACTAGGCGGGTACAGCTTGTATAAAACTTATTAATTTACGGGGGAGATTGACAAGAGACTTACTGAAAAAAAAAACAACTTCTTACGGGAACTGGGTTAGAGAGGGTGTTAAAATTTGTATGAAGAAAAATTAATAGCTTTTTTTATTTGAAAGTATACTAGTGAAGCCTATATTCTTGAATTAAAATAAGAAAATTAACATTTTATTTATATCTTTTTTCAAACGTGGATGGAAAGTTTGTATAGAAAATATATTTAGTTGACAAGGCTTCACTTTCCGAAAAAATATCGCACTATTGTTTCGTAGAAAATAAAAAAGCATAGGTAATGTAAGTGTTCATTGGCAAAAACGTAGGTGGGTGATCGTTGGCGCTGCTGCAGGGGAAGCGAGCATTAACCCTTTCTGCAGTTCATTTGCCGTCTGGCCTCACCCCTGCAACCCACCCACGCGCCCCTCGACGCCGACCCGACTGCACGTTTGCCGTATTGCAAGTCAACACTTTTTCATCTAACTACGACTAACTACTCTTATCCCTTTACACTGAAAGTTGCCGTATCCTCCATGCAAACGCTTAGTAGTAAGACTACGAAATAGTGTTAATACAAGTCACTAAGTTTCTTATCGGGTTTTTTCTGTTCAATTTAAAATGTTAATGTTTATAAACATAACTTAAAATATAATAAAATATATATAATATCAAAGAATATATGCTTTGTGGCATTTCTTGGCGGAGGCTTGTGCTCAGCTTATGTTTATATTATTTTTATACGTGGTAGAGCCATGCTGCAGTTATATTAGTAGTATAGCTGTAGCACGAATGGGTCGGCTCGACCGTGGAAGGACCACGTACTCACAGAATACCAGCGTAAAATAGTAGTTTAATGCTGCTGTGTTTCGTATGGTGAGTGTAGAGAACCGGAGACCCTTTTTATTGGAAACGAGGCATTCCATCTTGGTCCTCAAGGGTGACAATGTATCTGCCTTTTGATTCGTAATCGAGGATAGATGTAGATGTCTATGGGCCACAGCAACCACTTACCATCAGGTGGGCTATGTGCTCGTTTGTCACCCTATCCTATAATTTTTTTATGTAATCAGAAAAAAGAACAAGAAAGTAACAAATATCTCCTTATCAAATATTTTATTACCTACTTATTGGATATTTATTTTATATTTCAAATTAATTGTAGATTTCTTTATTTATCTCAATTTATTTTAACTTCTTCTGTGTTTCTGCTTGTAAAAGCCTAAAAAGATAAATAATGTCTGAGAACAAAAGTCAGAGAGTCAGAATTTTGTTTTCAGGTTTCGTAATTGTAGTTTTATTAATTTAGTAATTCAATATTTGTTTAAAATAAAAATGGACAAAGACTAGTATAAAATTTTAAATAATGCCACATTTTATTTACAACCTACCAACCAAAGATTACTCTTTGTATATATCTATAATCACTACATTTTACTACCAAATTTTAATGTTTGTACTTACATTTTAGACCTCGGAATTCCAATTTATACTCCTTTGTTTCCTTTGTTATTCCATTCCGAAAAGCATTTTTAATTATATTACAATTTCAATTACGTCGTCTTTCTGAAAGAATATTTCATACGTTCATACGTTATGCTTTCAAATTTTGCGCACAAATATACCTTACCTTTACTCGTTAGTAAGAGTACATTTTTGACTGTGGAAGGAAAAGGGGAGATCCCCTGACGGGTAGTGTTCAGCTCGAGAAGGAGCCAACGCTTCGTGTACGGAACTGGAAAATCGTTAATTTGGTTGTGATCACATTAAAAAAATGTTTATGTGTATGTGATTTGCAACTACAAACTTGCGTATACAGTTAGAGCATACGCCGTGTTGTGGATCGTTGTATGATCGGTGTTAACTTTATTAAGTTTATAACACCTGTATTTAAATTATTATTATAATATAATTGTAGAAATCCGGGTCAAATCTTCTCATTTTTCGACTTGTTTCAGTTTACCTGGAATTTTACTGTTACGCAATGATGAATTAGAAAACTGCGGTAATGTTAGTGGCGATCTACCTTCTTGTGGTAACCCTTAAAAAATCGTTGCTTCTTTTCCTACTATTGCGGTTTGAATAACGCTTTTTAGAAGCTCTGTTCTTGGAGTTATTTATTCTCAGCCATCTGTAACTACTTTCGAGAACTCGAGTCTTCTCACATTAACATTGAATCCGAGTACTTATACTCGTATAACATAATTATAGGCAACATCAATCGCGAAAACTACAAATGATCATGATTAATTATTCTTTACTTATATCGTCAAATCATCCAAATTTACAGTATCTGTTTTGCGCCTGCGTAGTTTTGTAACTGTGGATGTGTTGACTTGAAGTTAACAACTTGATGTGGACTTGATGAAACAGAATCCTTAATTATCAGATCAAATATTTTCTATGCTTCTGATGTGAATGATATAGTGATTTCACTAAAGCACTTGGAAGTCTCTCAATTCCTTTGGGTTAAGTATACAAAATAATTGACATGATATCTCAATAAAGATCATTGACAAATGTCGACCCAACTTCTGGTCAGCATCTTTAATCGACGACTCCACTAAATATAAAACTGCTTCACATATGTCAATAACTGATGAATATGTCCTAAATTGTTTTCTCTATTAACTCTTAAACATCTGATAATGATAATAATATGTGTAAAAATATGATTGTTCCCATACTTGATTACATTCTCTCAGATATTAACCACGTCATCAATTTTTTTTTCGAGTTACAGATAAATACAGAGGGAAGATAAATCGCAGCCTTAACGCCTGGATTCCGGCTCGTGGGATATCCCGACCACGAAGGGCTGATGATGACCAGAAGCAGACGTAGGCACGCCCGCTGCGACAACATTAGGAGTCTTAACGAACGTGAGTGACTTCGAGCAGTAGAACGAGAGTTGGCTTGCGAACGGGAGCGGTTAAAAAATCTCCAGAACAATCTGTTTATGGAGTATGGTAGGAGACTACGCAGAAAGAGTAAAAATCATGATTTCAAACATCCTAATTCCTATATTTCTGGGCATAATGTTCCCTTTAGAAGTAGAGCACTTGACTAAGAGGTGGATGACCGCCTCAGAAGAAGGCGAATTCTCGAGAATGGCCATCGATCTTTCAGTCCTTCGTTCTCGACTAAAGATGTAGCTAATATTCTTTTAGTTTTTACTTTAGAACTTTGATAGCGCGATTTAGGCTTCGATGTGTTTCGCTTGTGACGCGACGACAGTGCCGCCACATAATTATGGCCAAGTTCTGGAAGACATGATGAAACGAAAGAGCAAGTTTAACGAATCTATTGAAGTGTTTTATTAAGGGAAAATGACACTTTTAAACCAAAGCGACATTAAAGAAGAGCGTGCTGTTGATTGCCCTATAAAAGATAAAACTATGAAATCAAGCTCTACCACACTAAGTTTTTCACACCCGGAATAGTTGCTCTGATTTCTAATGAGTAATAAAAAACCCAATCAACCTTTTGAACGAACTTACAACAAATTTAGATCTTACATTAATACAAATATTATTAGTGATAATAACAATGATAGAATAGCAAATAAAAGTAACCTTGACCAAAACAATAAAATATATTTTTATAACTGTGAGGAAAAGGGTATCCTAATCTTCTTTAAATGCTCCAAGCCTATTATAAAGTGCGGTAAGTGCAATAAAATGGGTTATGAAAAATAAAAATGTTTCGATATTATAACGATAAAAGCGAAACTGTTCATAAAACCTTACGTATATCAAATTCAAATCAAAGCTCTAAATTTTATAAAGACATTTTTGTAAATAACTGTCCGGAAAAGCGATTTGTGGATTTCGGAAGCGAGGTATCATTAACAAGGAAATCGAATGCGTGTTACTTGATAGTGAATCCACATTATTGATAGGTTTTGGAAACGATGTAGTGCGTAATCTTGGGAATGTCACCGTAAACTTGTCCGTTAATGGAGTAAGCGCAAGCGTCGCGTGTCATGTTGTTGACGATCAATATTTAGAACTACCGTTCATTATAGGACAGTCATTTACTGAACAGTAGCATGGCGCTGTATATAAGAATGTAGAGCAGCTTAGCTTTATTGATAGTAATCGAGAAATGCTCTTCTCAGAAATCGATATGCAGTATAAAACCGCCGTAATGTTGTAGCTACCACCAATGTTAATTTTTATGGTACGGCAAGGTTAGGGCATTTGTAAATCTAGATGTCTATAGTAATATTGTGATAAACAGTAAAATTATTGGCAAGCCTACGGAACAATTCGTCATATCGGAAGGGTACACTCTGGCAAGAAGAGAATTGTGATCATCTTTCCACTTTATTAGTTCATAGTAACGTGGAAGGAATGATCATCAGTCATGGTTTAGAAGTCAAGATCAATAATCTTGTTGTCTCTTTACCAAAAGAAACTTGAAGACAAAGTAGTATTGATAGTGAGAATAGGAAATAATGTTGGACAAATTCATCGGCAAAAACTTTTAGCTTTGCTGAAAATGTACCAACATTACTTTGCTTCTTCTTTAAATAACTAGAGTGCACTAATGTTACCAAAATGACCATTGAATTAATCAGTAAAAATCGATTGCTTATCGACACCACGGATTATCGCACAAAGGGCGAGAAGATGTGAGCAAAATGATCAGTGAAATGCTAGAGAACCAATATTCAAGTCCTACTATTTAGTCTGTAAAAAAGATGGAAAAATGAGAATGTGCATAGATTTTATGTTAAATTCAGTGACAGTAAGAGACAGTAATTCTTTGCCTAATGTTGAGAGTGAAATCGCGAAATTAAAAAATATACTACAATTATTAGAAAGGGCAAACTTGACTCTTAATCTGACAAAATATGGATTTCTAATGAACAAAATAGATTACTTGTGCTATGAAATAAGTGCTGCTGGAGTGCGTCCGGGTAGTAAAACCATTCAGAGCTGTCTTGATTTCTCCTACCCCAATGAGCAACATACTATGCTTGTGTTTCTTGGTTTTGTGGGGTACTTCCGTAAATTTTTCAAGAACTTCGCTACCCCAGCCAATACATTAAACAGTTATTAACTAAAAAACCGGCCAAATGCGTATCGGGCCAAACATAATGTGTCGGGCGTAAACGTCATTCACCGTTGCCGGTCACAATACATGAACTTAGAAATTGCCTTCTGTGAACATATTATGTGATTTCTCGATTTGACCGCTATAAACTAAAAATCGGACCAATTAAGACGATGGTAAATGAAGGACTTAATTTCCAAGTAGGCTTACAGGGAGTGATATTCAAAAAATATTAAAAAACTTTTCGATTTTGAAACAAACTACATCAAATCATTCACCTGCCAAGTTAGTATTTTTGTACGAACTTGGCACAGTTTCATATCCATCTATTGCTTCCCTAGTAGTTAGGTTGTACCAGTTCTGGCGCACTGAGTCATAAAAAAAAAAAAAAAAAAAAAAAAAAAAAAAAAAAAAGGTTTTGGCATGCTCTGATCACGAATCTGCGGTCCATTTTTGCGTAGGATGCACGGTTCCGGAGATGAGCAGATCAATTAACTCTTATCTAATTGATATCCGCTGCGAGCCTCAACCGTCATTAGCGCTCCATTGTCCTTATCTACTTATCTATTGTTGATTGACTACCGTCATTATCTATTATTCGTCAGCGTGTGGGTCGGCTTATGCTATTGTATTATACTCCTTTGTTCCTATCTACAACACTAATCTGAATCACCAATAAAACACATTACCTAATTTTGTTAAAATTTTTATTTATGAAATCAAAATCTTATTACTTATTATCTATAAAATAGGAGCGAAACATCTCATCCACTAAAATATCGTTGTACAATGTGTTCTCTGTAAATATACTCGTAAAACTATGCATTGAACATCCCTGAAACTTATATAGCAAATACATTAAGCAATATTCGCCACAAACTGAAGTCCACTCATTCTGAATCCTATCAACATTCCAGTTCCATCTTTTACAATTTCTTTTAAAAAACTCTAGATGATATCGTACAGGTGCCCGTCCGAATGAATCAAAATATTGACCGACGTCATTCGTATCGATATATAAAGCTACCCAATGTGACCCTGGTTTATCATCTGTATCCAAATTGCATATTATATACGTTGGTACGTGGGTGTACATGGGTAGTTTATTGGCAGCATAAACATTATTTTCTAGAGTGGGGTGAATCTTTTTCAGATGTTGTTGTACATCTAGTGTATCCATAATATTACTGCTATTAGTAGATTATTACAGTACCAATCTACTCAATGACTAATATAGGAATGATCAATTATAGTGATATCTAAATATTAAATTGCTTTCTTTGTGTTATACAAAACGTATTTGAGTCACCAATACACTGAACAAGACACGACAGGAAGGACGTAGGAATGTAGAGATAAGCAACAGAATGTAAGGTAAGCTTGTTGACGCATAAAGATACTATCAATTCTACTGCAGAAATTCTTTAGATTAGAATTATTACTCACTGGTACTATATAAGACCAAGCAACTGCAGTCACGGAGTTAGTATATGGTCGTTTGACCGCAGTGGATCTATCAATACTACGTTTGTGTTACTTCAACGCATCAAAGGCCATGGATGTAAGTGTTTATTCTATTGACAAACTTACTTTTCTTTCTGTTATTTTCTTACGTGTGTATGATTTAGTGTTAACAAATTATATTTAAATATTATGTGTGTATATGGTTAAGCCGTGGTAGCTCAGATGGTTAGCGCAAAATGTAAACTTCATAGTACACGTCCCGGGTTCGATCCCCGCCGGCACCAATTAAATTGTTAATTACAATTTTAAGTGCTGATTTACCACGTGCTCAGCGGTGAAGGAAAACATCGTGAGGAATGCATGTCTGAGAAAATTTCGAAGGCATGTGAAGTTTGTCAACACGCATTGAGGTATCGCAGCGAACATTTCCTAGCCCTAAAACCCTCTCAGAAATGAGAGGAGGCCTATGTTCAGCAGTGGACTTTAATAGTTTGTAACTTTAGCTTTTTTAACTTTTATGATTAAGTGTTAACAAATTGATATTAACATGATAGCTGTGTTGTTGCAGAAATCATTGAGCTTCGATGAAAATATAATAACAATATAAATAAATAGTATATATAGTATTACTACTCGCCACTCTCCCCTCAAGAAGAGAGTGATGACATCGTCATTAATAATAACACATGCGATGGTGGAAAAAGAAAATCGCAATCGATTGATCATTTTTTTGAAGCTGAATCAAAAATAAAAAAGAGGAAGCTGTTATCATCAACCGTAGCACGAGCCGCTAGAGATGGTGTATGCGTACATTTATCCCCGCCGGCACCAATTAAATTGTTAATTACAATTTTAAGTGCTGATTTACCACGTGCTCAGCGGTGAAGGAAAACATCGTGAGGAATGCATGTCTGAGAAAATTTCGAAGGCATGTGAAGTTTGCCAACACGCATTGAGGTATCGCATGATTAAGTGTTAACAAATTGATATTAACATGATAACTGTGTTGTTGCAGAAATCATTGAGCTTCGATGAAAATACCTATAAACAGTATTACTTCTCGCCACTCTCCCCTCAAGAAGAGAGTGATGACATCGTCATTAATAATAACACATGCGATGGTGGAAAAAGAAAATCGCAATCGATTGATCTAGAGATGGTGTATCATACATTTCTACTAATTCTGACGACGGAGACCAAGCGACGCATCTCATCAAAATTGAAATGTACGATATGAAGAAGCTATCCAAGATTCCAACTACTGATCATTGGAAACATGCTTCCACGAGGATTAAATATTACGTAAAGACTAATAAGGATAGCATCTACGACAACACAAACGCCCTCGTATACAATATTACAAAGACAATAGCAGAAAGTGAAAAAGTTAAAAAATACTTTTTTTAACAATGACAGTCATTAGCTGATCATTAGTGAATGTGATTCTGTTTACTTAAATTACAGGAAGACAAGAGCAGAAGAAAGAGATGATGGCATACGTGTACAGAACACATCATTGAAGAACAAAACTACAACACTGAGTGGAGATGAAAACGAGAATATGCAGTACTCAAGAGCTGAATATCCATTCTTCAGTTCAAAATCTAGCCGGTTGCTCAGTTTCGAAAACTGGCCTCTCGTTATGCGACAGAAACCTGAAGATCTTGCAGAAGCCGGTTTCTTTTATACTGGCCATGCAGACAGGACCAAGTGTTTCCATTGTGGTGGTGGCTTAAAAGATTGGGAAGATGATGATGATCCTTGGCAGCAGCATGTTCAGTGGTTTAGTCAGTGTGCTTATGTAAAATTTAAACTCGAACAGAGTTTTGTATTAGATTAAATAGAATATTTATAAAGAAATAAAAAATAATGTTGCATGAATAAGTCAACTAGCGCCATCTAGTGTCAGGAACGAGAGCGAGGGGAGCATTGAGAAAATGACATCACAAATCGCTCAACTGACAGCGCCTAGTCGAAACTCGAACGCTCGATACCTTCCGCGTGTTTACTTGAACATTCTGGATATTTCTTTGCTAATTCAAATATATAGGCGCTGCAAGATGCGATCGAGGCAGTGTTGATTTGGGCGAAACAAGCGAAGCTTCGGAGTGGAATTAAGTGAATTAATGTGTTTAAATTATTAGTGTTTTAACTTTAATTGTGTAAAGTGTTAATTTAGGTAATTTTATCGGCAATTTTTATTGTCACGAACCTCAAGCTCGTAACAATTGGTGTCAGAAGTGGGATTAAATCATGCCGATTTTACCTAAGGAGGAAACGGAGGGTGTCCGTACCCGAAGTCAACGCCAGCAGGAGACGGACCAGAGGAGGTTTGGTGGTGCAACGCCGCAGACGTCGGAGGGCCAACAGCTAGCCACGGAGACTGCGAGCCCGTCAGTAGCTCCTACATCTGCAGCACCTGACTTAGGTGCTCTGATGGCCATGCTACAGGAGCAGCTGCAGCGCGGACGAGAGGAACAGGCCCGTCTGTTGAAAGAGCAGCAGGAGGAACAGGCTCGCCAGCAGGCGGAACAGGCCCGTCTGTTGAAAGAGCAGCAGGCGGAACAGGCCCGTCTGTTGAAAGAGCAGCAGGAGGAACAGGCTTGCCAGCAGGCGGAACAGGCACGCCGATTGGAAGAGCAGCTGCGGGACGGACAGGAGGAACAGGCCCGTCGGTTGGAAGAGCAGATGCTCCTCATGAAGGACCTTCACGCTACCTTCGGGAAGGAGATAAAGGAGGTGAAGGATAGGGTTGCTCAGCATGACAACCGCCTGTCGGAAGCCGAAACCCAAATCGTGAAAGCTGAAAACCGAATCGAGAAAGCTGAAACCCGAATCGACCAAGTAAACAATCGGGTTGACAACGTAGTGGCTGACATGAAGAAATCACTAAACGACCTCAAAATTGGGGATGGAACTACAGCTCCCGTAGTAGCTGCAGCACCTTCGCTACGTGGATTCAAAGTGCCGCCGTTCGACGGGACCTCTTCCTGGTCGGCCTACAAAATCCAGTTCGAGGCCGTCATGGAGGCGAACGGCTGGAATAAAAGCCAAGCCATGACTGCACTCACCCTAGGCCTGCGTGACCAAGCCTTAACTGTGTTGGAAGCTCTCGGTAAGAAAGTGACCTATGAGCAGCTTCTTGAGGCCTTGGAAGCGAGATATGGCGACGCTCATCTGGAACACGTCTTTCGCGCGCAGCTTAAAGATCGCGTGCAGCGCAGCAACGAGAACCTGCAGCAGTGGGCCCTTGAGGTGGAGAAGATGGTTCGAAAAGCATACCGGTCTGTACCTGCGCTCATTGAAGGGAACCTGGTGCAGACATTCATCGACGGCATCCGCGACCTGGAAGTCAGAGCTGCTGTGAGGCTCGGGCACCACGAGACACTTAAGGACGCCTTGGCCCATGCACTGGAAGTGGAAGCCGTGCGGCAGGATCATCGTTCCCATCGCGTCAGGGAGGTTGCAGCAGCTACAGTTCGCGACCGCAACAAAGGATACAGCCCAAGGTGCTATGGCTGTGGGGAAAAGGGCCATCTTCGATCCAGCTGCCCTAAGCGAACCCTAGAAAGGGAAATTGAACGATCTCAGGAGGGTAGTGCGGCCAACAGCACCGCCCAGCAGCGGCAGGGAAACGAGTAAAAGCCAGAACTGCGGGGCGGGTGCTGGCTGATGTTAAAAGAGCCCCAAGGATCTCGATCTCACAAACCCATGATGGGAACAGCCTAATCATAAAGGGCGAGATCAACGGAATGCCGTGTAAGCTGACCATAGACACTGGAGCCTCTCGTACGGTTGTTAGTTCCCAACTTATAAGTCAGTTCCTTGGGGACTCCGCATACAACCGAGAACGCCTTAATTTGGTAACAGCCACCGGTCAGCGTATACCCGTCCGTGGAGAGAAGGAGATGGAGTTGAAGCTAGGCAACGTGATCTACCTGCATAATGTCATCGTGGCTGATATAATGGACGACTGCATCCTAGGCTTAGACTTTATGAGGAATAGTTGTTGCGAGATCGACGTTAAGCAAGGTGTTTTGAAATGTGGACAGGAGGAACTTTTTATGGAAGGTGCGTTACCAGGGAACGTGTACAGCATCAAGAAGATTGTTCTTCCGCCGAGATCGGAAACGATTGTTCCGGTTAGTCTTCCTCGAAACGCTGGGCAAGCTCACCGTTGTGTACTTGTGGAAAGGGTAAACGATGACCTTCCATGGAAAGTAGCTCGAACCTTGGTCAGGACCACTGACATCTCAGGAGTACGTGTGCTGAACCTTTGCGACCGGGAACAGATTATAGAAAAAGGCACACTGGTTGGTACTTGTGAGGAAGTGGATTGGTTACGTCAGTGCCAATATATATCGAGTGGGACCCCCAGCAAGGATTCAGAAACGAGAGTGACCACACTTTTGGAAGACTGTCGCAGTGTTCTGTCCTCGAACGAATTGGTCAAGGCGAAGAAGTTGTTACTCAAGTACGCCGATGTATTCTCATCAAATGATGCTGACATAGGAAAGACTGGCCTAGTTCAACACAAAATAAACACAGGAGAGGAATTGCCTATCCGTCAGCGGCCAAGAAGATTGCCGGTAGCACGTGAAAAGGAAGTGGAAACCATGATTGAAGGAATGGTGAAGGATGGTGTTATTGAACCTTCCTCTAGTCCATGGTGTTCACCAGTGGTGCTGGTGAAAAAGAAGGATGGCAGCATGCGGTTCTGTGTTGATTACCGCCGTCTGAACGACGTTACAAAGAAGGACAGCTATCCCTTGCCAAGAATTGATGACACGCTGGACATGCTTACAGGAGTAAAATGGTTTAGCACGCTGGATCTAAAAAGTGGCTACTGGCAAGTTGAAATTGACCCTAAGGACAAGGAGAAAACTGCGTTCTCGACGGGAAAGGGTCTGTGGCAATTCAAAGTAATGCCGTTTGGGTTGTGCAATGCTCCAGCAACGTTTGAAAGGCTGATGGAACTTGTACTTACCGGGCTAATTGGCGATGCCTGTCTGGTCTACTTGGATGACATCATCATCGTGGGCCGTACGTTTGAGGAACACCTTCAAAACCTGGAACGCGTGCTCATGAAGATTCAGAGTGCCAACCTCAAGTTGAGCCCGAAGAAATGTTCACTATTTCAACGGCAAGTTAACTTTTTGGGGTTTGTGGTATCGGAAGAAGGTATCCGCACAGATCCAGAGAAAATCGCCGCTGTCAAGGATTGGCCGGTTCCAAAAGACAAGACGCAGGTTAGAGCATTTTTGGGTTTGTGCTCCTATTACCGGCGATTCGTGAAGAACTTTGCAGATATAGCCAAACCTCTGCACAAGCTAACCGAGGAGAAGCGACATTTCTGCTGGGATGAAAGTTGCAATATCGCATTCCAGGAGCTCAAGGACCGTCTGTGCAAAACACCTATTTTGGGATACCCTGATGCAAGCAAAGAATTTATAGTTGACACAGACGCAAGTGATATAGGACTCGGCGGTGTCTTGTCTCAACGGAATGGTGACCAAGAGGTCGTGATAGCGTACTTCAGCAAGTCGTTGTCAAAACCGGAAAGGAACTACTGTGTCACAAGACGCGAATTGCTAGCTGTGGTAAAGTCGTTGCAACATTTTAGCAAATATCTTCTGGGACGAAAATTTCACTTACGAACTGACCATGCTGCACTAAAATGGCTATTGCAGTTTAAAAACCCAGAAGGACAAGTTGCGAGGTGGATTGAACTACTGCAGGAATACGACTTTGAGATCGAACATCGCAGCGGGAAATCTCATGGCAACGCAGATGCATTGTCAAGAAGACCTTGTCCTGAAGATTGCAAACATTGTACTAGGCAAGAGAGTAAGGAAGTGGTATCCGTGAGGATGCTCAGGGCAGACCACCTCAGCAACGAGTGGAAGGACAGCTTACTACATGCACAGCAGGAAGATCCGGACATCAAGCCGATTCTGGAATGGATAAAGGCCAGTGCTCCCAAGCCCAAGTGGAGTGAAGTCTCAGCGATGAGTTCGACCACTAAAAGCTATTGGGCCCAGTGGGACAGCTTGCTGCTTCAGGATGGAGTTCTGTGTCGTAAATGGGAAAACGTTCGGGGGAGACAGCTGTCATTTGCAAATGGTTGTCCCTAAAGTTAAAGTACCGGATGTTCTACAGCTGTACCATAATGATTGTTCAGGAGGCCATCTGGGAGTTAAACGAACTCTACTGAAGATCCGAGAACGGTTTTACTGGGTCCACTGACGAAACGATGTCGAGGACTGGTGTCGCAAATGTACAAGTTGTGCGGCTGTAAAGGGACCTCAGACTCGTAGTAGAGGTGCATTGAAGTTGTACAATGTTGGTGCACCATGGGAGAGAATAGCCATTGACGTGGCGGGGCCGTTTCCGGAGAGTGAAAGCGGTAACAAGTATTTCATGGTTGTGATGGATTACTTCACTAAGTGGCCAGAAGTCTTCGCCATTCCAAATCAAGAAGCTTCAACAGTTGCAGATAAACTAGTTCATGAAGTCTTCTGTCGTTTTGGAGTACCTTTAGAGATTCACAGCGATCAAGGAAGGAATTTTGAGTCTCAAATATTCCAGGAAACTTGCCGAGTTATGGGTACTCATAAAACAAGAACGACTTCTTATCACCCGCAATCTGATGGAATGGTGGAACGATTTAATCAGACATTGGAGAGGTACCTAGCAAAAGTTGTAGACAATCGGCAACGAGATTGGGACAAGCACATACAACCGTTTTTGTTGTCATATCGGAGTTCTGTTCACGAAAGTACAGCAGTGACACCAGCTTTCGCAAACTTTGGAAGAGAATTACGGCTGCCTGCAGACCTGATCACCGGGATACCACCCGATGCTCCACGCAGTATAACCGATTATGCAAATGACTTGCGGAAAAAAATGAATGACGTTTATGAGCACGTCAGACAATCGGGCCAGCAAATGTCTGAAAAGATGAAAACCCGGTATGACCGCAAAATGAACAACAAAGGGTTCGACGAAGGTTCACTTGTGTGGTTGCACAATCCAGTCCGCAGCAAAGGGAAATCTCCTAAGCTTCAAGCTAAATGGGACGGCCCGTACCGGATTGTAACCAGGATCAACGATGTGACCTACCGGATACAGAAAGGCGCAAGAGGGACTCCTAAGATCGTCCATGTGGATCGCTTGGCGCGTTATTATGGGACCGATAATGCTCGGGACGAGCATGTCTTAGGAGGGGGCAGTGTTGCATGAATAAGTCAACTAGCGCCATCTAGTGTCAGGAACGAGAGCGAGGGGAGCATTGAGAAAATGACATCACAAATCGCTCAACTGACAGCGCCTAGTCGAAACTCGAACGCTCGATACCTTCCGCGTGTTTACTTGAACATTCTGGATATTTCTTTGCTAATTCAAATATATAGGCGCTGCAAGATGCGATCGAGGCAGTGTTGATTTGGGCGAAACAAGCGAAGCTTCGGAGTGGAATTAAGTGAATTAATGTGTTTAAATTATTAGTGTTTTAACTTTAATTGTGGTAAATAAAGTGTTAATTTAGGTAATTTTATCGGCAATTTTTATTGTCACGAACCTCAAGCTCGTAACAATAATATATTGCATACAATTTGTTTTATTTAATTTTATAATGTTTCACATAGTTACATACACACAAAATGCATTACACATAACTGATAAAATCTAACACACAACACATATTATAACCTTAACTACTATAGTCTACAGTAACATTTCTGTTTTTATCTATCTCAATAATATTATCAAACTCAGCATAAACTATACAGTTAATTGTTTGTATTAGTGAGGATTCAAATCGTACTTCTAATCTTACACTACCATGCTTTATGAGATTCCAATGAGCTGATGAGTTGGCTGATAAATCAGGAGTTAAGTCAAATGCTAATAGACAGTAACCTTTGGCATACTGTTCACAAGAGATTCCATTTCCTTCATTAAGAAAGTGAATACCAGTTCCCGAGAATAGAGTATGATATGCTGATGTAAATATGCTATTATTAAAAGATGGTTGCAAAGCTTTTGAAGGTATTTGTTGACCATCAATATATAAGCTGAAAGAATTAATACCATAGTTTTCAAAGTTAAATGGATTTTTAGTAAGGGAACCATTAAATGCAGAATTGTTCACAAATCCAATTATACATCTTTTGGGTACCTGCCCTAAAAATATATTATCAAGAGAGAGATTCCTTGAACACCCGATGGAATTGTTAAAACTTTTACTTCAGCTCGAGTAATAGGATATTTAGCAGTGGTAGAAGCTAAAACTTTTTGATGTGCGAGTATTACACTTGGATTAATTCGTGCTCGTCGAACAATAAGAGTTGCGTCCGTAATGCAAACTTTAAACTTTACATCGTTTGACCCAGCAATTAAATTAAAACTCTCTCTTGATCTAACAAATTTAACACTCATTTCAACACCATTAATTAAAAATTTATCTTGGTTGAAAATGTCACCGTGAAGATGACCAATCATTTCTATTTCCTTACTTTCACTAATCGATTCCTGTCTTTTAACAAATCCTATGTTTTTACCATCCGTAGAATCCATTTTTCCTGCTGTATCATCATACCAAAGACTACAAGTAAGATGAGATTGTTTAGCAGCAGGAGCATAGTTTAAAAGGGTTTCCATGTATGCTCGATATGCATAGGTATTATTAGGTGGTGATACAAGTTTTTGGTTTAAATAAACATCAAGTTGACTAAAAAGTGAATGCAGCCAATTATTTACAGGTGCTACTATTGTAGTAGATATCAAGTTAGTTGAATCTTGATTTAATACTTTTGCCTTTATGTGGAGTAATGTATGAGACAAATCTATGTAGTCATCGCCTGTCCCAGGAACTTGAAACTCGATAGGTCCATCATCACCAAGAGATGAAATTGGTTTATAATGAATCCACAATCCATTTTCAATGCTAGTTTGTGTAGACGGTAGTGCAAACAAATCCAATTCTGACTTAACGCACTCGCAAGAATGATTATGAAGGAAAGACATATTTAATTTGAAAATATATCTTTGTTATTTTTTGGTTTTAGACCAAGTTTTTTCGCAGCTTTCACTTTAGCAGTTAATGGTGGAATGAACGAGGTCAATCGTTTTCTTTTAGTTTTATACCCAGATCCTGTCATGTTAAATTGATCAATTTTCTCATCAGCCTTTCGTTTTAAATTCGTACTAACTTGCTTTAGACGATCTTTTATTGAGGCTTCCATAGGACGCGCTTGAACCATATCCGATAAAAGTCCTACTCCAGCGCTTAATGCCTCCTTACCAATCACTCGAGCACCACTTGAAAGTAAGGGTAAAACTGATCTAACTAACCCCCCTAAGAAGCTCCCAATACCATGACCGCGTTGGTATGGTGCACCCTTATAAATTACTCCAACTCCTGACCCAGCTTTATGTGTATAATAATTTTCATATGGACATTTATGATGATCACGAAGAGAATTCACTATTATAATTTTCGGAAATGTAGTTTAATACACACGGTTCCAAACTGGAATGGTATTTTTTGTCCTGTGCTCGATCTTATAACTATTTCCAGCGTATCGAACTCTCTTCGCATAACAGGTAAGTAGTGAGGTTGAGAGAAAACGTGCATTTTATTTGCACCATAAATGTATTTTGTAGGATCTAATGAAATGACTCTTAGTAAAGGAGTCATAACATCACCCACAATCTGAGGATCGATAATGTCGCAATATATAAAGAGTTGAGATGGTAACCCTAAGTGTAAATTAGCAGGACACTTTCCAAAACTTCTCTCTAGGAGATTTTTATTTGGTTCATAACCTAGTTGTAAACTTAATTTGGGTGATAATGTTACGGAAGTTATATTTTTATCCAAAACAGAAATAGACACAAATTTTGTTATTTCATCATAGCAAAATTTCAAGTTCTCTCCGATACCATTTAACACTCTTAAAATATGCTCAACGTTATCATAGTTGGTAGCTGGAATATGTTTTTCGTAGTACACTGTGGATGGTTTATCTTCATTAGGCATTAACATAGATTTTGTAATGTATATAACATTTTCATGATCTTGAACAGTAAACATGGTACATGGATATTGAAACTCGACAACTCCAACCGACCATTCACCTTCTAATTTAATAGCTTTCGGTAATTTCGTTGAAAAATTTGTGGTCTTGTTATCAGGAAAGTATTCCATTGAACTATTGCTGAGCAAAGTTAAATAAAAACTTTCTTTATTCATATTTATTTTAAACTAGAAGCTAAAATCCAACTGTTATATTTATCTGGATATTCCGCTTCACTAATACTTCTTTTCTGTTACCTGAGTAACGAGTGTCAATTATTTTATCTATTTTATATTGTGAGGTGGGGTTGTAAGTGATTTTCTGTAATTCTCTTTCATAAAAAGTACCAACTATTGGTTCATTTTGTAAATCTGTTATTGTATAAACAACCCATGGAGATCTATCAATTATTGAAGATATAATAAATATTTCATCACTCCAATTTGATTCATATCCTTTTTGGAAAGCATGTTTATATTTAGTTTTTCGAAGTTTATCACCCACATTGAAATTTGGTTTAGGATTTTCTAAAGAAAGTTTGTTTGACCGTCTTTCATAATGATTAGTCCAAACTGTCATAATATTGTTGGAATTTATATCACATGGGCACATCTTAATACTAGAGTGAAAGCTGTGATTGTAAGAGTATATTAAATCTTGTAAAACATCTATATATCTATAAGTATTATTATGAGTGAAATAACGCCACATTTTCATTTTTAGTGTTCTTTGAAATCGTTCAACAATACTGGCCTTAATGTCAGGATTGTTAGTGGTATAGTAATTAATCTTTTTGGATTTAAAGTATTTTTGTACATCTTTTGAAACAAATTCTGTACCTTTATCAGATTGTATGTGAGTAGGTGTTAAATTACTTTCAGTAAATATACTTTCAAAACATTCTTTAGTTGTTTCTGAGTTTTTCTTTTTCATTGATCTTGCAAAAGCATATTTACTAAATACATCAATAACACAAAGTATATACTTGAAACCATCATTATATTGAGAATAAGTTCGCATATCACTTAAATCAGCTTGCCACAGTTCATTAATATTTGATAGAATGTACCTATTACGCGGGAATTTTTTTCGAATGGGTTTATGTAATGTGTATGTTTCTTGTGATTTTAACTATTCCTTTACTTGCTTTTTATTCATTTTACCCTTCATGGCTTTTGATAATTTATCAATACTACCAAAACCAGCGGGATTAGATGGATCATAATAAATCCTGTTAATTTCTTCTAGTACGGGGTCCATTTATCCCACTCAAGCCTTTTACGTATTTTAGTTGTAGACTTTTTATCTCTACTGCTCGGTGTAGAAAACTCTTGAAATTCAATCTCAGAGGGTTTGTTCAGATCTTTTGCTTGAAGTTGGTTAATAAACTCACATCTCTTTGGATTTCCAATATAAGTAAGTGGTACTTTAATATCTTTTAATGCTTCAGCAAATCTATCCCACCCTACTGGATCACTTCTTTTTAAGGGTCTTAGTGAATCATTTATTAAATCAACAATATTACTTCCAGGAATTTTTTCATTATCAATTATGACTGTACCTTCATTATCCCAATGTATTTTACCTTTACTTGTTTCAACTAAGTTTAATAATAACTGTCCTTTTTTATTATAAGTTTTTGGTATTAAACTGAGTATTTGAGCTGGTGTGTAAAGTGGATTTTCAACATGTTCTTTACTTTTGATGGATCGATTCTCCTCCAACAAAGATTCAGCATCAACTGAAGTTTTTAGATCTCTATCTTTATTTTTAAAACCAATTAATTTTAGACTCGTTTGAATCTTCATTAGATGTATCAGAATAAATTGGTAATCTGAGTGGTTGACGATCCTCTTCAGTAAAATGAAGGTATCTTTGCAGTGTTTGTAAATATAACATCCATTTCTTTCGGTCTTCCATCTTACTATTCATAATATTTTGCATTTCAATATCTAATCGAGATAAACTACTACTCGTATTAACCTTATTTTCTTGTTTTAATTTTTCAATCAATCCAGGTTCGATAAGTATCATTTTCTTTGCATTTTCCATGTTAACTGGCTAGTCCACTCACTAATCCACTCAATATTGCACCTAATATTATTGGTAAGAAAGCCCCCTCCTTTTTGTATAATTATATTTTTTCTTAGTTTATGTTTACATTTACGCACTAGTTGACGGAGTATATTTTTGTGTTTATTCAATTTTTGTTTATCTTGATCTTTAAGAGGTACTTTTCCTTGTAAAACGTTATGAATACACTCACAAATACAGTTAATTTCTTCTTCATCACACGTTTTAAGTAATGCTCTTTGATATTTTGGTTTAAGCGTATGCAAAGCGTTTAGCAAATGTTTATGCGTTGTGAGTCGACGATGCATCATTTAGCAATGATTTGAAATGTTTGATTCTTGGTGTATTTAAACTCTTTTGTGGGGACGTAGACTGTGCAGAAACCATTAAATGGGAAGACATTTGTCTTGATACGACAAAAATCATTGGTATTCTGTTTTAAATCTACCATTAAATATCCATGCTCCTCTATAGTTGCATCCCTGTAGGCATCTTCAATAAATTTTGGGTTATCTGGTGACACTTGTCGTGCTAAATATCTTATTTGAGTTTTATCTCGAGGGTTTTTAAAATATATTATATAACTTGAGTTTAAGGATATGTTCTTCTTTGCCCTTTACCCTGATGAAATAAATTTTGTGTTAAATAAAATACACTAAGATTCCTGTGATGACTACCTTTTGTAAATATATCCACAATTCTTCCATCGGACTCTCTCATTAGATCATCAGTAATAACAAGATGTGGGTTTTCACCGTCAAACATATTAACATTTGGAATTCCTTGATGGTAGTTAACATTTGGTAAATTATATAAAGGTTGCATTTCATCAAAGCACCATGTGATCTGATTAAAATCACAATTACATATTTCTGTAACTGATTTTATAAAATTTGTTACAAAATTTGACTTCCCACATCCACTTGGCCCCGCCACAATAGCAGTAAACGGATGGATAAAGTGAAACATTACACACGTCTAAAGTTCTAAGGGGTGAAATAAAAAATGAAAGTGTTGGTGTTAACAATTAATATATATTGCAAACATTATATAAAACAGAATGATCTGTATACTATTTCTAACACAATTAGTACATCATAATTTTACAATCAACTCAACCTCAAATAAATGCACACATACACACGCAAATATAAACAACAATTAACTTAAATTATTTACAATAAATCAACGATTAAATATGTAATAAACTCTACGTCATATTATACTATTATCATTATTTTACAATCAATACAAATTTTATTTACATGCAGACATAAAATTAAAAACTATCAACACTTAACGCAGTTTATAATGACCCCGAGCTAATGTTTCAATATTATTATCTAAAATATGCCTCTTTGTGTCGTTATATGATAAACCAATCTTATTTAATTTTTGTGTAAAAATTGTGTGTTTAACTGATTTAAATCTAAGCATACTATAATATTGCACTTTTTTATTAAATAGAGAAGACTTATAATTATCCATGGTCATCTTTTTAGTGATACATTTATTTACCCCTTTTGCCTTGGCTATAGTCTTATTCTCTAAGTTAAAAGCGTACATTTTGGATCGTAAACCCACAAATTCTTTCATGATTTTACCATTATTTTCATCTTTAAAAAAACCTAATTTCTTTTTATTTAATTTTGGATATTCAAAAATATTATTTGCATCATAAGCTGAGGTATCAAAGTATGATGAAAGGTCAGGTTTTATATCAGAATAAAAATCATCTGTAAATATATGATATATTAAACTATCCTCTCCCCATCTGGACGCAAAAGCTATCAGACGTGTACACATATTTCTTTAAATTAAAAATTAAAATTAATTGAGTGCTCACAGTGATAAAAATACACGACATAAAAATAGGGGTGCATAGACAGAAGAAGTTCAGTGAAAAAAAAAAGTGTAATATCCGTTACTTTCCTGATCGCCTGGTACTTCTATTGCCGAGCGTCGTTATAGAAAAATATACGAGGAGTGCAGGACGTACCTACGGACTCCCCACGTAGGTGTGCGTTGCTGCCCTGGTATTACCACAACACTGTTTTTAAGTGAACAAATCAGCGCACGCGCAGTATCCAACTACGCCTAATTAGCAAGCGTGCCATTTTGCTTGCTCGGACGTCTCGTTTGCGCGACACCTGTTGTCACCTGTTGCGTTCGCTGCGTGTACGCTACCGCATTACAACACTGATTGCCTAGTACTTATGGACTCATCAATAGACAAATCATTCACCGATGCGGAGTCGCCGCCATCGACCTACGTATCACAACGCAAAAAAAACACTAAAGATGACACGCAGGATCTAATTATTATGCAGTTAAATGAATTTAGGAAAGAAATGAAGGAAATGATAACTTCCTTCTCCTTTAAACACGAAAAGGATTTGGAACTAGTTACAACAAGTTTAAAAGATATACAGCGATCCAATGTCAACATTGAAAATTCGATATCATATTTAACGGCACAAAACGAAGAATTTAAAACAAGGATTAATCAACTTGAGAGCAAAGTAAGTGAAGATAAAAAATATATAACAATTTTAGAAAATAAAATTGAGGATTTACAAATGGGTTGCCGCAAGAATAATCTTCAAATAAAAAATGTGCCAAAGAAAAGTAATGAAAGTAAAGAAGACCTTATTGAGATGGTATTATGCTTATCCCAAAACTTAGACTGCCCAATAACTAAGACTGACATCTTAGACATTTACAGGGTTCGTGGTAAGAAATCTGAGGAGAAAAATACTCCGATTGTGGTGGAAACCAGCTCCGTACTAATAAAAACTGAGATTCTCAAAAAAGGTAAAGCCTTTAACAAAAAACATAGATCTAAAATATGTAGTCAACACTTAGGTATTAAAACGGAAGCCGACATCCCCGTCTTTTTATCGGAGCACCTGACTGTAAAAGGGTCTAGACTGCACTTTCTGGCAAGGGACCTGGCAAAAACCCACTCTTATAAGTTCTGCTGGACTGCATACGGGAAAGTCTATATAAGAAAAGATGAAAACTCTCCTATTGTTATAATTAAAAGTGAAGAGCAGATTCGAAAGCTGCAATTCGAAAAATGACTATCCGGTGTAGTAGTACTATTTTTTTATATATTACATAAGAATAATTTTTCGCTATTTCTCTACTGGATATTTTCCTTAGATGTTTATTTCTCAATAATATTATCTTTTAAGCTTTTTTAGTTACTATAAAACTACATTGTTTTACCTTATGCTTCAAATTTCAAATTGCTTTGCTAAAAATGTTAAATTAATTTATTATTCATGTATTACACGTGCTATCACATACACTCATACATCTGTTTACACATCACACTCAATCCTCATACTAATCTTCAAGATATATAGATATACGAGTAAGTTAACATATCAGTTTAAAATAAATTTTAACTTTGTATACTCCAGATTGAGATTTACAGCACCTTATAACTACCAACACCCTACATATTACTATATTTACACGCCTATTACATACACACTACGTATTAATTCACACTCAATACACAATCACACAAGTGCCATACATAAGAGCATCGTACAGTACTATTTACATTATGTTACATTACAGTATATAATAAATAATATATTAAATTTATGGTTAATAATAAGAAATACTCAATATCATTTTGGTACTGTAACTATGATAAATTACTATGATGAGTATATAAGAGCCTGTAGCTCTCATATTAAATTGAAAATGACGTCAATACCTGCCTACACACAAAATGGATAATAAGACCTTACAAACTTTACAAGAAATAGATAGTATAGACATAGCGCGGTCTATCGAGTGTAGTAGTACTTCTGACCTAACAAAACATATTTATATTAACAAAAACGATCTTACCATTATTTCCCAGAATATTAGAAGTATTTACCATAACTTTGATGATTTTTTAATTACATATTCTAGCCTAACATTTGACACAGATATAATAATTTTAACTGAATGTCGATTAAATGTAAATAAACCTATTCCCCAACTTAATAACTATTGCTCTTATGCTACAAAATATCAGGTGAATCAAAATGATGGAGTAGTGGTTTATGTCAAAAATACGTTACAACCTAAAGTTAAGGAAATACAAATATCACAGGCTTCTTGTCTACAGCTAGATCTACTCAATAATACCATATTATGTATATATCGTTCTCCATCTAACACTAACACTGATATTTTTATTGATTCACTTGATACCCACTTAAGTACATTAAATACCCAGAATAACGTTATAATTGCAGGAGATATTAATATTAATATAAAAACAAAATCTGTAGAACTTCCTAATGAGTTTAAAAATAGGGCAAACTACCTAAATATGCTTTCAACACATGGTATACTTCCTGGACATTGTTTACCCACCAGAGAAAAAAATTGTTTAGATCATTTTATGTTAAAAATTAATAGAAAGAAAGTATCAGCTTTTATAGCAATTATACAAACATCTATCACAGATCATTTTACTACATTTTTATCATTATCTAAGTTAAAGAGCAATATAAGAATAAATAAAACAAAGAATTCTATAGATTTTGAAAAAGCACTTAAGCATCTACGTGACCAAAATTTGCAAGAATTACTGTTTTGTGAGGATCCAAATTTATTAATAAGTCAACTTATACAACGAATAACTGATTCATTGAAAACGTGTACTGAAATTAGAGTTATTCCTAGCAACAAACGGGTCATAAAACCTTGGATAACAACTGGTATTTTACGTTGCATTAAAAATCGAAATAATTTACAAAAACAAGCAAGAAAAGACCCACACGATGAAATACTTAAGATAACGTATAAAAGGTATAGGAATTACTGTAATAATCTTTTAAAACATCTAAAGCGTAAATATGAACGAGAATTACTTGCAAAATCGGGGTCAAATAATAAATTACTTTGGAAGAATATTAAAAACATAACATACTGCAATAAATCTAAGGATCAAAATACAGAGTTATTAAATATAAAATCATCACCACTGCAATCAATCAACTATATTAATGAATACTTTGTCAATATTGGTAAAAAATTAGCACAACAACTAAATTCAAGCGGCCATAACATACAACATCATAACTTGCCTACACAGTCTAATTCCTTTGTACTATTAAATACGGACACAGGTGAGGTGGAGAGCATATTAATGAATTTAAAGACTGATAGTGCCCCTGGTTGGGACGGGATCTCCACTAGATTTTTAAAGTATGCCAAGAACGAACTGATACCAATTTTCACCCACCTCACTAACCTATGTTTTGAAAAAGGCGTTTTCCCGGAGAAACTAAAAAAATCTTCTATTGTACCAATATTTAAGGGAGGGGACAGAGGCAACATCAGTAATTATAGGCCCATATCAATATTACCAGCTATATCAAAAATACTTGAAAAATTAATTAATATTCGACTTCTTAATTATTTAAATTCTTTTAATATATTATCTCCTTATCAGTTTGGTTTTAGGCATGGCAAATCTAGTGAGGATGCAGTTGCTCGTATGACATCATTGGTGGTTGATGACTTAGATAAAGGTCAAAAATGCTTAACTGTGTACTTAGATCTCATGAAAGCGTTTGACACGGTTTCTGTCCCCCTACTCTTATATAAACTGGAAAAAGTCGGAGTAAGAGGTACTGCCCTTAAACTTTTTAGAGACTACCTCTCCAATAGAAATCAATGTGTAAAAGTTGACCAGTTTATTAGTAACGACGCAACTATATCATATGGTGTGCCACAGGGCAGTATATTGGGGCCTTCCTTGTTTCTGCTTTACATAAACGATTTGTGCAACTTAAAAATAGAAAACGCACAAATAATTTCGTATGCTGATGATACAGCAGTTATCTTTAAAGGTAAATCGTGGCAAGAAGTTAAGGAAAGGGCAGAATTTGGGATGGCCCAGGTGGCAAAATGGTTAAATTTGAATTTACTGACCCTTAATGCAGCAAAAACTAATTATATCTGTTTCAGTATATCTAAACGCACGCAACCCTCGGAAGATTTCAATATAAGGATTCATACGTGTAACAACATAAATAACTGCGCCTTTAATAATAACTGTCCATTTATAAATAAAGTAACATATACACAATATTTAGGTGTAATAATAGACCAGAAATTGTCATGGTATTCTCACATAGAACATGTATCTAACAGAATTGCTAAATTAAATTGGATATTTCGTACCTTAAGACATGTGGTGCCAAAAAAAGCGTCCACTGAACTTATGCAAAACAAATTATTAAACGATATATACACAGCTTTGGTACAATCCGTTTTGGGGTACTGTATATCTATATGGGGGGGGTGCTTGCAAAACAAAATTTATCCACTTGGAACGTGCGCAACGTGGTTTAATTAAAAATATGTATTTTAAAAACAGAAGATATCCTACTACAAGTCTTTACAATGAAACACAGTTATTATCAGTACGAAAAATTTATGTACTGCACACAATATTAAAGAAACATAAGTCTCTATCTTTTAATCTAAATATTTTACAAAAGAGGAGAAAAGAATTAGTAGCACAAGTTCCCAATACTCACACGTTTTTTGCTAGAGTTCAGTATAGTAAACGCGCAGCAGAATTATACAACAAAATTAATAAACATGTAGGAATTTACACAATGACCCATTACGAATGTAAAAATGCAGTAAAAAAAGTATCTACAACCACTTGATTATGAGGAAATTGAGTCTCTCCTTGAAAAGTCGCTCATATGAATACTCAAATAAGTACAGCACGCACACACACACGCAAGCACGCTTGCACTCACGCACGCACACACATACACACACACACACACACACACACACGCGCGCACACACACACACACACACACACACACACACACACACACACACACACACACACACACACACACACACACACACACACACACACACCACAAAAGCATGCACGTTTTTATATTAGTTGTCTAAAAGTATTTCAATGATTATGTTTGTGAAGTTGTGGAAGAGCGGAGCCTCCTACTACAGGCGCTCTGTGCTTAAAGGGAGGCTCTAGCCACTTATTTATGTTAAAATACCTTGTGATTTAAATAAAGAATATTATTATTATTATTATTATTATCCGTATCTGTATACAATAATTTGATTTTACTAAACTTTTTAACCATATAGTTATAATGAAAATCATACATTAATGTTTTTGAAATATCTAAAATGCAAAACCCTAAATAAATTGGATTGTTATATATTAACTTTGTTTTTCGCAACTGAACCGCAACTAGGTTTTCCGAAAATACTGAAAGACTATGAAATTGTGGTTTAGCGATTAGATCTTGAGCACCAAAAGCTTTGCCCTGGTTCTCCCAGTGTGTAACTAATTTTATGTTAACCCTTTTTTCAATATTCTCCATAGTCTTTCCGAAGACTGAATTATTCATTAATTTATAAAAAATCTTTTTCGAAATCTGATTTTGCTAACGTTCTTAATTTTGTGTTTAGATCTATGTACATCTTCAACCAGCGAGACTGTTTAAATTTTAAAACTCTATGAATTTTAGTTAATTTAACCCCCATTTCTATGCACTGCTTTAAATTTCTGTAATGAATTACATATTTATCTTTATTATTTAAATTTGGGACTAGTTTATTTTCATTAATATTGCCTGCACAAATGTTTTCGGGGCATAAAGGAAAATCCGAATGTAAATCATGAAGTTCATCTGGATATTCCAAATCAACTTCTAAAATAAAACCGAAGTTCGATGTCTCAGACACATTAAATTCTGTATTCGGATTTACCCATTCGAATCCACCAGTAGGAAGACATTGAGACATAGCCCAACCATATAAATTGTTGGCATCAAAATATGTGATATATGAATTTGGTTTCCCTGCATCATAATCCCCCATATATTTGTTATTAGCTCTAGCATAACGATTACTACATTGAGATACACCACCCCTGATACCTGATCTAATAAATGCAATTTTCTCATAATCTGTTAAAAGTTCTTATTTAACATTGCATCCGAACTTAAACCGGGTGCTGTGTAATAATGGGCAGGGTCTAAATCATAAGTATTAATACATAACTTTCTAAAGTTTTCAAATACATCGGTTAAAAGTAAAACGTCTGTTTTTAAATACAGGTTTGAATAATCTAGCATATTACAACACCCAAAGTGTTCCCAAACATCTTTAGCATGATTGTAATCATCATTTGAAATATGGGAATCTGTGAGCGAGCTATAAAAAAATTTTTTGTTCGGGGGAGCGATGTTAGGCTTAAACTATCATAATTAGTCATAAGTTCATATGGATAAACGCCTTTCCGTTTTAAACGAAAGAAATCTTCATCATTAGGATAATTTCTACGTAATTCTTGAAATTGATCATTACTGATATATTTGGACAATTCTTCTAATATACATGATAAAAACTTAAATTAATCTATGAATCTTAATATAATTTCGTGTTTATTCATTTTTAATTTTTTGGAAAACGAAATATATTTTTCTTTATTTTGAGGGATAACTTCGACTTCACCATCACAAAAGTTTAACGCGTGAACAATAAAATGAGCATCATAGTGACTAAGGTTGTGTAAAAATATTGGTATATAACGAGGTTTCCTGAACTTCGAGCTACATGATTCGTGAGCAACACCTATAAAACTACCGGTGTACCAATCAAAATCATAAAAATGTTCTGCTAACTCTGTTTCACAAATATGACAAATAGTTGCATTTGAAATTTGGTTTTTGTCTTCATTTGTTAGCGGAAGTGGAGGATATTTTTGAAGTCTATTTATTTCTTTGAGATTGTTAGATAAACTTTCCATAAACACTTGTGCACAGTTGGGTCCGCAATACGTTACATATTTTGATAATTTATCATCATATGAACATTTTATATAATAACCAAAACTATGTACTTCATGTTTCTGAATATTGTGTGTGAAAGGTTTGGAAGGATCGTTAGAACATGATTCTATTGGTTTTAAAAATGCTTCAAAATCAGCATAAACTACGAATGGTATCTTCAACTTTTTTTCATAACTATCAAATTTAATTTTATCATTTGAAATAGGTTGACCAAACCAATTCTTTTTTTAAAAGTTTCACTGTTTGGTAATTCTGTACAAATGTGGGCACAATCGTATTGTTCATGGTTATTTAAACTTTCCTTAGATGGAAAGTGAAGTAGACATGCTTCGCAAATGTACATGATGTGACCGTCTTTTGAAATTTGTTTACTAACTAACCGCGATAAATTTTTTATGTAACAATAATGATTTTTTGTATCCTTGGAAAAAAATAATAAATTGATATGTCTATCTTTACGACACTTTGTTAAAAATAATGGACCTACTATAGAATTACATCGTTTTTCTTTATTATATTCTAACCCAAAAACATTAATACTAATATCATTTAATTTCTCTACTTTTGCTATGTCAGAAATTTTAACTGGAAAGGAAATACCATTAAATTTAAGTTTATTTGCATGTTTAACGTACGATGATACACGATCCGCGTCTTTGTTTACGGGATATAACGCCGAGAGTAACGCCCATTTAAAACAAAAATAATCCTTGCTTTTTACATTTATAACAGCCTTTTTTAATTTTATGTCACGAGGAAGATCTATGTATGAAGTACCGCGTAGGGGGTTAAATTTATTAACATTCATGTCTATAGATTTTATGTTTTTTAGACTCCATCCACTATCTTTTTTTTCAAATGCACTAATTTTAGTAGTAATTGTATCATTTAAAGATGAAAAAAAAATATTTAAGTCATCTCCTTGACAAATAATATAGTTAAGCGTTTGAAAATCGAACGTATCATGAATATCTTTAGTTTGTTGAACAAAATCAGCATGCAATATGAAGTTTACTTTAAAAAATTATGTGTTGATGAATACACTCTTGTATTAAAAATAAAATATCATCTTTAATAGAATTTAAAAATAGTTCAGGAGTTTCAAAATTTACCAATGTCGAACTATCTACTCTACTCTTGATTTTATAAGTTAAAATCCTATTTCCAAAATCAGATTCAATAACACTAACGTTTGATAAAGAATTATGTGAATTTAAAAGATTATTTTTGTGAACATTACTTTTAAAATGATTAGCTAAATACCGTTTCTTGATAAATATATGACACGTTAGACATTCCACTTGATCTTCGTTACTGATACTGTTCCCTGCAGAGGTAGGCGCTTCTGCTTCCGTTGTTGGTTTTTTGATGATCTTGGGTTCTTTGCTGCTCGTTCGCTTCGTTCCTCTTCCAAGTTGTAGTGGTTGACTACTAAAATGTTTAAATTTATTAAAAACTGTACAAGACATTGTGTAAATTATGATCGAAATGAATGTTTATTTTACTTACTTAAACTGTGTTTCAACCATCGCACAGTGATTATACAACTCATCATCATACGATGAATCGAACAGTTGATCCTTCTCCATTTCATCACAAACTTTAGACAACTCCTGATTTAATTCGCTGTTGAATAGTTCCGTATTCTCTTCCATGGTTGTGGAGAAGAAAGCACTGGTGCACACTTCACTGAAGTTTGCCATCCTTATAGTAAAGAAGAAAATAGGTAGCAGAGTAAGTAACAGTTCAGTGTTGGTAGACCAACTGATACCCAAATTTCAAATAATGTCCGATATTTAAGTCTAACAAAGGATTAGAAATAGAATATAATGAGTACACGGAAGTAATTTAAGTAAACAGAATCACATTCACTAATGATCAGCTAATGACTGTCATTGTTAAAAAAAGTATTTTTTAACTTTTTCACTTTCTGCTATTGTCTTTGTAATATTGTATACGAGGGCGTTTGTGTTGTCGTTGATGCTATCCTTATTAGTCTTTACGTAATATTTAATCCTCGTGGAAGCATGTTTCCAATGATCAGTAGTTGGAATCTTGGATAGCTTCTTCATATCGTACATTTCAATTTTGATGAGATGCGTCGCTTGGTCTCCGTCGTCAGAATTAGTAGAAATGTATGATACACCATCTCTAGATCAATCGATTGCGATTTTCTTTTTCCACCATCGCATGTGTTATTATTAATGACGATGTCATCACTCTCTTCTTGAGGGGAGAGTGGCGAGAAGTAATACTGTTTATAGGTATTTTCATCGAAGCTCAATGATTTCTGCAACAACACAGTTATCATGTTAATATCAATTTGTTAACACTTAATCATGCGATACCTCAATGCGTGTTGGCAAACTTCACATGCCTTCGAAATTTTCTCAGACATGCATTCCTCACGATGTTTTCCTTCACCGCTGAGCACGTGGTAAATCAGCACTTAAAATTGTAATTAACAATTTAATTGGTGCCGGCGGGGATCGAACCCGTGACGTGTACTATGAAGTTTACATTTTGCGCTAACCATCTGAGCTACCACGGCTTAACCATATACACACACATAATATTTAAATATAATTTGTTAACACTAAATCATACACACGTAAGAAAATAACAGAAAGAAAAGTAAGTTTGTCAATAGAATAAACACTTACATCCATGGCCTTTGATGCGTTGAAGTAACACAAACGTAGTATTGATAGATCCACTGCGGTCAAACGACCATACACTAACTCCATGACTGCAGTTGCTTGGTCTTATATAGTACCAGTGAGTAATAATTCTAATCTAAAGAATTTCTGCAGTAGAATTGATAGTATCTTTATGCGTCAACAAGCTTACCTTACATTCTGTTGCTTATCTCTACATTCCTACGTCCTTCCTGTCGTGTCTTGTTCAGTGTATTGGTGACTCAAATACGTTTTGTATAACACAAAGAAAGCAATTTAATATTTAGATATCACTATAATTGATCATTCCTATATTAGTCATTGAGTAGATTGGTACTGTAATAATCTACTAATAGCAGTAATATTATGGATACACTAGATGTACAACAACATCTGAAAAAGATTCACCCCACTCTAGAAAATAATGTTTATGCTGCCAATAAACTACCCATGTACACCCACGTACCAACGTATATAATATGCAATTTGGATACAGATGATAAACCAGGGTCACATTGGGTAGCTTTATATATCGATACGAATGACGTCGGTCAATATTTTGATTCATTCGGACGGGCACCTGTACGATATCATCTAGAGTTTTTTAAAAGAAATTGTAAAAGATGGAACTGGAATGTTGATAGGATTCAGAATGAGTGGACTTCAGTTTGTGGCGAATATTGCTTAATGTACTTGCTATATAAGTTTCAGGGATGTTCAATGCATAGTTTTACGAGTATATTTACAGAGAACACATTGTACAACGATATTTTAGTGGATGAGATGTTTCGCTCCTATTTGATAGATAATAAGTAATAAGATTTTGTATTTCATAAATAAAAATTTTAACAAAATTAGGTAATGTGTTTTATTGATGATTCAGATTAGTGTTGTAGATAGGAACAAAGGAGTATAATACAATAGCATAAGCCGACCCACACGCTGACGACACAATAGATAAGTAGATAAGGACAATGGAGCGCTAATGACGGTTGAGGCTCGCAGCGGATATCAATTAGATAAGAGTTAATTGATCTGCTCATCTCCGGAACCGTGCATCCTACGCAAAAATGGACCGCAGATTCGTGATCAGAGCATGCCGAAACCTTTTTTTTTTTTTTTTTTTTTTTTTATGACTCAGTGCGCCAGAACTGGTACAACCTAACTACTAGGGAAGCAATAGATGGATAGGAAACTGTGCCAAGTTGGTACAAAAATACTAACTTGGCAGGTGAATGATTTGATGTAGATTATATTGTTTTCAAAATCGAAAAGTTTTTTAATATTTTTTGAATATCACTCCCTGTAAGCCTACTTGGAAATTAAGTCCTTCATTTACCATCTAATTGGTCCGATTTTTAGTAATTATAGCGATTAAATCGAGAAATCACATAATATGTTCACAGAAGGCAATTTCTAAGTTCACGTATTGTGATCGGCAACGGGGAATGACGTTTATGCCGGACACATTATGTTTGGCTCGATACGCATTTGGCCGGTTTTTAGTTAATAACTGTTTAATGGATTGGCTGGGGTAGCGAAGTTCTTGAAAAATTTACGGAAGTACCCCACAAAACCAAGAAACACAAGCATAGTATGTTGCTCATTGGGGTAGGAGAAATCAAGACAGCTCTGAATGGTTTTACTACCCGGACGCACTCCAGCAGCACTTATTTCATAGCACAAGTAATCTATTTTGTTCATTAGAAATCTTTTTTTTTTTTTTTTTTTTTTTTAGGATCGTGAGTCGACGAACGTCGTACTTGTACCACTTCTGACTCAGTGCGCCAGAACTGGTACAACCTTTTTCTACAAGTGCGCCAGAACTGGTACAACCTAACTACTTTCCCTGAAGTGAAGAACCCTAAGATATACATGACTGTAACAATCTTCCCGTAAACCACCACTACCTTAAACTATCCTGAGAATCGCCTGCGTAAAACATTAGTACCACTAATGAAACCGTCGGTCGACAATAACTACTCACTGACTAAAAAATGTATGTCAGGATCGGTTTCTAGGCAATTGATCCTCTCTGTCTACTCCGCAAAGGAATACGTAAATCTATAGTAGTAATGCAACTTCCTTCAAAAAAGAAATTATTTTTTACAGTTTACAATAACATTACATAGTTATAATACAACTAATTTTAAGTCATTTCCTATGGAATTGTAACTAAAATTTTACTATAACAAGTGCATTCCGTAAGTTGGTCGAGCATTATTCGTTAAAACTTGATAAGCCTACTTAGCTATGATAGTTTTCTTTTTTAACTTCATCACACATACTTCTACTTTACAAATTTCCTAAAAACAGCGGTTTAGTTAGTAGAGATCACTGAATCAAAAAAAATGTTGCTCCATATCCCCAATATTTTTGAAATACAAATCCAACGACACATCACACGGTGAAATAGACTGATGAAATAAAATCACCCTAAAATGCACGATTAACCTGGACCTATGATATGATATCAGGAGGAAGCTTTAAAAAGTTTAAAAGTTAGTGAATAGACCTACCTTAGCTATCTCTGACCCCAACTCCAAAAACTGAGTTACTAAGGTTAAAATTACGCTAGGAAGGTGTTGGAGGCGCGTTATTTCAAAAATCATGCTGCAGTCATACTTTAGGCCAGTGACTAGTTATTACCGAGCCGAAAGATATCCTCTGAAGAAAAACATTTCCATGCCTACGAGTTAAAAGCCCTGGCTGTTGTCTGCTCGTTATAGAAGTCTTGGGTATGTCTTTAAGTCAAAGGTTCAAGATAATACCAGACTGCAATGATCACCGCTCTACATTTTTAAAGCGAAATATTGTTCCTAGGGTTGCACGATGGTGGCTTTTTATACAATAGTCTTAGTGCACAGTCGAATATCGCCCTGGTGCAAGAATGACAAGTTGATACCCTGTTTCGCAACCCAATATCGGACGACGAAGTTCGGAAGTTTCAGAGCAATACCCATCGGTTATGACTTATGACTATAAGCAACGAAGATTGTTTACACACGTTATAAATAGGCGACACAGAATTATGCAGGATTCGGAATGTTCTTTCTTCTGATATAGATGTGGAGGGGCTTAAATTTACTAAAGAATAAGTATTTAATTTAAAGAAAGTAAACAACAAATTATACCGACACCTAGATGGGACTTCAAAGGGTGCAAGGTGGCAACTTCGTCGTATGAATCATGACGACATAGGGAATTTTGGCGTTAAAAAGACATTGGAACTAGTGGTTCCCAAATGGAGTGGCGAAGCTTCCATAGAAGCCCACAAGCCGGGCTTGTGAATTTTTTTTCCAAATAATTTTAATCAAATATAAATAAGTAAATACTTAATTAAGTAATCACCTATTTATATTTTATAAAATGTTTTGCTGTTGAAATAAAAACGGGGACATGGAGTACATAATGGCTGCTTTATTTTTTAAATTTTAAGTATTACTTTTAATAATTAAAAACATTTAGTAATTAACAATTAAATATGTTATAGAAGTTTAACATTCGACTTAAAAAATATCAATGTAAACTTAATACTTTAAGTAAGGAAACTTGTAGGAACCAGTTAAATAAGATTGCTATGTTTAAAGGCCAATATGTTTGTGAGACTAATATCAGTCCCTGAAAAATATAAAGTAATAATAAATTTATTTTCATTATAGCTGCATGAATTTTAAAACATAATTATATTAATAGAGACTAGCCAAATACGTAGGAGATATTAAAGTTTACCAAGTATCTGAGGATCCATATGTACTCTTTATTTTCTTTTAATATGTTATATGTATATTATATGCATGTTAAGAAAACGGTCACCCATCCACTGACTGACCGCAGCAAGTGCACCTTTTTCTCGCATATCTATTGATCCGTGCAGCTATTACTTGACCACGAGTTCCTCGTCTTTACAACGTGATGAACCACGCTATTAAGCCCTCAATATCAAATGCAATGGAATTTCTAGTATGCTGGCACACAGAACCACGCGTCTCTTGCGCGGGTTTCTAGCGGCGCTTTAGGAGGTTATACATTTTTCGGTCGATAAAGAGATATATCTTAGTAGTTACGTTGTACCAGTTCTGGCGCACTTGTAGAAAGGTTGTACCAGTTCTGGCGCACGACGTTCGTCGACTCACAATCCTTAAAAAAAAAAAAGTTTTGGCATGCTCTGATCACGAATCTGCGGTCCATTTTTGCGTAGGATGCACGGTTCCGGAGATGTGCAGATCAATTAACTCTTATCTAATTGATATCCGCTACGAGCCTCAACCGTCATTAGCGCTCCATTGTCCTTATCTACTTATCTATTGTTGATTGACTACCGTCATTATCTATTATTCGTCCAGCGTGTGGGTCGGCTTATGCTATTGTATTATACTCCTTTGTTCCTATCTACAACACTAATCTGAATCATCAATAAAACACATTACCTAATTTTGTTAAAAATTTTATTTATGAAATACAAAATCTTATTACTTATTATCTATAAAATAGGAGCGAAACATCTCATCCACTAAAATATCGTTGTACAATGTGTTCTCTGTAAATATACTCGTAAAACTATGCATTGAACATCCCTGAAACTTATATAACAAATACATTAAGCAATATTCGCCACAAACTGAAGTCCTATCAACATTCCACACATAATACTACTACACTCAGAACAATAACTAAAGCGTAGAAGAAGCCTGTCTAACAGCTATATTATACATCTCTTTTTTTTTTCAAAATATGTCAGAAAGAGATAAATAGGTCAATATTTAAAAAAGTTTTTTGTCTATGGCTATGTTCATTTTCGTAGACAGAGAAACCTATAGATAAAATGACGCCTTCTTTCGCATTCGCACACGAAAAATATAGATTTATGCATACGTCTTGCATAGAAATGAGATAGAGCGGTGTGATTGTTTATCCCTTTCTCCGTGCCGGTTTTGTTGTGTAGTGTATTTGCTAAACAACTTTGACAGTTCGTAGCGATCTAAGGAGTTTACAAGTTGGTTTAAGTAAGAAAAAAGTGTTTTGTAAGCTTAAGATTGGTGAATCTTGTTCAGTTCAGTTCTTAGAACAATTAAACATTTTATCTAAATACGTTTAAAAGTCATAAAGATTATTGTATAACCTAAAACTACGTTATCATCCTTTCTCACTCAAGGTCACGCTAATCATTAGTCTATAGGTTTCTCTGTCTACGTTCATTTTTGAAAGCATGGAGGTTATTGAACAGGAGAACGATAGCTACGTGCTAAAGCATAGTCCACATGTCCCTGAAAGTTTGTAGAATTTATAGCCGCACTGCCGTCGGTAAGTAATGAAGTAATTTTTGACAGAAAGAAACATTAAAAATGGTGAAATATTGTATAAAATAATAATTATAATTATAAATCAATAATAATTAATAATCTATATTTATAATAATTTATAATATTTATAATAATTAAAATTGTTGAGACAACTTAGCGATCGCAGCGCCTCACTTATTTTGTCCATATTTCTGGGACACTATTTTCTACAGCGATCGTTCTCCTGTTCTCTAACCTCCATGTGTGAGAGTGTGAATCGAAATATTAATAAAAAGAACAATATCCTACATTATAATGGGATATAAATCCCATTCCTCTGTGAAAGATAACGACTACGAAAACATTAGCTTTCACCGGTATAAGTCGTTATAAGTCATTGTGTCAACATTTGAAACACGATTGACGAGCATTTTCAATTGATAGAAATTCATGTTTTTTTTGTCATTTTAACTTTAAAATCGAATAATATTTTAATAAATTAAGTTTTTTGCCCATTTTAAAGTAATAAAATTGAATATTTGTTGTTTAAAAATTTGAGTTAAAATTTTGGCAATAGTGTTGGAAAAATATATCTCTAGCATATATTATCGATAGTTTTACGATTAACCCTTAGCTGGTATCACCTTTTTTGGCAACACTACCGGTATCGTGGGTCATATTTTGCCCATACCAAAAAATGTTGTAGAACGTAGATTTTTTTATTATTTGTATAAAATATGGTTAGTTATGAAATAAAAAAACATTTTTTTTACAAAATTAATTTGGTTTAATTTTAGAATATAAAAGTTATCATGTTTTACACGCATTTGTAACTAACCTAATTTTTGAGCACTTTTTGATAAGTGTGAACTTAAAACATAAAAAAAAAATAGAAATGTAAGAAAAAATTTAACCAAAAGATATTTATGGCACTTCTCATATCTTTACAATAACAAAAAAATTACTTCTGAGATCAACGTAAAATAAAAAAAATGACAACCAAAATCAAAACGACTTGTTCCAAACTAACAAGATAACATATTTTAGTCCTTATACTTTCTGACACCTGGAACATTTAACATTTTGGACAGAATGTGTCTTACAAATAATATGTAAACATTTAAAACATTTTAGAGAATGTTTTCGGTGATTTTTCCAATCGCATATGTAGCATCTGGCCCTTTTCCGATTTGAAATTGAAGCTGCAGAAGAGGTCGATGCAACTGGTTCTTCAAGCTGGGATTGATTTTTCGGCTGCTTATGTATTTGCTCCAAAATGTTATCAATCCTCCTCTTTAGATCATTGGAAAAATTAGCATACCCTGTTTTCCGTTGCAATATAAATGGTGCTACCAAGTCTAAACCTATTTTCCTAATATATTTGTTCCTTTTCATGCGTTTTTCAGGATTGGAGGCTTTCCAAAATACATTGCCCAAAAAATTACACATGGCCATCTCTGAGTTCTTCTTGCTACCGAGTAATTCGCACATTTTTGGTTTAAAGAATCAACACCGCCTTTGGTACTATTATAAAATTGAATGATTTCTGGTTTGCTGCTTTCAGTGTCGACGGATTCATCATGGTGCATAGTTGAAATCATGATTACACTTTGATTCTTTTTAGGGACAAAGGAGCAAAGAGTTTTATCATTTGTGAAACCAGATAAACTGGAACCTACTGGACGAGTTTTATTCGGTAAAAATTTTGGAGGGATTTTGCGTTTATTTTTACGCAATGTTCCGACATATGTCAAGCTCAATTCTTTTAGTTTATCGACTAGTTCGATCGAGGAAAACCAGTTGTCTGCCGTGATATTTCTGTTTGAATTCTTCAAAGGTCCGACTAATTCCAAAACTGTGCGTGTTGGTATAGATACATCAGTTCTTCTTGATTCTGTTTTACCAGTATATATAAAAGCATTGTACAAATAATGAGTTTGAGAATCGCAAAGGCATAAAATTTTGATCCCATATTTCGCAGGTTTTGATTTCATGTATACTCTAAATAAGCATCTTCCTCGAAACGGACACAACATCTCATCTACAGTGATATATTCAGAGCAACTGTAGTTTTTTTGGCAGTTCTGTATAAACATATTGAATACTTCAGATATTAGTGCAGCTCTATCGTTTGCGTTTCTTTCGGTCCTCGTTTCAATGTTATCAAAACGTAAATCTGACGCAATAAAAAGGTATCTTTTTAGAGACATAGTCAACCTGAAAATATCTCTACCTGTACCATCCGAGTTCCATAAATCTTCAAGATCTTCATGTCCCGATTTGAAAACTCCAGCCAAAATGGTAAGACCCAAAAAGCGTCTATTTCAGTCTTTTGTATGGAATTTGTATGAGCACCAGTGCTTGAATTAGACTCTTTAAATTCCGCAATTTTTTTGTTGGTATATAAAATAATTATTTCAAGCATCTCATCACTAACAACTGCCATGACTCCAACTCTGACATATTAGTTTTTTCACGAGCTGGGCCTACTAAGCCAGGAAAGTGTGTAATTATGTTATGCCTCCTCATTCGGGATCTACGTGGAACTGTTTTAGACCACTTGTAACGATTTTTACCTCGATAACAATTTGAAGTCCATGCTCCATCATCCTCATCTTCTTCGCCCTCATCTCTCGTATTTTCGTTCCCATCTCACTCGTATTCTCCTCTTCGTTTTCACTGTCGTCAGAACTTATTCCAAATACACTGTCTTCTGAGCAACTAACAGGTTCGGGACTGTCTCTGGCGTCACAAAGTTGGTTTATATTTGGTGTCCTTTCATTTTCCGATTCCAAATCATCATTTAAGTCGTCCATCAACTCCTCGATTTGTCTATCGTTCAAAAAGCCCCCCATTGTAGTACAAATATTCACTAATACAAAAAATGTTACAAATTACACTCAGTGAAAAAAGTTACTTAATTGGTGTCGTGGGTCGAACGTGACCCAGCCGGCTACTTACCTCCGCTCCTAAGATAGTCACAGCGCTGCACGTCCGCCCCCCGCCACAGCTAGCGACGCACTGAGAATACGTAGAAGCGCGCAATCGTAACATAAATATTAAAAGAATAATAACCGAAAATGTTCGCTTCTGGGTCAAATTTGATCCACGATACCTACTAAGGGTTAAATTATAGTTTTCCTACGGACATCAATTTAAGACAAAAATGGATCGACGCTATTGCACATCGCAATTGGAAGTGGAAAAAGCACCACCGTATTTGTTCCAGACATTTTAAAGACGACTGCTTTAAAAATTTTGAACATTTTGACAAATGTTGCAGGCTGAAATTAAATGCTATACCTTCACTACATCTGCGGTATAACAAACATTGTACAGATCCTTTTTACAATAAATCTGTTTATGTTGCACATCACTGTTGTTTTGATTTGTTGAAAAATTAAATTTCTGATTACGCGGTGTTGATATTTTTATATTGATGTTTCTACTGTTGACATTAAGTATCCCACCCTTAAAATTCAAGATTGTTTATTATTATTTCCCCCATTGTTTATTTCGTTTAATTCATACATTTCCTATGATGCAAATATAACATAAAACAACTAAATTTTTCTAGAACTATAGCATTCCTGCATCTACATTGGCGACTGCATAAACATCCAGTGTGTCTGAAAAGAATATCACATCAACATCCAGTGCAATAGCGACAATCGCACCTATACCATCAAGTGCAACATCAACCAGCACATCTGATTCTAGTGCAAAATTAACTACTACAGTAACTACAGTTACATTTAGTTCGACACCAAGTCAGTAAGAATTAATTAGATTTAGAAAAACTGCCACAAATTACCAAACGACTACTTCTAAAAATAAATTGTTTGCGCCAAAAGACAAGATGTTTAAAAAATGAAAATCTGGATTTAAAATTAAGATAAGAACATTTTTTGAATGAAGAAAAAATAAGAAATAAAATTTACTTATATTGGATTCAGTGAAAAATAATCCAATAGTTGAAAAATATTTACTGAAAGAATGGGAGAAGATAAGCGTATATACTCTTTGGAATTGAGAAAATTCGCAGTCACTTTAAATTATATATCACCGCGAGCAGTATGTGCCAACGAATTTCACAGGATTCACTACAGAGCCTTTGAAGCTATTAAAGAAAGGGTAAAATTAAATAATAATAAACCTTTATATGTTGCGATATCATTCTGGAGAACCGAGCTTTATTTCACAGCTTTGATTAACCACACACTAAACTACATACACAACATTTTACGTATACAACATTGCACGGGGCATTACATCTTAGTCCTCAGGGTTGGCGATGCATTTTCAATCTATAGCGGTTTAATGGTCTTGAGATTGTAAATATCCATGAGCTAGTTTGTTTTCTGCATTATATAAAAAAGCTTACATAACAAATACCGTGTGGCATTTAAGTTATCTTGGTGCCCTCGACCAATCGCCTTCTATTGTTCGCCTAAATTACACTATTTCTTACGGCCAAAGCCATGTAAAACTGTTGTTACAAAAGTACTTCCATATTCCTTAAACTCTAATCTTTAGGAAACTTGCAAAAATAAATAAAAAGCAATATGGTTGAAGTTAACAGTTAGTAATTTTATTATAATGTATTATTACTCTTAAGTATTGTATTATATTTAATTTGATGCAAGTTTGATGTTAAATTATACCATAATAAAACTCACAATATTATATATTAAATAAATCAGAAAAAAAAGAAATCATTATATGCACGAGAGACACAGCTGTATAGACCATGTGCCTATGGCAGCGCTGTCGTCGCGCCACAATTCGAAACTTTGATAGCGTGATTTAGACTTCGGTGTGTTTCGTTTGTGGCGCGACGACAGCGCCGCCACATCACCCCCCTGCTCGATCTCTGAGCACTATCAACATTCCGAATCATAAACAGTATATATAGAACAGCTCCGAACTATCACACGGAGCGTTGGCCGCTCCCCGGGCAGAACACCTTGCCCGGCGGGAGATCTCCCCTTTTCCTTCTACCCCGGCATTAAGGACGCACCGGCAATCGGACTGCATTGTAGACCTCCGGTCTGAGCAGGGGGGTGATGTGGCGGCGCTGTCGTCGCACCACATGCCTTTGCCATTTTATCGATAACTATATCAAGACTATTGCTCGGTGACAGCATAGCTTTGAATATTAACACAGAATAATTAATAGTACTACGTACAGAAGTTGCACCCCTTTGATGTCGACTGCTTGCCGACGTTTAATAGCCTACATAATTATTATTAATCAGATGAATCGCTCACGCAAGCTAAATAAAACTTTATCGCTGTGCGCGAGTGTTCCTATTACTTTGCATCTTTACCGCTTCCTAAGTTACGGCGGACTTTCTGTGGTTATTAATGAATGTCAATAGAAAGTAATAAAATACATTGCGAGATGTTAATTAAGTTACTTTAAATCAGTTTACGATGAATACATCATTACATTAATATATGTAGTGAATCCTGTCAAATGATTTAAATGTTCAGCTCAATCCCAACAAGATTCCGAATATATTAAATTTAATGTAATCGATATCTAGTCTTTATCAAAATATTATACAAAATAAAGACCGAGTTAGTCGAATCAAAACTACCCACTTAGTAGCAAATGTATGCAATTTTTGTAAAATTAAACTGGTATCACTGCCACCGAAAGTGTTGCAATGTAGTGATGTACGCCACAACTTTAGCTATCGATAATTTAATTAACAGATTTGGGTTTGTCTGCCGAACAGGCTTTTATTTTTTGTTTATATTTTATAATAAAGTGTTACAAAAAGTAGTCATTTTTTCTATTATATTGGTTTAATAATAATAAATAAAAATAGTTTATTCAGTAAATGATCCTATATAAATTATAACCGGGAATGAGGTCTCCTTGTAAGTATAAAACTTGTGTTAGGAGACTCCACTCTTCCACAGCACTTACATTACTATTTTGATGATCCTTACATAATAATTAACGATAAAATTAAAATAAAAACAATATTATTCACGTCAAAGATTTTTTTATATAAAGGTATACGTGTACACGCGCGTGTATGTGTGTGTGCGCGCGCGCACGTTTGTGTGTACGTGTGAGTGAATAGATGTGTCTGAGTGATTGAGTGAGTGCATGCATGAGTGTATAATACAAATTAATTACATTATTTAGTATTACTTTTGAGAGCCTCAGTATCATCATAACTCTTATGAAATAGCCTTTCGTGATGAATTTTTATGCTTTTATTAATGGCGTGGTATAGAGTCGCTGACTATTTTACATACAATATTTTAACAGCACAGCGCAGCCACTACGTTTTTCCTTCTTTTGGCTACACCGGTTAAACTTTATACCTTTATGTAGTCTTAGAACTGAATATAAGATGTACGGTTTCCGAACAGTAAGTACATTACTTATGGCATAAAAATCTTCTGTAGGGAATCTTTTTGGTTTAAAATGCATAATTTTTAATAAACTTCTCTGTGCTCTTTCAACTTCTAGAAATTTGATTTTGTAGCTCCACTCCATACAGGAATACAATATACTAAGATAGATTGAGTCGAAGCAATATATATTTGGTACAGCAACTATTTCGCCTTAGTGTTTTAAATGTCCATGTTAGTTTCCTAAGTCTCTTCATGATTAATTCAATGTGTCTATGCCAAGACAAATGTTGGTCAACTATGACACCTAAATACTTGGTCTCAGAGACCTTACTAATTAATGAACAGCTTCAACTACTGCAACTGCTGCAACTACTTAAGGGACCATAGCGTGTGTGAAGTTTAATTTGGAAATGAATATTAGGCTGAGTTCTATAATTTGTAAAACATATAACTAGTTTTCAAAGTATTTAAAGTAAGTAGATTAGTGTTCAGCCACATAACGATCCTATCAAGGCCTTCTTCAGCAGATCTACGAACAGAACGCCAGGAGTTATCAGTAAATATTACTGCAGTATCATCTGCATAGGAGATTTTGATAAATCATATTTCATACCCCAAGTTATCAATAAAAGAATGTAAGCCGATACTGCTGTACTAACCTTTAATTTGTGAAAGATAATGTCTAGCTGTAATTATATCAATAGATTAAATCGTTTTATATTACCCTTGACACCAATATTATTCTTCTTGAAAATATTGTTACGCGCCGAAGTCGACGGCACTAGCGCCATCTAGTATCGAACAGAAGAACTAAGCTTCTGGAAGCTGACTATCGAATTTTCGACGCTTTGTCGATCGGTGCGCGTATTTACTTGAATGTTTCGGATGATTCGGTACTAATGTGTATTTATAGGCTTTGCAAGGTGCGATCGTGGAAGTATTGGATTTGGCGAGACAAGCGAAGCTTCTGAGCGGTATAAAGTGAATCAGTGTGATTAATTATTGGTGTTTTAAGTTTTAATTTGTGTAAAGAAAATTAAAGTGTTAATTTAGGTAATTCTATCGGCAATTTTTATTGTCACGAACCTCAAGCTCGTAACAATTGGTGTCAGAAGTGGGATAAAATCACGCCGATTTTACCTAAGGAGGAAACGGAGGGTGTCCGTACCCGAAGTCAACGCCAGCAGGAGACAGAACAAAGAAGATTTGGTGGTGCAACGCCGCAGACGTCGGAGGGCCAGCTGCCGGCTGCAGGCCCGTCAGTAGCTCCTACATCTGCAGCACCTGACTTAGGTGCTCTGATGGTGATGCTGCAGGAGCAGGCTCGCCGACAGGAGGAACAGGTCCGTCGATTGTGGACAGGAGGAACAGGCCCGTCGTTTGGAAGAGCAGCTGCGGGGCGGACAGGAGGAACAGGCCCGCTGGCAGGAGGAACAGGCCCGTCGTTTAGAAGAGCAACTCCAACGCGATAAGGAAGAGCAGATGCTCCTCATCAAGGACCTTCACGCTATCTTCGGAAAAGAGATACGGGAGGTGAAGGATAAGGTTGCTCAACATGACAACCGCCTGTCGGAGACCGAAACCCGAATCGACCAAGTAAACAATCGGGTTGACAACGTAATGGCTGACGTGAAGAAAACGCTGGACGACCTCAAATTTGGGGATGGAACAACAGCTCCCGTAGTAGCTACAACACCTTCGCTACGTGGATTCAAAGTGCCGCCGTTCGACGGGATCTCTTCCTGGTCGCCTACAAAATCCAGTTCGAGGCCGTCATGGAGGCGAACGGCTGGAATAAAAGCCAAGCCATGACTGCACTCACCCTAGGCCTGCGCGACCAAGCCTTAACTGTGTTGGAAGCTCTCGGTAAGAAAGTGACCTACGAGCAGCTTCTTGAGGCCTTGGAGGCGAGATATGGCGACGCTCACCTGGAAAACGTCTTTCGCGCGCAGCTTAAAGATCGCGTGCAGTGCAGCAACGAAAACCTGCAGCAGTGGGCCCTTGAGGTGGAGAAGATGGTTCAAAAAGCATACCAGTCTGTACCTGCGCTCATGGAAGGGAACCTGGTTCAGACATTTATCGACGGCACGCGCGACCTTGAAGTCAGAGCTGCTGTGAAACTCGGGCACCACGACACGCTTAAGGACGCCTTGGCCAATGCACTGGAGGTGGAAGCCGTGCGGCAGGATCATCGTTCCCATCGCATCAGGGAGGTTGCAGCAGCTACAGTACGCGACCGCAACAAAGGATACAGCCCTAGGTGCTATGGCTGTGGGGAAAGGGGCCATCTTCGCTCCAGCTGCCCTAAGCGAACTGTAGGAAGGAGAGTTGATCGATCTCGAGAGGGTAGTGCAGCTAACGGCACCGCCTGGCGGTGGCAGGATCGTCGTTCCCCCTTGCGCTAGGGAGGTTGCAGCAGCTACGGTTCGCGACCCCAATAAAGGGTACAGCCCTAGGTGCTATGGCTGTGGGGAAAGGGGCCATCTTCGATCCAGCTGCCCTAAGCGAACCCTAGAAAGGGAAGTTGAACGATCTCAGAAGGGAAGTGCGGCTAACATCACCGCCCAGCAGCAGCCGGGATACGACTTTACTATCAGACATCGCAGCGGGAAATCTCAGGTCAAGAAGACCTTATCCTGAAGATCGGAAACATTGTACTAGGCAAGAGAGTAAGGAAGTGGTATTCGTGAGGATGCTCAGGACAGATCACCTCAGCAACGGGTGGAAGGACAGCCTACGACATGCACAGCAGGAAGATCCGGACATCAAGCCGATTCTGGAATGGATGAAGGTCCGTGCTACCAAGCCTAAGTGGAGCGACGTCTCAGCGATGAATTCAACCACGAAAAGCTATTGGGCCCAATGGGACAGCTTGCAGATTCAGGGTGGAGTCCTGTGCCGTAAATGGAACAATTGTCGAGGAGACAGCTGTCGTTTGCAAATGGTTGTCCCTAAGGCTAAAGTGCCGAATGTTCTACAGCTGTGCCATAATGGTCGTTCAAGAGTCCATCTGGGAGTCAAACGAACTCTGCTGAAGGTCCGAGAACAGTTTTACTGAGTCCATTATCGTGACGATGTCGAGGCTTGGTGTCGTACATGTACAAGTTGTGCGGCCGTGCGGGGACCTCAGACACGTAGTAGAGGAGCACTAAAATTGTACAATGTTGGTGCACCACGGGATAGGACAGCCCTTGACATTGCGGACCCGTTACAGAAAGGCGCAAGAGGGACTCCTAAGATCGTCCATGTGGTTCGCCTGGCGCGATATTATGGGGCCGATAATGCTCGGGACGAGCATGTCTTAGGAGGGGGCAGTGTTACGCGCCGAAGTCGACGGCACTAGCGCCATCTAGTATCGAACAGAAGAACTAAGCTTCTGGAAGCTGACTCTCGAATTTTCGACGCTTTGTCGATCGGTGCGCGTATTTACTTGAATGTTCTGGACGATTCGGTACTAATGTGTATTTCTATAATACACATTACATACACCTAGGCGTTGCAAGGTGCGATCGAGGAAGTATTGGATTTGGCGCGACAAGCGAAGCTTCTGAGCGGAGTAAAGTGAATCAGTGTGATTAATTATTGGTGTTTTAAGTTTTAATTTGTGTAAAGAAAATTAAAGTGTTAATTTAGGTAATTCTATCGGCAATTTTTATTGTCACGAACCTCAAGCTCGTAACAATATTTTAGAATTACTACAGCTACAAGTTTCCGATTATGACTTCTTATATTTCCGCGAACACTACACATTTAATGAAACTAATGTAAAATTTTGACTTTTGATTACAGACGTTTCAGGTGTTTTACAGTATGAACTTTAATGTCGCACTTTTGACAAAATGCGGCACGTGCTGAGATGGCACGGCACTAAAACACCAAGGAAATTTGAACCATAAAACGTTTTTATTGTACCTTGGTCATGGATGACATGAAAATTTAGCAGTTGATGAAATACTGAATGATGAAATGCTAGCAGTTAAAGGCATTATTTATTTATTTATTTAATTCAAAAACTCTTGTGACTTACAGAAAATCCAACACGCACACAAGGTTTAATTTTACATGCGAAAATATTTAAAAAAATTGCATCCAATTATAACAAACGAAGTAACCTATCACCAAAAGAAATAGTTCTCTGACTTGTGATAACAATAATCATTTATTGCATTACAAATTAAGAAATTAAAAATGTTCCTATAAATAGTAGTCCAACCTTTCATACGCATAATAAGTTAGTATGACGGTAATCGCAAAAAAGTGATAATGTATTTACGAATTTGTAACGTAAAACATAGATTAGGTGAATCATAATATGCCGTATGCTTTTATAATTGTAAATAATGGTGCCTTTGGAAGTGACTTGTGTCTAAGATACAGGCTCGGCCTAGTTTAGACGCTAGTGTATAAAATTGTATAGATGAGTTGTAACTGTTCAAATGTCTTAAAGATAAATAATGTAATCCTTACTTGGTGTCAATAAAAATTATTATTATTAATAATAGTTATCACTTATAAATTAATAATTAATAATAATAATCATAAATTAAACAATTATGCAATATTAGTGTTATAAAATCTCTAAGTCTAGCAGAGCGTGTTGAGAAATTAAAATATGAAAATAAAATATGAAAATATGAATATAAAAAGAAAAAGGTCGCAATCATACAATGTCAGGCTACGAAATATTTTGTCATATCAACTTATAATGCAATGTCAATAAAAGCTAATTACAATATATACCCATAATTAAAATTACATCTTAAATACAAAGTAATAAATAGTACATAGTCAAGCAAATTAAATTGTCGAATTATTAATTGTCTTATTATCGATAATTTTATAAAAAAAAGTTTCAGCAGACGCTGTCTGCAAATATGTCAATTTTATCGTGTTGAGTGAGTATGTCCTCTATCAGTATCAATGCTTGATTTGTTGGTGTTTGGTACGTGTAACTGGTCTGTCTAGTAGACGCGGCCTACGGCGCGGAGCCACCGTTCCTCCATTATCACTCTGCAGGTACCTGGGCACCAACAAACCGATTCTCTCCACAACCGACTGGCAGTTCAACTTGTGGTGAATTATAAAAAGATAATACCTAATAGTTGACATCAACCTCCTAAACATTAGGGTTTCTAAATCAGCCATACCCAAAACATATAGGGAAGGATACAAATAAGGGTAGTAACCGTGACTCTTCTTATAAAGCCAACGAGCATTGTATTCTCGCTAACATGATAGTATACTTATTCTCATAAGGATTCCAGGCCGCAGCTGCATACTCCAGTTTACTCCGAACATACCCATTATACAAAGTTTCAGCCACCCTTATATCATCAAAGTCAGCAGCAGTCCTCATCACAAAACCCAAAGTCTTACTAGCCGACTTCCAAATGGATGTCATATGATTGTGAAAATTTAATTTTGTATCTAATAATAAGCCCAAGTCAATTATGTCATATAATCTTACCATAGGCGCGTCAAATAAGTTATAATTAATAATGATAGGATTCGATTTTAATGCATAAATATGTTACGGTTGTGTCTGCTAAGGATTTGATATTATATCAAATAATTTCGGTGAAGCTACTGACGCATTAGTGTTTTAATTGCTCGGTATAAACACAACGTGGAAAGTACCCATAGCAAACTTTTCGATTAAATTGGAATTAAAATCTGATTTTGATCAAGCTTTCAAAAACTGTCCGTAATTATATTTACAAATAAAATCTCAATTATATAAAACACTAAAAACCCTTCACAGCCGGCCGTATGAGGAAGCTCAAAGTCACTTAGCGAGTTACGGAGACGGCTATGCTCGGGGTTTTTTGCATGGTAAACATAGAAATAAGGATATTCACTGTTGAACCAGGGAGCCCCACATATCCCAACGGATTAGTAAGCTGAAGTGGCAATGAGCCGGCCATATAGTTCGAAGAATCGACAACTAATAGGAAGAAAAATGTTCTCGAGTGGCAGCCTCGTACCGGTGGCTGAGGAGTTACTCCCCAATACGTGGAGTGATGACCTGGTAAGACATGCAGGACGTCGACGAATGCATGTGGATCAGAACCATATTTTGTGGCACCCCTTGAAGGCTTATGTTCAGCAGCGGACTTGTGAAAGGCTGTAACGAATGAAATGAACGAAAAAATAAATGAATGAAAAAACACTAAAAATCACGTTTACCAACGTTGAACTTATGCGTACTATGATGATTTGTTTATCGATTAATAATATCGACATAGTTCTCGCTTTACGTTGCTTACGCATGTAGACAGCGGCACCAGTATATCGACACTTGTACAATTTGATGGTATGCGTAAATGCAATGAACACAAACACAAATGCTGTAGTGTGCGTGTATAGTTACGCGATTCAATTTTGCATTTGTAGTAAAGTATACAGCTGTGTGTTTTTCTTGCGCCCCCTAACATTGACACACTTTTTGTTTAGGAATTAGTGCGCATGGCCTCTCCAGCTGGTTGAATACTCAAAGCAGCATCGACGTCTATAAAACATATGTTTTATGAACGTCCATGAAGGTTAAAGACACAGACTACTAAGAGGATACTACGCATCAGACAGGAATCTTAGAACAACCAATACGGAACCAGTAGTTTAGAGTTTGACTTTTGTTTACTTCTAATTTTGAGGTATCAGGCAAAAGTACATCATTGATAAAGCCTACTTACGTTACTTTTAAATTTTGTAGTTATAAGGCAAAAGTACATCATTGATAAAGCCTAATTTCATTCCCATACCTACAGCTATTCTACCATTAAAAGTTGACAATTTTAAAATCTTTAGAACTTATAATACAAAAATAAAACAACTTATATATTAGTTATTCAAGTTTTTATTTTTTTCTTTTGAAATTATTTATAAACTTTATCTAGCATTTGCGGCAATTGGTTACGTTATTTTAATCTCACAATATCAAATTCTTTTAAGATTTTAATAACGTTACACCAGTTCCATTTCCGTTCCAATATTTGGATTTAATTTCCATATGCTTTTTTTTTTAAATTTCATAAGAATTTGGTTTCACTTCCAAATATTAGTTTGTTTCTTTTACAACGGTTGAAATATACCTCACTGCATATTCTGAGGAATAGGTTGATATTTGTTTTTATTTTAAGTATCTATACTCTCTGTGAGAAATCCAATGGTGGACTGACGACTGACTTTTTTAGAGGACACAATACACTCCTTGTCCTCTTTATTAACAAATCTCGTTACCTCTAATTTTTTTATGGAATTAGTCGAAAGGGTTTTGTGCTCTGATGAATTCGTTACAGCTTGCTTTAAGGGCTTCACTTTGTTTCTCCGTCTAAGAGCTGTTTCCTTACATGAATCAAATAAGTCCTCGAAAAATGACAAAGCTTCTGAAGTATTTTTTGACGTCGAGTTTACAGGTTTTCTATCAGCTTAGCGAGCTGTAACATAAAAATAAATATAATGTTAGCCATAGAAACCCTAAATTAATTTTATTTGTTTCTCTTTTATTATTATATATTTTTTCACTTTTTATAAGCCAGTGCTTGACCACAATCCCACCTGGTGGTAAGTGGTGATGCAGCCTTAGATAGTAAATCGCACTGTCTTAGCGTAACAAAACCCTATTCACTCTTGCCATAAAGACGCCCAGATTGTATTCGGACGGAAAGATAGACGCTGGCAAATTATTCCACTCCTTTGCTGTACGCATTAAAAAATTCGAAGTAAACCGTTTGGTTCTAATGCGTGGAATATCAACAACAAAGGGGTAAAGACCCGCCGATCGCCTGGTCGTCCGATGGTGAAAAGGAGAAGGAGGAATTAAAACGTGCAATTCCTACGCACACTCTGCGAAATGCATCCTATAGAATACTGAGAGCTAGTCTGCGCCTGTGCTTGAGGCTGACAAAGTTGGATAATTCATGAAATGTTATATTCTTTATAATATATCTTAATATATATATAAATTACGTGTCACATTGTTCGTCCGCGATAGACTCTTAAACTACTTAACTGATTTTAATCAAATTTGCACATCGTGTGCAGTTTGGCCCATCTTGAGAGATAGGATAGTTTTTTCTCATGAGTGCCCCACAATTTTTTTTGCGAATTTAAGAATTTTTAATAGGACATGACATAGGGTCGTCGAAAAGGGCAGAACAAGGTTTGCCTGGCAAGCTAGTTCATTATAATAATGTCCTCCAGATCAAATTTCGGTCATGGTGGCCTGCCTCAACTAGCCATTGGCGCAGGACAGGATTATATTGCCTAAATCTATGCGCAAGTACAGGTGCACTCTCTATTTCCTCACACCGCCAACTCCTTGACTCCAGGCAGCTACTGAAGATTTCTTGACAGAAAACTCAATAATTGATTTTTGGCCCGACCTGAGATCGATCCCAGGACCTCACGATCAGCAGTCGCACTACTACAACCACTAGACCAACAAAGCAGTCAATCCTACATAATACAGCTTATAAGTATCCATGCACCCTTATATAAAAATAATCTCCTCTATAGTTTTTCCTGGAACAGATCTCTGTTTAGTATTAAGGCCCGCTAATTGTACATTTAGTATATAGTTTGTTGTCAGTGTTTATGTAATATAATATTGTATGCAATAAAAAGTATAAAAAAGTAAAATAAATATCAGCTTTCTACATTTACATCCTCTGCTGGATTTAGGACTTTATAAATCAGTGAATATTTTTCCATTGGTAGGCGCACATCTGTAAGCAAATCGTAAGACGGCCCCCCACTAAGGTAATGATCTGATAAGACACGCAGGAATATGATGTGTCCACATGGGTGAGTTCTGTGTATAACGACATTTCAGGTGAGGCCTATGTTCAGCAGTGGACTTTTGAAGAGGCTATAATAATGAAGATGATACAATATTTCAATGTGCCTATAGCCACAATACACTCTCCATCATCTAGTTGTGAGATTTTTGGTTCTGCAAATGTAAATAGATTACCTACAGAAGTAAGATATATAAGTAAGATTGCACTATTTATTAGTAAGCAGGGCTCAATTCATGCAGGTGATGTTGGAATTTGGTAAAGTTTGATAGATTTCCCCATATTGTAAATTAAAATAAAATAATATTTAGATCAACAGACTTACAAAATTGTGATGCGTATGTCAAGGCTCCTGCAACAATTTTGCTTAACACACAACTGCAGTTTCTCACCTGAAAAACCAAATGAATATTAATTAATTTGGCTTTATTCCAAAGATGTATTCTATTGTATATATATATATTTATTTTCTTACATTGGTAAGCTTACCATCATTTTTTTATTTTCTGAGGAATGACATGTCATTGACAGACGTGACTTGACATGAACATTGACAGATGTGACTTCGGTTGATGTTTGTGTTTACGCATTACCAAGGGGCCAAGCCCTTCATTTTTTTTATTTTCTGAGAAATGACATGTTCATCATTTAACTTATGCGGCAAATATATTTCTGCATGTTTGCAGTCTGTTAAATAAACATCTACAATATCATCCCATTTTGATGTTTTCCCATTCAATACTATATTTTTGTCAAGAAAATTATTTCTTAGACCATTAATGAGGTGAGGAGGATCAAATATGATATTAATCTTTTGACTTCTTGTGATTGTGTCATCTGAAATGAAAACAAAAATTTGGTTAATAGGCAATCAAAAGTATAAAAATACATTACTAATAATTTTAGCACTTTATTAAAAACTTTAATTTGTGGTTTTAAACCTTTCATTTAATTATCTTACCAGTATTTTCATTTGCCAATATTTGTGTTTTTTCTTGTCTTTCTTCAACTTATTAATGGCTGACTGAATTGATGTTCCCTGATCTGATACCAGAGCCACAGGAATTAATCCAGTTATTATTCTCTTCTATATTTTTTAATATAAGTGCAGGTCTAGTTCCTGACAAAAATAAAAGGCAATGGGCTGTTGCCATTTGTGTAGAGTACCTCAAATGAGGAACATTAAGGCATGGTCGGCATAGTCACAGTAACTGTGACTCTGAGTAGACAGTAACTCTACAAGTCCACAGATATTGATTTGTATTTGTCATATGTAAGACCTGGCTCTATCGAAACTTCACCAAATATTAGCGGGCAATATTTTTTCGATTCTTGCCGATTTGCAACCTAGGAATAAAAACATAAGGTAATTAACTGAACATAATAATATACTATTTGTGAAGAATTTATGAAGATTTTTACAATTATTATATTTACCAGTTTTGTCATGATGTAGACACTGCTGTTTGTCCTAAAAATGAAGATGGATGGTGGTTCATTGATGATATCTGGAAACAAATATGTATACTTTTTATAGTTAACAGTGAACAGCAGGCCCATTTACCTAAATTTTATGCCATCAAAATGATAATCACTTGGTAGCACATTGTGTGGTATACTATATAGCTTTTTTAAGAGCATGAAAACACAATGTATCTAGCAAATAATACAAATGATATTAAATTAGATCGTTTAGTGTGATTGCCAAGTCAATCTATTTATTTAAAACATAAAAGATTTTTAATATTGATATGGCCAACATAAGATGTTAGGTTGGCTAATTACGCAATAACTTAAGACAAAAGGATCCTAAGTATCTATGGACTGAATAAATTAACCGACTTGGTTTACACAACTTTTTACGGTAGAAGAACTGAGTTACGAGACTTGGTTTCTTTTACATGTTATGTTTTTGATGGCATCTCATTACTTTTTGTATATAGCCCTACTTTTTTCCTTTCCAGTACCATCTACTTCTTGAATACCAACAAAGTACCTATCTACACCTATTATTCCATTATATTATACATATACAGGTACACTGATTGTTTTACTGCAAATGTAATTTTGTAATCCTTTATTTATATGGGATTACAAAGTTATTTATGCAGTTAATGTATCTAGAAAACTGGACCAAAATTGCAAAAAATTTAAATTTTTATAAAAAAATAAGTTATATAAGATACTTTCTTATTCAGAGAAACAATCTTGATCTAAAGACGTTACTGACATAAGACTAACAAATATTTAATGTCTTAAAATTGTTTACTTAAATATCAGAAAATTACAAAGCTGCTTTACTTTCTATAATACAAAGACTTAGGTGACACTTATAGTGGTTGTTGCTAAATAAATAATTTGACTATACTTAAAAACATTTTAGAACACTGACTATTCATTTCAAACAGTTATTATTTTATCTTTTTGTAGACTTTTTTGTTAATTTATTGTTCAAGTCTGCTAGCTTGACCAGCATTTTAGCCTCCTTTGACATTGGATAAGCCAAAATACTGTTCAAGGTGCCAAAGTGAAAATTCCTATCACTACCAAAACATTCTCATTGCTTCATTCAAGATACATTCCATCAAAATATGTTGGAAATTTTCAACTATTCCGCATATGTCACGATTTGGTGTTGGCACATTTTTCATTAAAAAAAAGCAAACTTGTTCAATTGAATATGTAATCCAAGAATAGGTCTTATGTAGTTTCTTTTTAGTGGACAATTACCTATTCGCAAATTACAGGTTATTTGTGGCTGAATTGTTCAATACCAGATACTCTCCAACAGACCGACAGTTACATGTAATAACTTGGCAGATGGCAACATTTGAATAATAATTTTGATATTGCAATTTTAAGATTGCTTTTATTATATCATAGGCAATCTGTTCACCTCTCACTTGAGAGACACAGCCACATCCTATAAAAACATCAATACATAATGGAATTTAGTTAGATAACAAAAATTAGGAAAGAATTATTTCAGTGATATTGACAGATTATTCTGCAAGAGCCTTACATTTGTGATGGAGAGTTATGCAGAATTATACTAAAAATACAAGATTAAGCAAATCTCCCTAATAGAAAAATAAGTAGATTACCATAGTTGTCCATTTCCAGAGCAGGTATTCCAGTATTTATTTTGTCAGCCGTGGATAAGGTGGTAAGGCAAAATGGTGAAGAAGCAAACTACCGGTAACAAATCTCGACCCGAAGTGCTTATGACACACAAAAAATTATGTAGCTCTTCTGTATTGAGCTGCTTTTTTCACAATTTATTTTTTCCACACACGAGTCTTAGCTCAGTCTTTGGAAAACAATGTAATTTACATTATGACGCTTACTTTTGCAATGCGAAACACAACAAGCATTCTTCATGATGAGTACACAATTTTTAACGTGAGAGTTTAAGCATGGAGTTTTAACACTTCAAAGTAATTTCATTCGATCAAATCCAAATTCCCAAAACTCCAACAAACTGTAATGAAATTGAAAATTTGAAATAATGAATACAGACTACAGAGTATCTTTGTATAAACCACAGAGTAATTTTTTATAAATAGGAAGTATAAATTGAAAATAATGAAAGGAGTATCCTGTTCCTATACTATATCCTCTTAATGGTCTCTGTTCTTGTGAAGTGTGAATAAAAGTTATGGAAGTTTGGAACTCAATCTGTGGTAATAAGAAATGTCATTTTCTAAACTACCGGTTTGAATCTATGGTTGAAAATATAGGCTAATTTTTTTGTTCTAAGATTCTATGCCGTGGTTAAAGAACAGGAGAACGATCGCCGTAGAAAATAGTATCCCAGAAATATGAACACCATAAGTGAGGCGCTGCGATCACTAAGTTCGGTCATTTTCAGTCTATTTTTCCGATCAGATGCTAAACCACTTGCACATCCACGCACAATCTTTCTTCAATCTTTTTGTACGCTGTCACAGTAAGATCTGCTCTTCGTGTTTTTATCAAAAACATAGTCAAAAGTGCCGTACAGTAGTAAATAACTTATTGACTTTACTACCTGTGTAGTGTTTTATTGTTCTGTGATAGTGAATTAACAAAACAATTGATATACCAAGAGGATTTTCGAAAATATTCAGTTAAAATCTAAGTACGTTATCGAATATATCCTTGACCTACACCAACCCACAGCTCGACCGCTAAGGTATAACAACGTAGCTTAAGCGCTAACTCCAGTAGTAACTTACTGACCGATGCCAAAATCTACAGCGCTTGCTTTCTGCTTACTAGCGTAAAATACACCTATTTGAAGACAAATAATCCATATAGCGCTTCATATAATCTCGTTCAGTTGGACGAAGTACGCTGCGTGAGCGCTGTTTTTGCTGCATTGTCGCATGTAAGCAAGTTTTATATTACTATATTCAAACGGTTTCACCTAACTACGTGAATTCTATTAGAATGCATTGTCTAGCATGCAATAAAATTACTCGTAGTGATGAACAGCTTAAATGTATTGCATGTAAGGGATGTTATCATTACAAGTGCTATAATTTGTCAACATCTTTCTATAAAGACAATTTACATGAACTAAAACGGCAATGGAAGTGCCAATCAAGTAAGCAAGTAACGCGCCGTAAAGATGATAATACGCCTGTCCGTAAGCAGATCCTATCACCGCCTACCGACAACTCGGATACGTCTTCCGATAACATAGTACCGCAGACGGTTGATTTTACCGAGAAAACTGTTTCCTATCACTCTAACTCTAGCAGTGTACTACCATCGACGACTATTACATATGATCAGTTTAGCGCACTCTTGGACTTAAAATTGTCGGATATCAGGTCTGCAATTAGGTAGGATATCAACTGCGCTATATGTAAGCTTAAGGCGGAGTTCACTGAGATGACTGACCACTTAGCTGCACTTCAATGTGATATGCAAACAAAATTAGATATTGCAACAAAAAATATAGCTAAAATGGAAACGGAAAAAATCACACTAGAATCGCAGATACACAAATTAAACAATCGTATCTCCACATTAGAAAAAATTTCTAGGGGTTGTAATTTTGAAATACAGTGTGTACCAGAAAAGAAAAACGAAAACTTGGTTTCCATTGTGTGTAAACTGTTAACAGAAATAAAAATGTCATTTAGTGAGACTGATATTAAAGCTGTAAGGCGAGTTGAAAAAATTGATAAAAATTCAAAAAGACCGCGTGGAATACTCGTAACTTTACCATCGGAGCGCGACCGTGATAACGTGATATCTGCTTACAAACGTTACAACAAGAACAATAAATCTACCCAATTGAACTCTGCTCATTTGGGCATACATGTAGAGGAGTGCATCGTTTATGTTTCAGAGCACCTTTCACCAGAAATAAAACAGCTTCATGCCACAGCAAGATTAACCGCCAAGCACTTGTCATATAAATATGTCTGGGTTAAGTATGGCCGTGTTTATATGAGAAAAGATGATAATTCAACTGCCATACATGTTAAAAACACAAACACTCTTGACACTCTAAAACAATAGATTTTTTTTTGTTTCTTTCTTATTATTTGAACATAACTTTTAATTTTTATATAATAATTGATAAATTCTTTATTAATGGAAATTTATTACCAAAACGTAAACAGAATCAGGACTAAAGTTACAGAAATTTATTTTAATACTTTAAGTTGTAATTTTGATGTTATATGTTTTACTGAAACCAATTTAAATGATAGTGTGTTTGATTCTGAAATGTTTGATTCCCAATTTTCTGTATTCAGAAGGGACCGTTATACAAGTTGTATTTCTAAGCATGATGGCGGTGGCGTGTTAATTGCTGTTAAGGACAAGTATCATGTAATTAGACAAACGAGTTGGGAATGTGAAGTTGAAGATCTTTGGTTACTATCCTTCCGACCAATGTTTCCTGTCGAAAGCTCCACTTATGTTTATGTTATCTCCCTCCCGATATTTCTCGCGACCACTTGCAAGCATTTTACGACAATGTTCATAAAAACGTATCTCGTGTTGAGGATAAAGACACATTTTTACTTATTGGCAATTTTAACACCCCACATCTGAGTTGGTCCCCTAGTACTTATAGTAACGTTATGACACCTGGTATTTCATCCGACTTTAAATCTAATTGTCTTGTTGATATTATGAATCTTTGTAACCTAGTTCAACTTAATTCAGTCTATAATGTGAATAGCTTTCTTCTTGATCTCGTCTTGTCAACAACTGAGAAAGTGCTTGTTACATCTACTGAGCCTTTTACTCGAATAGATTCACATCACCCTCCACTGAAAATTGTATTAATGGAAAATTTTAAATTTAAAAAAATGAAACGTGCACAACCAATAAGATACAACTACCGCAAATGTAATTATCCTGATTTAAAAGAGGATCTAGCAACTGTTGATTGGTCTAACTTATTAAATGAACCGGATATAAACGAGGCTGTCGATAAGTTTTACTCTCTGTTGAAAAAGTTAATTGCAAAACACACACCGCTTGTAAGTAAAACCAATAACAAATATCCGCCATGATATATTCAGCATTAATAAAGTGTATCAAAGAAAAAAAATTTCATCATCATTTTAAAAAACATCATAATCCAAGGGATTACGACACTTATGCATTGCTACGCACGAGATGTAAAAAACTTACGGAATCGGTGTACGCATCATTTATTACCTCCATGGAAAAAAGTCTATCGGATAACATAAAGATATTTTGGAATTTCGTTAGCAATAAAATAGGTAGCTCAGGTATGCCACAGACTATGACTCTTGGTACGGAATCTTCTTCGGACACACAAGGAATATGTGAACTTTTTTCTCGGTACTTCAGTTCAGCTTTCGAAGTTTCTCAACCAGGTCATTAACCAGGATTTTGTTACTAATGATATTGTAGACTGTGATAGTTATTGTAATTACAGTATGTGTAATATAGAACTAAGTCAGGATACAATATTGGAAAAATTAAAGAAATTAGATACTCGCAAAGGTCCAGGGTATGATGGTATTCCCGCTATACTTTTCTCAAATTGTGCAAGGCAACTGTGTGAACCACTAACATTATTGTTTAATAAGTCATTAAAGTCTGGTGCTTTCACTTCCATTTGGAAATTGGCTCACATCGTACCCATTCGCAAGTCCGGAAATAAGTCTCACTGCGAAAATTATAGACCTATTAGCATTTTGTGCTGTATTGCTAAGGTTTTTGAATCTGCGTTATATGATCATCTTTACTTTCAAATTAAGCCGCTTATATCTAGCAAGCAGCACGGTTTCGTGAGAGGCAGATCAACAGTGACTAATTTGTTAGAATACAAAAACTACTTGTGCGAGGTTTTCGCCGTGGGTGGGCAGGTTGACGCCGTGTACACCGATTTTACAAAAGCTTTCGACAAAGTAAACCATTCTTTACTCTGTAAAAAATTAGCTATGTCGGGTATTCATGGAAATCTACTGCGCTGGGTTCATTCGTACCTCGATAATAGAAGACAACTTATCGCTCTCAAAGGTTTCACGTCATCTCCTATCAAAGTTAAATCCGGTGTTCGTCAGGGTTCACATCTCGGTCCGTTATTTTTTATTGTATTCATAAACGATCTGATTTGTAAACTGTCCAGTCCCTGCCTTCTATATGCTGATGACTTGAAAATGTACCGTGTAATACAGGATTTATCAGATTGTGTTAAGCTACAAGATGATATTGATTCAATATCCGAATGGTGCCGGCTTAACGATATGCATCTCAATGTTAAAAAGTGTTTTACTATAACGTTCACAAATAAGAGATATAAACAGACATATGACTATAAAATTAATAAAGATTCATTAGACAGTAAAACGGTAGCAAAAGATCTGGGTGTGCTGTTTGACTCTAAATTAACATTTCGTGAGCACTATGCCCACATTAAGAACAAAGCATTCCGGTTGCTAGGTTTCATATCGAGGTGCACTAAGGACTTCAAACAGCCTCAAAGCTTCCTGACCGTTTATAATAGCCTTGTCCGTAGTATTCTTGAATATGCTTGTGTCATTTGGTCTCCCTGATACACAGTGCATTCGGCTAGTATAGAAAGCGTCCAAAAAAGAACCCTTAGAATACTTAGCTACAAATGTGGTCTTGGTCGCAGTCTTGTCGGTTATAGTGAGAGACTCGACAAATTTAAAATGACCTCTTTACTTATTCGTCGTAAGGAATATGACCTTATATATTTACATAAAATTCTCCATAATGAGATTGATTCCGGTTACCTCTTAAGTAAATTAAACTTAATTACAAAGCGCAATCCACGAATTCCTAACAAGACATTTCACCTGCAGACTTACAAGAATAATACGTCTTTTTACAACCCGGTAATAAGAATGTGTCGACTTTACAACGAGATATCCACGAAAGACTCCCGCTTGGATATTTTTGACCCAAGATCAAGAATATTCAAAAGAGCAGTAAAAGAGCTTACAGTCATACACGCTCATTCCCATATCACATAGATTTTAAATTTGATGTACGTAAAATTTGTTTTTTGTGTTATGTCCCACATCACATAGATTTTAAACTTGTTGTATGTAAATTTTTTTTTTTTGTATTATGTAGTAATGTACGGCATTAATATTAATATTGTTTAGCGTAGATTAGATCTCCTCTGTAGTAAAATATGAAAATGATGTGTCAACATACTTAGGAAAACAATCTGGCACGAAAATTTTATATGTATATGTGTAATTTTTAATGTATTTTGATTGTTATCTGTTTTGTTGTCCATATAATAAATAAATAAATAAATAAAATAAACAATAAAATATTTCTCCATTTTTTAATGTTTCTTTTTGTCAAAAATTACAAAATTATGGAGCATGAAAATTTTCTCATTAAAAATGAAATTAAAATTTCGAAAATTTGTACATTATTCAACTAACTTCATTTACTTGTACCTTTGAGTATTAAACCAAAGGAGACGGCATCGCAAGGCATACCCTTCTGTAAAAGGTACGAGAGTCCGACTCATACTCGTTATATAAAACTAGTTGCTCCGCGTCGTGCGTCATTCCGAAGTGATCGTGCCAGTAAATCGAGCTCCGACAAAATGCCGAATTGCAGTGTATTTACATGAAAATAACAACCAAAAACGTCAAGTATACAAAAGGACAATGTGACTTTTCATCTGTGAGTATTTTTAGCATAATATTAAAGTAATTTTATCATTAAAACTCGTAGTTTGTAAATATTATCGTCCAATACCGAGTGTGGCCATCATAGTTCATAAAGTGAAAAATAATCTATTTTTAAATAAATATAATTTACTACACAAGTTATATTTATATTAACGAAAATATATTTCCTAATAACTAAATCAGTTTGTGGTGAATAATAATCATTACATATAGATGTGTAGTGGATATTGTTAAATGATTTATATATTCAGCTCGATTTCAACACGATACTGAATATTACATAATTAAATATAATCGATAACTAGTATTTATTAAAATATTATACAAAATACAGGCCAAATAAGTCAAATCGAAACTTGCTACCTCGCATCAAAAGTGTGCAATTTTTATAAAAATAAACTGGTACTGCAACCAAAAGTATTGCACTATAGTGATGAACGCCGCAACTTTAGCTATCGATAAGTTAATTAACCATGCGGGTTTGTCTGCCGAACCGGTTTGTAGTTTTTATTTAGATTCTATAATAAAGTATTACAAAAGTAGTAAATTTTTCTATCATTGGTTTGTTTTTACAGATTTCCAAGAGATCCTCTTAGGCGGCACACTTGCATTGTAGCTTGTAGAAACCATGAATCTGACACTGCAGTACCAACCTTGAACTTGTGAGAGGTAATGTTTGGCTGTAATTATATTTAGATTAAATATTTTTATTATTACCTTTGACACCAATACTATATATAGCATTAACCTATCAAATTTAATTCATATATTTATATACCTATTATTGTAATTGTAAACTTAATGTAGTTTAATTTTTGTACACGTGTACAATTTGATGGTATGTTTACGCATACCATCACGTTGTACACGTGTACAAAAATTAAACATCGATGAACACAAACATATATTTATATATATTACAAAAGTATATAAATATACGTTTGTGTTCATCGCATTTGCGATGAACACAAACATAAATGCTGTAGTGTACGTTTACAGTGACTCGATTTAATTTTGCATTTGTAGTTAAGTATACAGTTGTGTGGTTTTCTTGCGCCCCCTTGATGTTGACAGAATTTTTGCTTTGGAATTAACGCGCATGGCCTCTCCAGTTGGTTGAATACTCATAAACAGCTAACTTCGCAGTCACTACTCACCGACGTCAGCGCCGCTATATATTCTACAATTTTCAAGGACAGGCGGGCTATGCTTTAATACGTAGTGATCGTTCTCCTGTTCTCTAACCTACATGTGAACGTCTATGTGTGACAACAACAATTCGGATACAGACTCGGATCAGTAGTTAGACCGAATGGCATATTGTATGTGGGCGAGTGGCATTTGTTGGTAAAAAAATCAGAAACAAAACGACCGTTACTATGAAAACTATGAACTGTTATTACAGAATTTTTTTAGACTAAAAAGAAATAATTAGTATTATGTCATTAAGAATTATATATAAAAGGTAACGCCATGTTCGTTTACATTTGATGTGGAAGATCTCTTTTTGCAGCAAATAACTAAATAATTTGAAATTTTTGTAGGACGTCGATTCAGTTGCACTATTAAATTTAATCTAGTGAGCAGTGCGGCAACTTAAAGCTACTTTTTCCTTAAAGTTATCTGTGGAGTAATAAGTAAAAGTAACCTAAGCTTGGCTTGGCAACACTGTTTGTGATTGTCAATCAGGTTTTCATTATTCAACAATTCAACATTAGCAAATTAAATGAGATTTATAAAGTTCTAGTTGTGTATGTTTCTTCTAAAGACTATATAAATTATGCCGAAAAACAAAGGAAAGGGTGGTAAAAACAGGAGAAGGGGAAAGAATGAAAACGAAACAGAAAAACGTGAGTTGGTCTTCAAAGAAGACGGACAAGAGTACGCCCAAGTCACAAAGATGCTCGGTAATGGCCGCTTAGAGGCCATGTGCTTTGATGGCATAAAACGTTTATGTCATATCCGAGGGAAACTTCGGAAAAAAGTATGGATAAATCAAGGAGACATTATACTTATCGGCCTACGAGATTATCAAGATGCCAAAGCAGATGTCATCCTAAAATATACCCCGGACGAGGCAAGGAATCTTAAGACGTATGGAGAGTTCCCTGAAACAGTACGCATCAATGAGACTGTTGTTTATTCTGTCGATGGTTTGGACGAGGACATTGAATTTGGAGATGAAGTCAGCTCAGAAGATGAAGCTGATGCAGTAGATGCTATTTAATACTATTTTTATGAATACCATCTACAGTAAGTCAATGTAAATTTATTTTCTGTTATAATAAAATAATGACTTTTTGATTGTAAATTTTTGTTCTCAAAATTACTATGTTATTTACTTGTTACATTAAAAAAAGTTCTTGTTTTATCTAAAGCTCAGTATTGTGTATAATTCAAATGGTATAAGCAGCATATCTACATAGTGATTTTTAGAGTAATGATTCAGAAAAGATCTTATGTCTACTACACTACCTACATGCAATAATTGTTAAAATTGAACCATGCACAACATTCCTTGAATTTCTTATGGATCATCATTGAGGAATATTTAAGATTAAGGAATGTATATAGTATAATATACATTAAATTATGATGAAATTATAAAATTGTTTTTTATTTCCATTTCTAAAGGGCACAAAAATTGTTGTACTTAGAATATTCATTATATGAGATTATTATTTTTTATATGAGAAGCTTCCAAATTGACAACAAAAGACATCACAGAATATTATGTTATTACAATATTATAAGAATAAATGAAATCACATCACATAAAATAATATGTAGAAATTAGGAAAACACAAGGGCAAACAAGTAAAATTAGTTGGAAGAGAGATTTGAGAAAGAAAATGTATAGGAAGAACTTAAGTTATGAGAATAATAATAATCAACTTTTCAGTGCTGTACTTCTGCACTTATATTTATGCGAGTTTGGAATGCCAATATCCAACAACCACGTCCGCTTCTCCTTTTCTACTAATATTATGTCTGGTCAACTCTATTGGGACAACTGACCTGTCCCAATAGGACCAAACCATTCTCGAGTACCAGGGATGGATTGTATTTCCAGTAGGGTTTTGTCTCCTTTAGACCGTGGTTTACTGCCAGCTCTTGATGCACAATTATTGCCTTGTTGTCATGGCACAGGGTGCACTCGGTTCCAGCAAGAGCCTGGCAGCTGCCAGGAAGCCACCGCCGTAAAGAAGTTGAGTAAGATAAGTTGTCAGTGGAACCTTGATCGATGCCACATTCTCATGAAGAATTATCCCATATCCTTAATTTGGCTAGATTTACTGATGTGCAAGAATGACTGGAGCTGATGTGGTAAACACAATGGCAAACAATGTGGTAAACAGTAACATAATAAACTTGATGGATTTGTGATGCTGAAAACGCCAAGGTTTGGTTAGGGTTACATCTTAAGGGTATAATGTCTACATTTTATGTTTTTGGCTTTATCCCAGGTACCTTGCCTAATGGCCAAATCCAGGCAATGGAAGCAAATCATGGGAGAAAATAATGATTTCTTATATTTAGACCGATCTGTCTACTAGTTAAGTGTTGTTTTCTTCAAAATCAGTACATTCATTATATTCCAGATATCCCAGAAAGACCTGAACTCCATACCAACACAACTTTTAGGTTGCTAAATGTAAATAATTTAGAGTTGAAAGGGGTTAGAGATAAAATGGTTTGAAGCCAATTAATAGAGTCAGAGAGAGTTAAAATATTTTCTGACTGTTCGTGCCGGGCACTAATAGTTTAAAATTATTCTATATTTAGGGATCCTATCAGTAATGCATTTGTGTATATAATGATTGTCTTGATAATATTTTTTTAATTTACTCATAAGATTTATTGTTTTCTTGTCAAGTTCTAGGTTAAGGATTACATTTGGATTAAAGATGGGCTTCATAAAAAATGAAAAAGAATTTGGTGATGGTATTTTGGAAAACTGAAGATTGAATATTTAAAAACTTGATGTAGCTGTTTAAAAGGCATGGCAAGTCTTTATGTTGACAGTATGGAGAAGTTGAAATTTGCTTTTAAAGTTAGCATAGTATATGAAATAGTGAAGAAAATAAAGTAAAGAAAACATTTTTTGAACAAGAATTTAGCTGAAAGGTAACGCGGTAGCTCAGATGGTTAACGCTCGCTCTAAATATAACAGAACGCGAGTAAACCGGGTTTGATCCCTGCCAGCACCACTGAAATTGTTATTTGCAATTTAAAGTGTTGATTTACAACATGCTTGGCGGTGAAGGAAAACATCATGAGGAAACCTGCATGTCTGAGGAATAAGGAAAAAAAAGATTTAGAAGACATGTGAAGTTTCGCCAATATGCATTGGGGCAGCGCGGTGGACACTTCTTTGCCCTAAACTCTCAGAAATGAAGGGAGGCCTGTGCCCAGCAGTAGGACGTATATAGGCTGTAACTTTACTTTAAACTTTTAATGCCTGTGAAGAAAGTGAGGATCCTCACCACAGTTGACCTGAAGAGCAAGTGGTAATGGATTTGATGTCCCCTGTAATAATGTGCATGCATTTTAGTTGTATTTGATCCAAAGTTTTGAGTGCACTTTTGTTATATGGTTGCATTATGGAACATAGTCAAAATGGCTTCTTATAAAAGCATCATACAAAACCTTTTGAGAGTAAGGATGAGGCCATCAATCTTCTGATGTGGAGCGAATGCCATTAATATTTTTTTTTGCATTTCAATGCTATATGGTTTATAGGGAATTCCAGATTATTTATCTAGCAGATAGGGTATAAGGTATTTTAAGGTAGATATAACTGAGGGATTATTTGATTATTAACTTGGAATAAAGTGGTAATAGTGAGCATTACTAAGAAAGCAGCTACTTCAGAGTAAGGTCTTCTACTGCAGTTAATTACTAGTGGCGTAAGAACATTCACTACCCAATATCATCCCATGGGTGTCATTAAAGGCGACAGAGAGAAACAAACCAGAACTTTGGCAACAGCATCATCCTAGTAATAAAAACAAAAAAATTATGGTTGCCAACCTGTCTGCCAAGCATGGCAAAAATGGCAAATATATTACCCCTATTAGGTTATGGAGAAACCAATAAAATGTACACTCATGTACTCAAGATATTAACCATTATTAAATATGTCATTTTGGTTTTGCTTGAGTTCATTTCTATCCAAACTTCAACCTTTTTTTGCTACGTTTTGTAACATATGTTCCATAGTTTTGGGTCATCTACAAGTATAATCAGGTAGTTGGCGAATCTAAAGCGACTCAGGTGAGATTGATTGATATTTAGGCCAAAAATGCTGTCAGTCCAGTTTTCTAAATATTTCTTCCAACACTGCTGAGAATAGCTTAGCCGATAGTGTCTCATTGTTTCTATCTCCTCTGTTGATTGGGAAAACACCTGTAGGTTTCAACTTAACGGTGGCTTTGCACTCACTATAGATGTTTTTGACAGCTGGGAATTGCAGATGCGTTGCCGGCCTTTTAGAAAGGAGTAAGATCTTTTCTTGAAAGTCCCTAAGTCGTATGAGTCCGGAAAAGTCGCTGGTGGTAAACAATTTCACAGAGGAAGAAATCTCCTAGTAAACCGTACAGTAGTGGACCGCCACGCATCTAGATGGTGAGGATGGTATCGAGAATTTCGACGCGATGTGCGTTCGTGAAATTTGGCAGCTGGAACTAATCTGAATAATTCCTCAGAACACTTCCTATGGTAGATACGATAGAAAACGCAAAGGGATGCAACATCCCTACGCAGCGCCAGTGAATCGAGCCGATCAGAAAGAACTCGGTCGTCGACGATTCGAAAATCGCTCTGCGATGGATGCGATCAAGTAGAAGGAGCTGGCACTGGGGTGCCCCGGCCCAGAGATGAGAACAGTATCCCATGTGAGGCCGAACTTGCGCTTTGTAAGGTTGCAAGCGATGTATTTTTTTTATATAGGATAGGGTGACAAACGAGCACACAGTCCACCTGATGGTAAGTGGTTGCTGTGGCCCATAGACATCTACATCTATCCTCGATTACGAATCAAAATGCAGATGCGTTGTCACCCGTGAGGACTAAGTTTGAATTTTTTTTTATAGAAGAGGGGGCAAACGAGCATGCGGGTCACCTGATGTTAAGTGACTACCTCCGCCCATGATCAACCGCAACACCAGGGGAATTGCAGGTGCGTTGCCGGCCCTTTAGAAAGGAGTAAGCTATTTTCTTGAAGGTCCGCAGGTCGTATCGGTCCGGAAAAATCGCCGGTGGTAAACTATTCCACAGACAGGTTGTACGCGGAAGAAAACTCCTTTTGAAACGTACTGTGGTGGACCGCCAAGCATCCAGATGGTGTGGATGGTATCGGGACGTTTACCGAGTAGTGCGTTCACGAAATTTGGCGGCTGGGATTAATCCGAACAATTCCTCAGAGCACTCTCCATGGTATATGCGAAATAAAATGCAAAGAGATGCAACATCTCTTCGCAGTGCCAGTGAATCGAGCCCATCGGAGAGCACTCGGTAGTCGACGATTCGAGCCGCTCTGCGCTGGATGCGGTCAAGTGGAAGGAGCTGGTACTGGGGAGCCCCAGCCCAGAGATGGGAACAGAACCTGCGCCTTGTAAAGTCGCAGGCGATGTGCCGGCATGAAATACTGTCCCGCTCTGCTGAGCACGCCAAGCTTTTTAGAGGCCAATTTGGCCTTCTCTACCAAGTGACCACGAAACTGCACGTCACTCGATATGTCAACGCCGAGGATTCCGATACTGGCTGAGGCAACAAGGGGAGGGGCCTTGAAACTGAGGAGATACGACAAAGGGGTTCTTTTTAGCGGTTAACGCGCAAACTTGTGTCTTCTGGGGGTTAAACTGGACTAGATTTAGTCGCCCCCAATCCGAGACTCTGTTCAGCAAAGACTCGACTTCAGACAGACAAGTTTGTCCCGGCACTCGGAGACGTTTTCCCGAGAAATATTGGCTCGGCCGGTGTAAAGAGCATCACCAGTGCTGTCATCTGCATAGCAATGAATGTTACGGGTTTGCAACATATCATTGATATGCAGAAGCAACAGCGTTGGCGATAGCACGCAGCCTTGTGGAACACCAGCATTAATAGGCTTGCAATCGGAGCTTACACCGTCTACAACGACCTTGATGCCCCGAATAGAATGCCTCGTTTCCAGTAAAAAGAAGTGTTATTTATTGGTCTGTAGTTTCCGATACCATCCTTTGCGCCTTTTGTGTAATGTGTGATTCTACCCATTTATTCTAATTGTGTAGTGGCGGTGTAAGAATATCCACTACCCCATATCGTCGCGTGGATGTTTCAATGGGCGACGTAAGAAAACCAAAACAGGGGATGAACAGTAGTATCTTCCTGACAACAACAATATTGTAATTAACTGCCGTTGCCAACTGACCTGCCAAGCATGGCAACTATAGCAAAATCCCCCCTATGAGGCAATCTATCGGGATCGCCTATGTCCAGCGTTGCCCTTTTATAGGCTGTAGTGGTAATAGCTACCCATGACTTGGTACTCGTATAATACCTGTATGTAGGAACTCTGTGAATATTTTGTCCGTATCAAACTTATTTCACTTGCTGTAGCTCATATAATTTAGTTAGCACGATGTCAAAACAACCAGTTCTGTACAAGATATGTCCGGAACTGGTTCTTTTGACATCGTACAGCTTTTTCTACTTCTGCTTTCTCCACCTTCTGTTTTCAATAACTGATACTTCTGTGCATTCACTTACCCCATTTTCTTGTTTTATATCAGGTGATTGCATGCCCGGCTGATCAGAGTGTACCAATCTGTAATAATTTGTAGCCAGTTCTACGATTTTATTGTATCTTAATGTGAGGGAATTTTTGTTCCTTATCTTTGGTATCCATTCGTTTGCTTTTTCTCTAAGCTATTTTATAGTTTTACCTGTTCTCTCAATGTCATTTTATGATGTATGTAATCTCCTTTTTTTCTCTTTTCTCATGCTTTCACGCATATACTTGCTGAAATTTGAGATTTCTTTATGACTTTTATTTCTTTGTCCGTCTGATATATCTCCTTCAAAATTCTGAAAGTTGTAAAACTTTTTTACGGACAAATAATTGTTCCTTCATTTTTTTGTTTTGAGCTTTGGCACTTGTTAGACTTAGACACTCAAAGAATAACATAGAAAGATACTTAGAAAATGTCAGAGCATTAAGAGAGAAGTTTGCTGGGAGTGCAGTTAAGCGACAATAAAGTTCGAAACACCGAAATTAGGTGCAGGACTAAATTAACAGACATTTTAAAGTGATAGATTGTAGTTAAAACACAGGTGGACTGGCCAAACGCTTCGCTGTAACAAATTAGACAGCGTTAGCTGATTAATGAGATCAATGGAACCCCAAGTTACGCGATATTATATGAAATCCCTTTAGAAAATGTAAATGTAACCCGGAAATGAAGGCCATGTTTTACCTTATTTTGGGCCAGTAAGACGAATAGGCGTTCGGAGGCTATTAAGTTAGTAAGAGAGGACTGGTGAAGAGTTTTGGCGATATATGATATCTTACACCTCTCCCCAGTTGGATAGGTTTCGTACTCTGGTTCTATACTCGGATAGCCATCGTGACCTTACTGTACAAATACTTCAGCACTTCGATTTACTGACAGTCGACTTGGCACTGCTGAAGTTACTGTAGTAACGCCCAAATTTTGAAAAAGTCTTTCTCATGGTCCATATACGCTAGACAAAGCGGCAGACTGTACTCTTCTACTGTACAATTTGCATAGGGGTATGTATATGATCTTTGGTACTAAAGCCTTTCCGGAAACCAACTTGTTCGAGATGCTGGAAGTTGTCAAGTCTGCGTGCGAGAAGATTCGTAATGGCTCACAGAACAGTTACCTTTTAACCTTATAAAATATATACAGTAAAATGGTCCAATGAAGCTAACTATGACCATGCATTCTTTTAATTATTTGTCTAATTTATAAACTTTCTTATAAGAATAATTTTTATTTGCGCCTTGAATATATAAAGGCAGTAATTTACCATGTAGTGGCGATGTAAGAATATCCAATACCCTTTATCAACCCATGGACATCATAAGGGGGCGACAGTGGGAAACAAATCAGGAGATGGGCAGCAACGACTTCCTAATAACGACTAATAATGAAAACTGCGTTTGCTAACCTTACCAAGCGTGTAAACTGGTAAATATCCCCCCTATGAGGCAATCTATGGAGGAGACCTATTTTCGGCAGCAGACTGTAGTAGACTGACAGATGGGCTGTAACGCTAATGCATGCCCCCATACTGCGCCCGTAGTTCTCAAATACCTTTGATACGTTGAAATCAACGGTATGGGTTGGCCAGCCAGCGCGCTCGACTCGCCATGAGGCACATGTCCTGTTTCAGAAGATCTGTCCACCTTTACATGGTAGAGCCATGCTGCAGTTATATTAGTAGTATAGTTGTAGCACGAATGGGTCGGCTCGACCGGACCACGCCCTCATATAATACCAGCGTCAAATAGTAGCTTAATACTGCTGTGTTTCGTATGGTGAGTGTAGAGAATCGGAGATCCTTTTTACTGGAAACGAGGCATTCTAAGTCCTCACGGGTGACAACGCATCTGCATTTTGCTTCGTAATCGAATAGATGTAGATATCTATGGGCCACAGCAACCACTTACCATCAGGTGGACTGTGTGCTCGTTTGTCACAAAACAAAAAGAAACCCCCTTTTTTCACAACAGCAGTTATTTTAGTACGGTAGTATATAACTAGTTCCGGTTTGTCACTAGGTCTCCATTAGGTAGGGCTTCTTCTTGCTGGTGGAATGCCAATTATAAGAATAGTGCAACGATGACTGTAGGGAATGTTTTTCACTATGTTACAATATTTTATATTAATCTTTTTCCTTAATAGTTTGACTTTACTATTATTTTAGTAATTACAGGGAATCTTGATATAAGCAGTTATACATTTAGTCAAAATTATAGCCGATAATTCTATGGAGTTTTTATTTTGGAAGAAAAAGTTTAAATTTATCGCAGTTTTAAAATTATGGACACCATTTATTTTGTCATGGGTATTAAAATAGTTTCTTGCTTAAATAATACACTCATCGATAATTTTAGGGGAACGCAAAAAAAAATGGTTTAATTTTTCCTGTTGTAATTATCGTGCGTACTGGCCACAAACATTAGTAAATTCTATTGAAATGTTTGATTTTCGAATTTAATTTCTTTTTATATACCATTGAGCTATTATGTACTACGTACTATAGATAGTGTTCTGTGTACTATAGGCGACACTGCATTCAGCTACTCTGTTCCACTCAACTGCGGTGCATACACCGCACTTTAATCAGTCACTCGCTAGGCGCTCATAGAGTTGTCACGTGTTGTGGTTATTTGAAAAAAATCTCTTGATAAAAAATATGCCGTCGTGTGTACTTAGATATTGCACAAATAATTCAAGAAATGTCAGTAAAAACCAAGAAATTACTTTTCATCGGTTAATAAGATAATTAATTAATAAAAAAGTATTACCTATGTATTAATAATAAAACAAATTATTCCTAAGACGACATCTCGTGTCAGGGTATATAGATTATGAAATTAATATGTTCAAATGCGACATTTCTGTGGGTACTTAAGTATAGGTCGAATATATTATTATACACATTTTTTTTGTAGAAACTATATAAGTTATTATGATTTTGGCAAAATTTTTCATGTTTAAAACTGCCTATTATTCTTTTATTTCATTTTTAGGTTTCCACATCAAAGTCAAAGTGGTATAAATTCGTCCATTTTTAACTCTCGCGTACCCAGCATTTATGAACGACTTTTATTCTGATTAATAAACACACACAAAAAAAAAAAATATCATTAAAATTTAATTGGGATATAATATCATGTAATATTATGTTAAATAAGCAAATATAATATACAAAATAAATAACATAATTTAAATATTGTTCTCGATATAATTTACCTATTTAACAATACCATCTACTATTACCTACGGGTCATTCTACCTATGTTTATTCTATGACAAAAAAACAACCGCGCGAACACAGAGTAGCGCACATTTTTTGTTTGAGATAGCTGTTCTAGTACGTAAGTAGATATTACTTCAATGTTATATACTAATTAATGTGTACATAATAAGTACACACTGCGAAAAATTTTGCAACTTTTGAATTTGAGTTTAAATTTAGGTTTTGTTTAAATCTTTGCCTTAAGTGCCTTGTTTATCATACATAGATTACTGACTATGTACTAGAGATTATCATGTTAAGTGTGAATTGTTACTGCAAATAAACCGAGAATGGCAGATCTAAACGCCACTCAAGTTGCTAGGGCTGCTACTTTAATTGACGCTGAGTACACCTAAAAACATGTGGCCCAAACATTTGGACAAAAATAAAACAGAAATAAATGTGAAACCTTCAAAAACCGAAACGTATAAATCAAAGAACATACTACTCTCTGGCGAGAGGTATAGATAAACTAGACGGGTGAAGCCAAAATCCTGGCACATGGAATAAAGAAACATGACGTTCATCATCAACGGTGATATTTTTTTTTGACAAATAGTATAATTTTATTTTCCATGTACAATATTTTTAAGGTCTGAATTCAACCCTGGCTTAATATTGGTAACTTAACTAAACTAACTGTAAAATAAAAATATTAATTATTTTGCAACCTTCCGCTAACTAAATACAATGATGTGTCTTACCTGGATTGAAGAGCACCTCCCGCCCTCCCTCAATTGCATGCACTAACCCCGTCACCACAAGTCCCAGCACCACTACTCCCAATACCACTACTTCCGGCACCACTACTTCCAACACCACTATTCCAGGTAAGACACACCATTGACGATAATACGACACGTGTTTCGCCTCTACATGCGGCATCCTCAGGTGATGTAGACTCTACGGCGGCTGACCGCTAAGACCTTTTTACCTCGCAACTAGGCATATTTATGATAGGCAAATCTGTCCTGCGTGCGCACCATTGTCAACCAAGTCGCGTTGGCCATAAACTGTACTTTTAGGGTCAGCGCACTGGTCCGATTCAGTTGCGCGGTCGGGCCGGTTTTTTTTGCGCCCAGAAGCAAAGTAAACGGTTACCCTCGGCAAGCGGGGGAGGGAGATGGTGAATGGTCTAAGCATACCACGCAGCCGGCTGCGTGGTTTTGTGGGACTCACTGGCTTTAGCCTGAAGGGCCTTTTTGCCGTATCGGAAGCCCCCCTTACCCTCCTTGGGGTGAAGGCGGCAGTAGCCGCTGAGAGCGCACCTAACTAAGGCAACTTATGAATTGGGAGAAGACTCGACCTGAGTGACCGTGAGGCAGTCCAGGTCAGCTTGTTGAGGTAGGGGGGGAAAGAGTTTCTCGGCCTGCTAACTCGATAGCGAGAAGGAAGTGGGGCTGCATAGGAAGCTAATAAAAAGTCGACGTTACGGACGAACCAGGGTGCATTCGTAGCCCGCCGACAGAAAAGGTTTTGAAGTATTTGAAGTTTGTTTAGGATGCTAGGTTTAGCATGAACAAAAATGGGGGCCGCGTATGTCATGATTGGTCATATACAGACCTTATATAGGGTTCGCTTGTTTCGGAAAGACATTTTACAATCCGATGGGGAGGTGGAGGAAGTGTATGAGGATATCTATAAAGCCATGCATTCCCCCAAAACCTTCTATATGGTGTTAATGGGAGACTTCTACGCAAAACCAGGCACCAGAAAAAACGGTAAGTAAGGTAAAGGTAAGTAATTTGGAATAGGGCATGGAACCCAAGGGGCCATCAGCTGGTAGACTTCACGGAGAAAGAGGAAATCTTTATGATGAACTCATTCTTCCAGAAACGGCCCCATAGGAAGTGAACCTGATCCCGACGGTCCGACAAAAATGAGATTGACTCCATTATTACTAGTAGACGTAACAGTTGCGAAGGTGAAAACTGGCAACGATCACCGAATGGTTAGATGCATCTTGAACCTAAAGCTAATTTCGAGGTCACGTCTAATGAAATCAACGTGCTTCGTGCTCTAATCAAAGTCCCGATAACTTACAGCTCGAGTTACCAAAACCATTTTCAGTGCCTAGAAGACTGCAATGCAGCAGACGATATGAATGACAAGCTCGTGGAAACTGTCAATGCTGTCGTCTCTAAGTTCTGCAAGACCCGTCGCAGAAGAATACAAAAACTCTCCGATCACACTATTAATCTCAATCACTCTTAAGACCTCTCCGTTGGGAAACACTATTTGGGTCATAGAGCATAGTCCTTCAGCGATTCTGCCATAAGGACTATCGTCGGCAAATCGAAGGCGAGTGACGTAATCGTCATTGATGTTAACACCGTATCCTTTCCAGTTCAGTATCTTGAAAAATTCAGTAGCTTGAGGTGTATGTTTACTTGGGAGAAATAGTCCGACTAGGTTAGTCTAACTTCGACCGAAAGGACAATAGACGGATACAACTGGCAGCGGTATACCTCAAAACCTGATAACTAGATTGTACAACCAGTGCGTGTTACCAGTGATGACTTACGGATCTGACACGTGTTCCTTCACTGCTGGCCGTATGAGGACACTCAATATGGAGAGGGCTATGCTCGGGGTATCAGTAACAGTAACAGGGTATCAGTAGGTGCAGTGTAGGATGACCCCCCCATTAAATGGAGTGACGAGCTGGTAAGATATGCAGAAACTTTGTGGCATTCTTTGGATGAGGTCTGTGTCCAGCAGTGGACTTGTGAAGGGCTGTAATGATGATGATATATATATTATTCAGACAGACAGTATCTGATCTCTCTCCAGTGATATCAGATCAGAGTATAGTAATTTTCTCATGCGAGAATGTCAGATTGCCTTCCCATCGGACCAAAGAGTAGGTATACCGTATATTTTTGAAACGCTCCCAAAAACGAAGACAGACGATAGTATTAAGGATACCTTTGATGTTGAGACAAAAAGAAAGTCGATTCAGATGAAAACGTGCGGGTAAACTTTGGAAAACACGTGGTGTATTTCTTCGGTTCCACAGGCCGTTTCTGATAAATGTTGACTCGTTCGACTAGATGACTTCAATGAAACCAAGACAACGTTGTTGCTGGTCTAATAACCAACGGCAGAAAACTTGCCTGCCGTAGTGATCGCCGGGAACTAATGCTTGGACTTTGTACACTTTGTATGGGCGCATTCGGTTACGCTTTAACACCTTGTGCACTGTTCAGTATAACACACTTGTTCCATCGCGACGCTTTAACAATTTAGCGGTATTTTATAAAATCGTAAATTCATATTGCACGCGAAGCATTCCCGCGAGCTTTCCAAGGCACATTAACATGTCACCGTATTCACGAGCACTATAAACGTACTCGTTAGGAATTATTAAAACAAAACAAGAAACACAAAACGTTACAACAATTTCATAAACATAAACTAAAATTAATAATAAATCTTAACTCGTTTTTCCCACCGCTACTTTCGTGTGCCCTTGCGGTTAGCACTTTGACCATTCCACAGGTCATTAAATCGTTACGACATTCCCAACTTTAATTTTATAAGTTTATTTGTACCTACGACAATTCTTCATACGAAATTTAGAAGTTATAGTCGTCATTTTTTATTACACTTAGACAATCAGTTGTACCCTGACGCAACAAGTAGTTCGTTACTACAAAAATGATATTGAAATTAATAAACGTACCTAAATGGGTACTCACACAATTATAAACAAAATTTAATCGTTATCTTTGATTTTCTACAAGAAAATAGAAATGAAATAGTAATTTCATAGTTGAAATCAATTGCAATTATGATCGATAGTTAACTAATCTAAAACAATTATTCTAAAAAATAATTCAAACTTTTTTCCGTCCAATACTTGAATTAAAAAGAAGTAGTCAACAAAATCCAAGTTTATTGATTGGGCCTCTAATTTTATTTCCCTCAATTTTAGTAAGTAAATTTCGGTTTGGCGACGCCGCAACATGTGTGTGAAAGGGAAGGGTAGAGTGACTCAAGTCTTAAAATGTCCTGTTAACAAATCATACACTATCACTCATTGGTTCATGTTAAAACGGGATTACAGGATTGAAAACTTAAATAAATTTAAAAATGCCATCAGAAGTTTCAGTTTTAATAGTGTTTATGAATGCCTTGATCCTAATGAAGCGTTTAATGAATTCAATGAATTATTTAAACTATTTTACGATCTTTGCTTTCCGACACTCAAAATTAAAATTCTTATAAATAGAAAACTTACTTGGGTTACTAATGGTATTAAATTGTGTTGTAGACGTAAACGAGAAATGCTATGGCATTCTCGACTACACCCTAATGAGGAAAACAAGAGAAAGCTTAAAGTTTATACTAAACGATTTAAAAAAATCATTAATTTGACGCAAAAATCGCGTAATACTTATTATATCAACAATGGGGAGAATAAAATAAAAGTCGCTTGGAAAGTGATAAATAAGAATAAATACATTTCCCTAGAGATAATATTACAAAAATTAATTGTAAAAATAAATATATATATGATTCGGAACAAATTGCTGAGGAATTTAATAATTATTTTATCAATGAAGTTCAGCCTGTAAACCAGTTTAGTAATAGCCACCTCAGTTATTCATCCATAAATACTAGACTGAACTCAATGTTTATGCCTGCATGTATTCCTCACGATTTATATAAAATAATAAGTTAAAAAATACTAACAGTGCCGGTAATGATGATATAATCACAAAAGTAGTTAAGTTAGTGGCCGTTGAAATTTCCCCAGTTCTAAGTTACGTAGTGAATTTATGTATAGAAAATGGTACTTTTCCTAGTGGTTTAAAAATATCCGCTATAAGTCCTTATAAAAAGGAGGACAGACATGACCCTAAAAACTACAGGCCTGTCGCTTTGCTTCCAATATTCTCCAAAATAATAGAAACGTTTTCAAATATGCTAAAATGTTTCCTTACAAACATAGCTACTTCGAATATATATAAAGATGGTAGGTCAGAATGTTAAGATCAATGAAATGCGGTTTGCAACTATCGGTAACCTGCAACTGACATACAGCCCGTAAACATTTCTTTTGCGCTTTAAATACTAATTCGCGTTTTGGGGAGTTTCCCCAAAATATTATACCATATCTCAATGTTGAAGAGACGTATGTATGGTAGGCGGTTATGACTGTTTCACGATTTGTAATTTTTTTAAGGTTATGTAGTGCATAGTGGTATTGATTTATCTTTTTTATTATGTGTTCAATATGTTTACTCCATGTAATTTTTTCGTCCAGCCAAAGTCCCAGAAATTTTGTGTGTTCTCTTACGTTTATGATTTTAGTTTTATAGTTAATATTAAGTTTTGGTTGTTTTTTCCTTTGTTTGAATGACATAATATGCGTTTTTATCTAAATTTATTTTAAGATTATTGACATTCAGCCAGCTTATTATCCTATATAAATTCTGAGTTATGTCCGATTCAAATGAGACCTTGTCTCGTCCCGTGAATAAAACTGTGCTGTCATCAGCAAATAATGTCATAGGGTGCTGCGTCACGTGGGTTAAATCATTGATATTCATACTAGACTGACAGATGTGATCAAAATTTGATCTGGAGAACATTATTATTGTCGAGAAATTGCAAAGTTGATTACCTTATTGTTACGAGCTTGGGGTTCGTGACAGTAAAAACTGTCGATTGAATTACCAAAATTGACACTTTAATTACCGACCACCAATTACAACATAAACACACAAATAAAAAAACAGAATTCGCAGTTATATCGCTTCAAAATATTCGCTTGAATCGCCAATTCAATATAGACACGGTCACGGTCCTAAACGCCTTTATATAACTAGAAAGAGCACATACCGGTCACGACCAACTAGGTGTAGAAAGTTCTCTTCCAGTTCCACCACTCGACACTCTAGCTCTAGCTCTAGCTCTAGCTTAGCTCGAAAGTTCTAGCATGGAATTTCTAGAAAGCTCTCCTCGCTCTGCTACCCGACACTAAATGGCATTAATTATGGCTTGCAACACTGCCCCCTCCTAAGACATGCTCGTCCCGAGCATTATCGGTCCAATAATAAAGCGCCAGTCGATCCACATGGACGGTATTAGGAGTACCTCTTACACCTTTCTGTATCCGGTAGGTTACGTCATTGATCCTTGTCACAATGCGGCACAGTCGTTCCCATTTAGCTTGAAGCTTAGGAGATTTCCCTTTGCTGCGGACTGGATTGTGCAACCACACTAGTGAACCTTCGTCGAACACTTTGTTGTTCATTTTGCAATCATACCGGGTTTTCATCTTTCCAGACATTTGCTGGCCCGATTGTCTGACATAAATGTTATTAATTTTGTTCTGCAAGTCATTTGCATAATCGGTTATACTGCGTGTGGCATCAGGTGGTATTCCGATGATCAGGTCTGCAGGCAGCCTTAATTCTCTTCCGGAGTTTCCGAAAGCTGGTGTGACTGATGTACTTTCGCGAACAGCGTTTTGATATGTCCATCAGATTGCGGGTGGTAAGAATTTGTAATTGCTTTATGAGTACCCATAACTCGGCAAATTTCCTGGAATATTTGAGACTCAAAATTCCTTCCTTGATCGCTGTGCATCTCTAAAGGTACTCCAAAACGACAGAAGACTTCATGAACTAGTTTATTTGCTATTGTTGAAGCTTCTTGATTTGGAATGGCGAAGACTTCTGGCCACTTAGTAAAGTAATCCATCACAACCATGAAATATTTGTTACCATTTTACTTTCCGGAAACGGCCCCGCAATGTCAAGGGCTATGCTCTCCCATGGTGCACCAACATTGTACAACTTCAATGCACCTCTATTCCCTCACAAATTCCCTTCCCTTTACAGCCGCACAACTTGTACATTTGCGACACCAGTCCTCGACATCGTCTCGACAGTGGACCCAGTAAAACCGTTCTCGAATCTTCAGTAAAGTTCGTTTAACTCCCAGATGGCCACCGGAACAACCATTACGGTACAGCTGTAGTACATCCGCTACTTTAGGCTACGGTCTCCTATTAAATGCTATACGCGACGTCCGACTTCACCGTAAACGTTCCGACCGGCGTCTGAACGCCAGACACAGCGTCAGCGGTCAATACATATCTTACAAACGGACGACGTCTAAACTTTCGATCGAGCAACAATTAAGTAGCCGACAGTGCTCACGTGTGGTTGTGCGTCATATTTGTACATAAAATGGATATAAATTTAATACTTTTGGGGGCGCTTGTGTTACTTGAAGAAGAGGCACAAGACGACCGTATACGAAGAAAAATAAATGCAACAAGGCACCGATTATTTATGAAGAGATATGAAGAAGGATGTTTCCAGCTATTGATAATAAAGCACTTAAAAGACAGCAATTCTAAATTTACTGAATATTTTCGTATTAATCAGGAACAATCTAAACATAATAATAATATAGTAACTCGTCTTTTTCTTTATAAATTTTGTCATTTTGTACTGACGCTATACACGACCTTCTCGCTGCAATGGTTCGAAATAACTAGAGACGCAGCTCAAAGCGTCTTAACGCCGCCTACGACGTCCATAGGCCGACATCAGCTTGTGAAAGAGACCACAACAGTACATTTCTATAGTATGCGTACGGCGTGACGCTGTAAGCGGCCGATGGCGTTTATAGGAGACCACCGCCTTAGCTTAAGGGACAATCATTAGCAAATGACAGCTGACTCTTCGACCATTTTCCCATTTACGGCACAGAACTCCATCCTGGATCAGCAAGCTGTCCCACTAGGCCTAATAGCTTTTCGTGGTCGAACTCATCGCTGAGACGTCGCTTCGTTTGTGCTCGGGAGCACTGGCCTTCATCCATTCCAGAATCGGATTGATGTCCGAATCTTCCTGCTGTGCATATTGTAGGCTGTGCTACCATTGGTTGCTGAGGTGGTCTGTCCTGAGCATCCTCACAGATACCACTTCCTTGCCCTCTTGCCTAGTACAATGTTTGCAATATTCAGGACAAGGTCTTCTTGACAATGCATCTGCGTTGCTTGCTATGAGATTTCTCGCTGCGATGGTCGATTACAAATTCGTATTCATGTAGTAGTTGAATCCATCTCGCAACTCATTCTTCTAGATTTTTGAACTGCAATAGTCGTTTTAGTGCGGCTGGTCAGTTCGTATGTGAAATTTCCGCCCCAGAAGATATTTGGTAAAATGCTGCAATGACTTTACCACAGCTAGCATTTCCCGACTTGTGACACAACAGTTCCTTTACGGTTTTGACAAAGACTTGCTGAAGTACGCTATCACAACCTATTGATCCCTATTCCGTTGTGACAACACACCGCCAAGTCCTGTACCACTTGCGTCTGTAACATAAACAGAAACAGAAACAGAAACTTTTTTATTCAATGTAGATTATAAACAATACTTATTGAACGTCAATTTTTTTATTTGTATCGACTATCAATTCCTTTCCCGCATTAGGGTACCCCAAAATAGGTGTTTTGCACAGACGGTCTTTGAACTCCTGTAGTGCGATACCGCAACTTTACAAAAATGCTCTAACCTTCGTCTTGTCTTTTGGAACCGGCCAATCCTTGATAGCGGTGATTTTCTCTGGATCCGTGCGGATACCTTCTTCCGACACTACATACACCAAAAAGCTAACTCGCCACTTGAATAGTGAACATTGCTTCAGACTCAACTTGTTGGCACTCTGGATCTTCATGAGCACGCGTTCAAGGTTTTGAAGGTGCTCCTCAAACTTACGGCCTACGATGATGATATCCAATTAGACCAGACAGGCATCACCAACAAGCCCGGTTAGTACAAGTTCCATCAACCTTTCAAACGTTGCCGGAGCATTGCACAATCCAAACGGCATAACTTTAAATTGCCACAGACCCTTTCCTGTCGAGAATGCAGTTTTCTCCTTGTACGTCGGGTCAATTTCAACTTACCAGTTGCTACTTTTCAGGTCCAGCGTGCTAAACCACTTTACTCCTGTAAACATGTCAAGAGTATCATCAATTATTGGCAATGGATAGCCGTCCTTCTTTGTAACGTCGTTCAGACCGTGGTAGTCATCACAAAACCACATGCTCCCGTCTTTCTTCTTTACTAGCACCACAGGTGAACGCCATGGACTAGATGAAGGTTCAATAACACCATCCTTCACCATTCCTTCAATCATGGTTTTCACTTTCTTTTCACGTGCTACCGGCAATCTTCTTGGCCGCAGACGGATATGCAATTCTTCTCCTGTGTTTATTATGTGTTGAATTAAGCCAGTCTTTCCTACATCAGCATTGTTTGACGAGAAAACATCGGCGTTCTTGACAGTGGCGAAGCTTCCATTAGAGCCGAAAAGCGCCCGGCTGCCTTATTAAAACTGAATATCAATCAATAATATCAACTAATAAAATAACTCCTAAACTGTTTCAAATTATTTCAATTTTCCCGCGCACTCCACTGTTCAACATATGTCGACCGATGACCTCGTATTGCCTTAGCGATACGTTTATACAAAGGTACTTTGTGGCGATACTGCTGCTGTCATAAAGTGAGTTTTAATAGAGCGATTAGTTGTCTCCCTCACTCGCGTGGGCTTTTTACGGGGCTTTGGAGAAGACGATCGCTCTCTTTCTAACCTATGGCAAAATATTCTATAGTGAAATATAACTACGAAATGTTTATATAGCAATTACTATTGAGCCAACAAGCCTGGCTTTGCCATGAAGTTGTTTAGGAGTGCGTTAGCGACTAGCGAAGTGGTTGCGGGCCCCTCGTATGCAAGTTCACTTCACATTTCAATGTTTGTTTTTGTTGTGTTTGTTAAAAATTTATGCTTTTTAGAAGATTTTAAGTGAAAATGGGAGGATAATAGTGTTTATTGTGATGAATATAAGTGTGTTGAAGTGCTAATCGGCGAAGGAAAGGTAAAAATCTTTAAAAATGAAATTTAATATTCAATAAACATTTCTTCATACTTTAAATATAGGTACAGGACTCTTTAGTATTAAAGTTTAATTAAGTTAGGCGTATTTAAAGGTTTAATAACTCAATATTAATATTACCATACGAATTAAAAATATCAATTTGAACAGCAGTATAAAGTATGATACCTAGGTTTAATTTTGGAGGAAATAAGTGTTACAACCTTTTTTTAACGTGAAGCCCAAATTTTAATTAATAAATCAAAATAATACAGAAGAATGTATTGAGGTTTTTAAAGAATAGTACTCCCTTTAGTTATTTCCAGTTAGGTTTCACTGTCTACTTTTCAGTATATAAAATTTTAATGGCGCCATCTACTTAATTCTATACGTAAAGTCATTTTATCGAACGAAAATTGGTTGATTCTCACGATGGTACCTAAAGATTACGCTAGATGGCACAAATACGCTATCGGCTAATTTATAGTGATATATGAGTTTAAAAATATCATTTTGTACGGTTTATTATGAATTGAAAATGAATAATTATAATTATAATAAATAGTCATTATTTTAAAGTAAAAAAATTAGCAAAGCTTTGTCTTCTCATTATAACTATCTAATTCCTGTCGTAATCTGTTCTTTTATGCACATAACTTAAACAAAATATAATTTCGAGGTTTCACATCTGCCAGGCGTCCCTTTTTTTAACTTTGTACATAGTTTGTTTGTACTTTGTTCATGTATTGTATTGTTTGTAAATATCTCAAGCAAACCCAAACGGCTCTTTTCAAAACCACCGAAGGTGTGCAATTGCATATTATGTCATACAATCTATCTAGCGGTAGTATGCTTTCTGTGTGCTTTGTTAAACACGTCCTTGTCAGCACTGAATATGAAACTAAAGAGTGGACAGCTCAAGATTGGTGTATTTTTATTAAACTGCTAAAAACAACAAAACCATATCTTGGGCTTGCCCTAGTTTGGAGCCCCAGCTTCGCCACTGGTTCTTGAGTAACAACTTCTTCGCCTTAACCATTTCATTCGAAGAGAGAACGTTTCGACAGTCTTCTAAAAGCGTGATCACTCGTTTGCGCATCCTTGCTGGAGGCCTTACTCGATAGATATTGACACCGACGCAACCAATCCACTTCCTCACAAGTAGCAAACAGTGTGCCTTTTTCGATAATCTGTTCCTGATACCAAAGGTTCAGCACACGTACTCCTAAGATGTCAGTGGTTCTGACCAAGGTTTGAGTCACTTACCATGGAAGGTATTTTTTTTTCTTTTTATTACATATTTGTTACCTATTGTCTACCCTTTCCACGAGTACACAACGATGTGCTTGCCCAGGAAGGAGGAGGAGTCTTCCGAGGAAAACTAACCAGCACAATCGTTTCCGATCTCGGAAAAAGAATAATCTTTCTATCTTAAGACTGTACACATTCCCTGGTAGCACCCCTTCCACGAAAAGTTTCTCTTGTCCACATTTCAAAACACCTTGCTTAACGTCGATCTCACAACAATTCTTCTTCATAAAGTCTAGTCCCAGAATACAGTCGTCCATTATATCAGCCACGATGACATTATGCAGATAGATCAGATAGATGTTGCCGAGGTTCAACTCTATTCTTTTCTCTCCACGGACGGGTATGCGCTGACCAGTGCCTGTTACCAAACGATGACTTTTCGGTTGTACGTGGAGTCCCCAAGGAATTGACTTATAAGTTGGGAACTGACAACCGTGCGAGAGGCTTTAGTGTCTATGGTCAGTTTACACGGCATTCCGTTGACTTCGTCCTTGATGAATAGGCTGTTCCCATCATTGGTTTGGGAGATCGAAATCCTTGGGGCTCTTTTAACATCATTCAGCACCCGCCCGCAGTCCTGACTTTTACTCGTTTCCCTGCCGCTGCTGAGCGGTGCTGTCAGCCGCACCAATCTCTCAAGATCGATCACCATGCCTTTCTACAGTTCGCTTAGAGCAGCTGGATCGAAGATCGCTGGCCTCTTTCCCCACTGCCGTAGCACCTAGGGCTGTATCCTTTATTGCGGTCACGAACTGTAGCTGCTGCGACCTCCCTGATGCAATGTGAACGATGATCCTGCCGCACGGCTTCCACCTCCAGTGCATGGGTGAAGACGTCCTTAAGCGTCTCGTGGTGCCCGAGCCTCACAGCAGTTCTGACTTTAAAGTCGCGGATGCCGTTGATGAATTTCTGCAATATGTACAGGTACAGACTGGTATGCTTTTCGAACCAGCTTTCTCCACCTCAAGGGCCCACTGCTGCAGGTTTTCGTTGCTGCGTTGTACGCGATCTTTAAGTTGCTCACGAAAGACTTCCAGAGTTCCAGGTGAGCGTCGTCATATCTCGCCTCCAATGCCTCAAGAAGCTGCTTGTAAGTCACTTTCTTACCGAGCTTCTAGAACAGTAAAGGCTTGGTCGCGCAGGCATAGGATGAGAGCAGTCATGGCCTGACGTTTATTTTTATTAAAATCGGCATAATTTTATCCCACTTCTGACACTAATTGTTACGAGATTGGGGTCCCTGACAATAAAAACTGCCAAAATTGACACTATAATAATACACAATTCGCATTTAATTGCTTCGAAGTATTCGCTTGAATTGCCAATTCAATACTGACTCGGTTGCGGTTCATAACACTTTTATATAGGACTTTTTCTACTGAAACATCCAGAATACTCGAGCACATACCGGTCCCGACCGGCTAGGCGTAGAAATTCTCTTCCAGTTCCACCACTCGATACTAGATGGCGCTAGTGGGAAAGTTCTGGCGTGAAACTTCCTAGAAGGCTCTCCTCGCTCTGCTACCCGACAATAGATGGCACTAGTGGCATCAATTATGACCTGCAACGCTATTAACAAGGAATAGTCTTTTACTTGCAACCATCACACCAATATTTAAATGATATAATAGAAGTACCAATACGGCGGCGTTTATCCTCCCTCCAAAACTTAATTTCAAGTCTCAGCAATCCAAAGCGTATACTCAATAAAATGTCCTCAAGATAGTTCTAAAAGTAGACGATTTGGAAAATATTGAAGAGTAATAAAAATATTTAAACAGTTTTTTTTTATGTTCGTATCATACAAATGTCAAATGAAACTTGGTCCTATACGTCTTTCATTGAATAAACGGATCAAACGTCTTACGTTTAATTACAGTCAGATTCACTACACGAAATCGAAACGAAACAAAAAAATTTGCGAACTCTGCGTTCTGTTTTCTTTCTACTTTTCGCGTATTGAAATGATTGATATGTCATTGCTTCCAGTAGTTTATAGAGCTCTTTCATTAGAGGAGAGCTCTTTTATTAGGAGAGAGATGAGATCTTAACCTCAATTTTGTAAGCAACTACTCGCCAAGCACAGATAAATAGGCACGAGTAGGAACATGTAAACGACTTGTTCGGGCTTTCGGTGAGCTCGGTACTCGGCTCAAGTACTTGCCTATTTTCCACTCGATGTCATTTTTTTAACGCGAATCAATGGATTGCTTGTGTGTATTAGTACCTGTACTCGTACCGTATTATTCACCTGGCCTGTGAACTTGGTCGCATCTGGTTTTTACTTTTCTTATTATATAATATATTTATAAAACTGCCTTATTGTGTGTGGAATTTGGACTGATGAAACTACTACTTAAGGAGAACCCGTGACATGGGATCCTAGAAATCGATTTCATAAGCTCAAAAACCTATAAACGATGCTTAGATTGGTATTATGAATGTGATGAAATCATCTATTCCCAAAATATAACAAGTATATACAAGTTTGCACGGAAGAAGAAATTTCGAGGACGAGTAATGAGGGTATAAGTAGCTTTTTTAACTATGTTTTATTTAAATGAGTCCTTATCAGTTGGTATGGTGACGACGTCAACGGCCTGTTGTAGCTGGAAGGTAGCTGATGAAGTTCTTCGATAGCTGCTAGTACATCCATCGAATTTGGGTTTATTCGTTTTGTTTTGACGAATCCTCTTAATTTGACTCAATGACTTGAAGCGTATTTTTTAACTATTGAGCGAAAATAAAGCGGTGGGCTAAGCGTCGAAATATGAATATCGACAGTCGATAGTTTTTTAATAAAAAGTTTAATTTTTTTAGTAAATAATTTAATCTACTGCTACCCAATCTACTGTACTTTATTTTATGCTTTTAATTTTTCCCCAGTTTATTTATTTGCTTATTATCTTAAAAAATATATAATTTTGTATAGTATATCACTGTGGTATTAAAATTACTAGACTTATAGAGAACTTATATCTACTTTACTAACTGTGTGTTTTGGCAAGAATTTGACCGTTATCGTTTAAATAATCCTTTGAGGTGGATTTTGATAAGATTTTTTTATTAAGTTACTGCGCATGTGAACTAATAGAGAAAACAACGAAACAAGTGCCTCGATGTTAATATATACCTCAAGATATTTTGATCAGTTAGGCGTCTTATGAACTTGAGTTACTGTCATCGACTGTCCACTGGGTAGACGGTTTACTTCCGTTATATCAGAAATAGCTGTTAAATATTTGATTTCTTCAGCTACACCTGTAGCACCTGTGCTTCTAAATATATTAAACAGCTGAACATATAAAACAACGAGTATTTTGAGAACTCTTACTGAAAAATATTGGTACACATAATCGTCTTAATTAAATTAAACATTAATTAATAAGAACTATTATATTTGGTTCATAAATATAATAAATGAACTAAACTAAATGACTTACGATTGGTTCTTTTAAATAAATCTGATATATTGATATTTTTTTAGATATATAAAACTCCAATATTGACTTACTGTATATTAACTTGCGATATATAAAACTCCAGTATTGATATATTTATAATTATCGATATATCGAAAATGCGATATTTTAAAAAATATCACAGTCCTAGTTTGAACTTAGTTCTAGTTTTAACTTAAACACCGATGCGATGAAAGGATACCAAACACATTTTCCATGTGATATCTTTTCGTTGAATTTACGTTTTATTGAATTATCTATCAATTTATATTGAATTATATATCTTAATTTCCTGGGTATGGTTTCATTACATTATTGCATATAAGGTTCCATCGCTGATAAAGAACACATGGAATATTTTTTTCTCAACCCGGTGGAGGACAAAGTAGTGGCAATTTCATGGACTTATTTGTGTGTTTTAGCCACAAATTACTATTCCGAAGCACCTCACCAACAATAAAGCGGGTCTGACTTTCAACATCAGCTAAGATCGTCGTTTAATTGCTATCTACTAATGCTAAAAGCACAATACTAAATGTCTTTTTATAATTCCAAAATCTGATCCACTGTGCGCAGGGCATAAAATCTCGATATTCTCCATGAATCTCACCATTGCATTACATAAATATTTTGCTGAAACCTTCTTTTATTAATAACCACTCTTGTGGTGACTGCGGCATCCTGAATTAAAAAAAAAAACATTTTTGTTTCAGACAAATTTTGATAAAAGCAACGCGTCTCCTAGGTCTCCCATTACTAAGTATTTTCGAACGCAAAATTCCACAGTGCCGCAAACAAAAAAAAGTGAAAGCTTTTCTCAAATAGAAGACCAAATCGGTCAAACATTAAATACTTTTAGCAGGGTGTTAGATACCAATAGAAATGTTCAAGAGTATGAATGTAATCTTTGTGCTAGTTATTAGCTTGTAAACTTAGAAAATATTCTGATCAAATTAAAATATATACAATGTTACATAGAAATCCAGTACGAAATAAATCAATCACAAGTCTCTACACTCATATTCTATATTCACCTATATATTAATCAATACATTCATTAATAGCTAATTTACAAGATCAACAGATATCACAAGTGTATATAAACCCAACAAACCTGAACCCTTTTTCACAAAATTAATCACGCAATACAGAAATGCAGAGAATACCAGAACAGAAGCGATTACCACTAGAATGCACAATTGGGATTTTAACCGAAAAAATAATTCCACCACACAACCTAACAACAAAATATCTAACATAGCTATCTCAAGATATTGTTCAACTATCGTTATATTAACTATAAATTTAATTATGATAATTGATATTGCGCGCCTACCTCATAATAATTTCTGATTTTTTATACTACTGCCATCTTAGTTGCAAAATTCTGCGCGTCACTGCACTGCGCCCCGAGACATTCGTTGCATTAATTTTATATTAAAAAGCAAAACATTCGTGCGATGGACTTACCCTCATTTATTCTTTTAGAGCTTCATTTAATGCCTTACACACTTCGGGTATGATTTGTGATATAAGCGGAGTAGATACTAATAATTTAAGCTATTGTAAAAATCACCGATCGCTAAATATCTTAGTGTTATTGCTTATCTAAATTTGGCTGTACTGCATCTCTAATATGTTTAAATAAATAAAATAAAATAAAAGTCGTTTATTTCGACCACAAGGATCATAGATGTTAGTAATAATACTTAAAACTAATGTTGGTTAAACTTAAAACTATTTACCTAATTTTAAAACTATGTCTAAGACAGGCCCGATTAGTCAGCACGTGCACCATATGACAATGGTTGAGGTACTGACAATCAAACCTGTCAGAAAATGCCCTCAGTATACCATTGTAACTGGCCCGCACCCTGAGCAACAGGGATGTGCATCGTTTACGCATGGTGGTGTAGAAACAATTCACACGCGCATCCGCGAACATACCCGACGCACTACAGTAACGAGGCAGACCCAACATCACCCTGAATGCATTATTGTATTGAACACGCAGGGCATTATACTGTTTCTGCGTGTAGTCCACCCACAGACTACTCGTGTAAAAGGAAGTGCAGTAAGCTCTAAAGAGCGTTACTTAAACAGGAAATGGACAACGAGCGAACCTGCGAGCGATCATGTTCGCTCTAACAGACAGTGCCCTGCGCTCTCTCTCTCTCTCTCTCTCTCTATGTCAGCATCATCTTTCAGGTCAAAGGATACCATATGACCCAGGTACTTAAACTGAGACACCCTTCTTAACGGGGTACCGTATAACTTAATGGGTGGTACATATGAGGGCAAGGCTTTCCCTTTAGCCTGAAAGACCATGCATTCGCTTTTCTTGACATTATAAATCAATCCGTGACTGCGGGCGTAGCTTTCACATATGCTCAACAGTTTTGCCAAGCCGCAAACAAAAGCATTCAGCAACACAATGTCATCTGCGTAACTGATGTTGTTGAGGCATACTCCGTCAATATGACAACCGACATATGTGGTGCTAAGCAACTCTATCAGTGCATTCACATAAAGGTTGAAGAGCTTAGGCGAAGTTAAACCCCCCGTCGTATCCTGCACTCCAATCTATATAGCAGCGAATAGGTTTCGGACCATCGCACGACATTAACCTAGTTTTGATACCAAAATTTGAAGATCCTAGTAACTTCTTCGGGCAGTCCAGTATCTTTCAATTTCATCCATAGGATATCGTAATTTACCGATCGAAAGCCTTGCTAAGGTCCAGAAAACAGGCATAAATAGGCGTTCGTCTAAGCGAATAGTACTTTACAGTTTGCTTCAAACATAATATGGCCGACTCTGTTGACAAAACCGGCCTGAAGCCAAACTTATTGTCGTGTAGGCATATATGTTTATAAAGCTGGGCGTTAAGCAAACTGTCAAGCACCTATGCAACAACCGTGGCAAGTGAGATAGGCCTATACTTAGTTGGACTTGTCAGATATGTCCCCAGTCTTGTTCTTTACAATAGGCACCAGCACAGTTCTCATCAGAGCCGCGAGCAAGTATGTATGCGATATACATAAGTTATAAAACATAGAAGGGGTCATTGTAGAAGCGTGCCCGTCGCGACCCCTGCCAGCCCTTTTCAGGGCTGCAATTCTACACAGCTGCGCACCCATGCAAACTAGGGTTAGGGCGTCCCCCCAAGGCGACGCACACCAGCTCGTCCCCGTTGGTGTGGAATGCAGCGCGCAAAGCGGCGATGGGGACCGCCACCCGTCACGCACAGCCCGACACGGCGGAAGGTGGAGGACGGAGTGCAGATTTGGCACGTGGAATGTTAGAGGGGGCATGAGAGATAAGACGAGTATGAGTTGATCGAAATAATAAAAGAAGGAGAATTAGATGTCGTGTGTATGTCGGAGACCAAACGGGAAGGCAGTGGTACTGAAGAGCTCTCTGGCGGGACGTTAGCTATATGGTCCGGAGTCCCGGAAAGCGAGAACGCCTGCCAGGGAGTGGGGGGTGCTGCTGTCGTCCCGGTTGGTCGATCTTATGACTGAATATAAGGTTGTGAACTCAAGATTTCTCTGGGTTCGCTTTAAACTGGGACTGACGAAGTTATTCCTTTTGGCTGTTTTTGCGCCGGTAGCTTCGTCGTCCAGGGCTGAGTTGGAGGAGTTTTGGAAGAATGTAAGAGAAGTTTTAGATTTGGTTAAGGGTAGGTATCGCTCGGATCGGCTCGCTTTGGACGGGTAGGTATCGCTCGACCAGGATACGAGTCGGTGCTTGGAAAGTTTGGCGATAATAGGGTTAATGATGCTGGCAGGCTTATACTGGCTGTATGCCAGGAAAAGGGTCTTCTTGTGACAAACACTATGTTTAATCACAGGAAAATCCATATGTACACTAGAGAAAGAAAGAATGAGAGAAGTATGATTGATTTGTTCCTGGTGGATGACTGACTGCGAAAACAGGTGATGGATACACGAGTGTTCAGGGGTGCTGACCTGGGAACGGATCACTATCTAGTAATTACTAGATTTAGGGGTTTGTTCGCGGGTTGGCGCTACCGGACGGCAGTAACAGAACCACAGTCGGTCTGTCGCATCCGAAGCTGGAAGCTTCAGGAAGCGGATACTAAGGACAAATATCACACGAGGGTAGGCGAAAAGCTTGACGCCATCGATGGCAGGAAAGAATGTGTGGAGAGAACATGGCAGAACCTTAGGGATGGAATGGTAAGTGCAGCGGAAGAAGTATGTGGAACGACAAAAAGAGGTAGTTAGACTTAAAAGAAGAGATGCATGGTGGAATGATGAAGTGAGAGAAGCTGTAAAAAAGAAGAAAAAAGCATGGTTAGACTACTTGGCCTCCAGTAACGATAAGCATATGAGAGAGAGGATGAAAGAAAGACATAAGCTGCAGAAAATTCATGCGAAAACACTGATTGAGGATGTACGTGAAAGATGTAGAATGGAAGCGGACGAAAGGTTGTCGCACAACTTTAAGGAAAACTCCAAACTCTTCTGGAAAGAGGTTGGAAGGTCTCGGAGTGGTGCGACAGCCTTAAGAATGAACAAAGTGCTTTCGAGAACCATTGAAGTCCTCTCAGAAAAATCGGACGTCATGCAGTAATGGAGTGAATTTTATAGATAAATGTATGCGTGTCATGATCTTAGTGAAGGATCCGGGGGTGACGCAGTGACTGGCACGCCAGACACGGACCTCGATGACACTGAGGTCATCAGCATGAAAGAGATTGAACGTGCGATTCAAAGTTCGAAATGTGGTAAGGCTGCGGGAATAGACAGGGTTACTGCTGAAATGGTCAAGTACGGTGGGCCTCGCGTCTGGGACAGCTTTCATCTGCTGTGCAATTTGTGCTGGCGGACGGGAGGTGTCCCGGATGATTTTCGATCCGCGGTCATTGTGCCTTTATATAAAGGTAAAGGTTCACATTTTGACTGCGGGTGCTATCGGGCAGTCAGCTTGACCAGTTTAGCAAGCAAAGTTTACTCGAAGGTTTTGACACGTAGGATGCAAGAGAAATCGGAAAGATTTTTATGGGAGGCACAATGCGGATTTAGACCTGGAAGAGGATGCACGAATCAAATGTTTTTTCTCCGCATGGTCACGGAGAAGCTGCTGAGTGTTAACCAGAAGATTTTCTGTGCTTTTGTGGATCTGGAGAAAGCATTTGATAAGGTTATAAGGAAGAAAATGTGGGAACTGTTGCCGGAATATGGTGTGGATGGTCGATTGTTAAGGGCTGTGTAGTCACTTTACTATGACTTTAAAGCCTGTGTGCGGGTAGGGCATGACCTGTCACCCATGTTTAGCGTCCAAGCGGGCGTAAAACAGGGTTGTGTCATGTCTTCCTGGCTGTTCATACTGTATCTCGACAGCTGTTTACAGAAGCTGAAAAATAGCTGTTTGGGCGTGAAATTGGGTGACATTAAAGTTAATTGTCTGCTGTATGCTGATGATGCAGTGCTTATTGCACCATCAGAAGCAGAACTGCAGGCATTAGTCACGTGTATGAAAGAGGAATGTGAAATTAAAGGTCTCCGTTTGAATGCTAATAAAACTAAGGTTCTGGTATTTGAAAAGGACGAAGAGAGAACGAAATGTGAAATATGGGTAAATCAGGAATGTCTAGAACAGGTAAATGAAATTGTATACTTGGGGAGTGCTTTCAGCCGGGATGGAAAATGTGATTTAGATGTGGACAGGCGTGTCGCTGCCGGGAACAAAGTCAATGGTGCCCTGAATGCGTTAGTCAAAAGGCAAGGCATAGTGAAGAGTGCACGCCTTGCAATACATAACGCAGTGTTGGTGCCGACTTTGTTATATGGCAGCGAAACCTGGGTATGCCAGAAGAAGCATAAAAGCAAGTTGAATGCAGTGGAGATGCGATCTCTTCGTAAAATGTGCGGCGTTACCATAGCCGACCGAAAGCGAAACGAAGAGATTCGCAATATGGCAGAATTGAAAGATGACCTTATCACAAAAATTGATTGGGCGTACTCCGATGGTTTGGGCACGTTGAGCGAATGAATGAAGACCGAATGGTGAAGAAAATATATTTTTTTTATAGGATAGGGTGACAAACGAGCACACAGTCCATCTGATGGTAAGTGGTTGCTGCGGCCCATAGACATCTACATCTATCTTCCATTACAAATCAAAATGCAGATGCGTTGTCACCCGTGAGGACTGAGATGGAATGCCTCATTTCCAGTAAAAAGGGTCTCCGGTTCTCTACACTCACCATACGAAATACAGCAGCATTAAGCTACTATTTCACGCTGGTATTCTGTGAGAGCGTGGTCCTTCCCCGGTCGAGCCGACCCATTCGTGCTACAACTATACTACTAATATAATTGCAGCATGGCTCTACCACGTTAAAAATATAGCGCGAAAGTAAATATTAAAAGGTGTCGAGGTAGACCGAGACTAACTTTCGAAGACCACGTGAGCAAATTACTCGAAGAGGGGAAGGTGAAGAGTACTCGGATACCTAGACGTGCATGTATGAAGAAGTTAATGAACCTGAAAGAAGCGAAAGAGGTATGTAAGGATCGTGACATTTGGCGATCTGTTCTCTCTGGCTACCCCGTTAGGGATTGTGCGTGAAGATAAGTAAAGTAAAGTAAAATAAAACATAGAAAGTAATCTAGGTAAGTGAGAACCCGCATGTTTAAGGTGCTCAATACTAAGTCTGTCATGGCCAGGATTTCCCACGGGACATAGAAGCTATAGTTTTATTGACAATAAGCTACAGTTTAGCAATAATAGACTTAACCCCTCAATCGCTATAAAAATCCCGTGCATTCGCATGCGCCCGGCAAATCCGAGCGCTCGCAAGCGACCGCACCCACCCACAGCACTTAAAACCATTAAAACTTATATTTATAGGCTACTTTTCTATGAAGAAATTTAGCATTATAAAATCTATACAAAATTCTCTGCCTTGTGGTTTAAACAAAAGTCAGGTTTTACTTCATTACAAAAAGATTTTATTGTATTTTGATAACAAAAAAATATATACCAAGCGAATGTCGGCAGCGTGAAAATGACAATTATTTCAATATACAGGGTTACTGGTAACTCGACGTATTCCCGCCAAGGCGTGATAGTTGGGGTCATGACCTATCAAATGAACCATAAAATGCATTATGCAAATGTGGACCAATTTCGAGATATTTAGGTTTAATTATTTTTTTCAAAAATCCCAAAAGTCTGGTGTCAAAAATTTTCAAAAAAAAAACTTATAGCTTTATTATTTTCATTTTATTATTTTTACTTAATGAAAACCTGGAAACTTATTTATCAATACTACAGTGTGCAAAAAGTCTCATCATTTTCGAAGTAACGCTAAATATCCATAGAGATAAAAGATATCTGCGTATTCCTCGTTGGAAAATGATTGCCTTACATGATCTCCGCCTCTTGGTGGTTCCGCCGCCATAAAACTTTGAAACTCAACTTCTTTAAGTGTAACAGGGACGGATATGCGCGCGTGTGTACGATGCCTGTAATACTGATACTGATTGAACAGTTTCTTCTTGTTTAACTTGTTTCTAATTTCACACTAAATGTAAACAATAGCGTAAGTTCAAACGCATAATCTTTTACGAGCATTCCCGCAGCTGTTGATAAGGTTCCGAGAAGCGATTGTTTGGGATTACCCAAAACATTGCTACTCGGAACTTGTCTACCTGACCCCTTTTTTCAAGTTTTTTCTGTACTATTTAAGTTACAAGCTAAAAAAGTGCCCATCTGTAAGCAGTAAACAACAGTTTAAAAACTCTCCACAACAGCGCTAGAGTAGCTAGTAGGTATGAAATGAACTTAGCTTTTGGCGGCGGAGTGAAGTGTGCTGATTTGAGGAATTTATTATTTGTGGTGAGTCTATAATATCTAAAATAATTTAGTAAATATAACCTAGAAAAAGTCGCCGTGATACACCTTGAGAGTGATTTAGAAAACAAGTATTTTGAAAATAATAAAATAATTATTATAAAAAATAATTATGGTAAAAGTTTGTGCAATAAAAAGTTATTTAAAATTTACCCTCGACATGATTAAAACTACTTTTACTGATTTTATCGCGTTTAATTTTACTTTTTATTTACTTTTATTTTTAATTCCCAACGTTTCGGGCGCTTTCCAGCACCCATGGTCACGGGGGACTGAGATGACTGACGTCCCGATGTCATTGTTAAACCAGGAGTCCAGCTTTTTTTTTTTTTTTGTTTGTCGAATCTATAAAAAATGAATTAGTTTGGTTGCCTGCCGGCGGTGGGGCTGGGGTTTTTTTTTAATAGAAAAACGGGAGGGCCCCCCTAATAGGCCAATGGTCACAAACTGCAGACTTGTGATCATATCCTAGACGGACCCAACCATTACATCAGATTTGATAGACCACAAATCCTCGCGAAAGAACACCGATTCCAACCAAGGATGATACGTGAGGCTATTGAAATTAAAAAACATCCTAATTTCAATAGAGAAGGAGGCTGGGTACTACCACCTGCTTGGGATCCTATAATCAATAAAATTAAAACTAAACCCAAGCATACCACTGCAAGACCTCAAGACACAGTCAGTTCATTTTGCATAGATCGGACCATAAACAATAATAAAAAAGCTGAAGGTACTCCGGGTTTAACAATGACATCGGGACGTCAGTCATCTCAGTCCCCCGTGACCATGGGTGCTGGAAAGCGCCCAAAACGTCGGGAATTAAAAATAAAAGTAAATAAAAAGTAAAAATAAACGCGATAAAATCCGTAAAAGTAGTTTTAATCATGTATAGTGTTCGCGTAAATATAAGAAATCATTATTTACCCTCTAGTTACAATAGCGCCATCCTTATTTAGTGCTTTTCTAAGGACACTTTCTAATACAGAGACGGTTCTCGGTTCTCCATGCCTCTATACTCCACGTACTAAACTTTGCTTAAACCGTAGACAGAGATAGGTTTCTCTGTCTACGAATCACTACGAATCACTACGTTTACTCTGTACATTCCATAGACTTAGCACATTCACTTAACATTTTTTAGAATGTTGCCAACTTGTTAGAACGCCATATTGAATTTTGTTGTGCTTCGGTAGAAAACATTGTGAGCACGTGGATTATTACATTTACAATATTGAACTAAATTTTTCAGTTATTAAACCTTTCAGTGAAATCCCTTAATTTATTCAAAGTTGTAATTTAAAGGTGTAGCCGTATTTGTTTGGATATCTACTGTAAGTTAATAGTTTTTATATTTACCGGCAACAAATTAATTCAAACGGCAATAAATTGGATCACGGGGTTCGACCATTCGATCACCTAATTTCCGTAGTAGTCATAATATCGCGATTTAGAAAGGAAAATTTTTAATAAACAATAGATTTAATATTCGAAATTGACAATCTCAAATTGCGTAACCTTTCAATTTATAATTTCATATGTGCTTACGTGTTGTCCATGAAATATTTTACTGCTCGTGACCCTCATCGGACAACATATTACGTAGGTATTATATACGTATGAACTATGAAAAGACTAAAAGCACATGGTTGAATTACCGCTGTGAATGTGCTGTGCTGTGTACGTGTCTCAGAAATGTCAAGCTTTCGCAATTGAAGCTTTTAAAAATTAAAAAATTAGTCCTTATAACGTGCAGTTTTTGAAAGCGAATCTATAGTAACACATTCAGTGTATTCCAAGTATTAAAATGGTTAAACTTATGCTCTCATTTCTATTATCTTTGTGGAAATATTTTGATAATATTTCTATCTAGTATTCTATTTTTGTTTGTGTACCAATAACATACATTAACCTCTTTGCGATCTATGTTAACAAAAAACATGTGACTTTTGTTGTGATAATAACTAACCTATGATCTTACTGTAAAATATTGCGATTCAAATAAAAACTTAAATTTTTTATTTGTAAAATATTGAAATAAAATAAATATTGAAATATTTTTTTATAAATTATTTATTTATGCCTCAGATTCAGCTAATTATCACCTGGAATAGTTCTCATCTTCATAAGCACCTTTTAAATTTCTATTGTCAATAATTAAAATAATCCTTAAATGTAATTTTTAATGATAAGAATTTAATTATACATATAATTAACATGATATATTTATATATATAATATAAGGTTGAATTCTTGAAGGAATATTTTCATAAAGATATATTTACTTTTAGGTTACTTGTAAAAGTGGCTCGATACAATGGCACCATGTCGTCAGTTGCTCATGTGGTCAGTACCATCAATAGCAGTCCTAATTGGTATATTTTGGTTCAAAAAGAAGAGAGAGTATGCCAAATCTGACCCAGGAGGAAGAGAAAGAATTAAAAGTTTAAAAGAGGAATTAGCAGAGGCCTTGAATGCACAAGTTGAACTAAATCGAACAACACCTTTAGGTAAAGTTGAATGTTCTATTATTAAATCTGCTCCAATAGACATAATTCCAAAAGGTAGTGGATCACAGAGGTCTTCTTTAGAATTAACAGATGAAGAAGTTGATATGGAAATTGACAAAATAATTCGAAAGAAGTCACTTGAAAAGGAGAAAAGAGTTTCAACTGAGTTAGATAAACAAATTATATATTGTAACGCATCCACTTCATCAATGAAAAAACATTCACCAATTATACTCAAAGAATCATTGTCCCATTCAGTTTCACCACTTAAATCTGAAATGACTGAATGTAATAAAAGTGATAAAACTCTTGACCTAAAAATGGATATCTGTGATACAGTCAAACAAAATGGAGCAGAAGACCAAGATAGTATAAATAATGTTGATAATGTACTATCTGAAGATAATGTAACAGAACATAGTACTGTTACTGACACTGAAGATCTTAATGTTATTAATGATGATAATGTGGATGTAAATAATGAACCAAGTGAGAGCAATGAAAGCAATAATACATACTCTGCTTCACAGAATAGGCCAATTTCTGACAGGGATTCAGCAAATCATAGTCCAGTAGATCCTTTGTTAGCTAGTCCATCCATGTGTCATTTTTCAGACAGTCACAGTGAGGTAAGTATTGGCCTATTTTAACTGTATTTTACTATTTTTTACTTTCAAACTGTTTCTCATTTCCTCTCAATATTTTTAGGGATCAAATGATAGTGGCAAAGGATGTTCAGAAGCAGCTAGTCCACCTCCAGTTAATTTAAATTTGGTCCCTTCAGAGACAGGACTTAGAATACATCAGTTTATAATTCCACAGACCTTGGTTGGTCTCTTAATAGGCAAACATGGATCATTTGTTAATCAAATTAAAGCCAAAACCGGCGCTAGTGTATATGTTAGAAGACATCCTGATTCTGTAAAACAAAAAATTTGTGCAGTTGAAGGTACTATTTTTATTGTTTTATTTTAGTTTACTATTGTACTTTATGGGAATAAAATTCATAATCACTATTATTTCTTTTAGGAACTCAAAATGAAATTGAAGCTGCTTTAGATATGATTAAAGACAAATTCCCTGAAAAAAGGTTCCCCAACTTTTCAATTCAAGAAATTAGTGCAGAATTATATCAAAGATTAGCACCCTTGGTACCAGAATTTCTCCAAGTAAGTACTTGAGGTTATTACTTAGATACAATTAATGAAAAATAATTTAATAAATGAAAAATTTAAATCTTGAAATAATAATTGATATAAATTTTATAAAAGTAATTATTCATATAAAGTATGTATTCCAGTTTTATTTTTTATAAAGTAGTAAAGCAGTAGCTTCCCACAAATAGTATTTCAATTTTATTTTGTGTGTGTGTATATATATATTGCGGGTCTCAAACCACAAAACTGTTGCTTTTCAGGAGACTAAAAACTTAATAACTTTACTTATGATTTAGCCAGCTCATGTGTTTGCATGTGGCCATATATTTACACTTCAGTTACTATGGGATGATTGCTTTTAAGTTATTACCTCTATAACACTTGTTTTTAGTCCTTACTTCTATTTGGCATTACGGCGAATCAGTAAAACTTCATCAAAATTTGCTTAAATATGTTAGAAATTTATGGACATTAAACATTTTTCCTTAAAATATTAATAATTGTACCAATAGTAATTTGAACCACATTGGTGATTTTAAGTGTTACAATTTTGAAATGACAAACCATCAAAATTAACATTATTTCTGTAATTTAAAAAAAATGTATGCGTGTTTGGCTTGTCATTTATATTGAGAGATGTTTGGTTTCAAAGTAGAAGCATAGACCATTTTTGTCGAAAAAATCGAATAGGTAGCAATTAGACAATATTTTCTGTGTGAAAAAAATAAGCACATAAAAATAAAATTTATTCATAAATCTGAATATAATTATTTAAAATCACATAAAATCATAAATGTCTAAAATTGAACATAAGATATTAGAAGAAACGAAATAAAAGTGAAATCTTAAAGCGAACTTGTAAAAATAAAATTTTATTTATAAAAAAGAGATCAGATTTGAGATTCAAGACACATTAGATTTTCATAGAAAATAAAATTTTAATCTTTAAAAGAAACTTATAGTCATAAAAACCAAGCATAATCAATTCTCTCAAACATTATAAAATAAAATAAATGTTTCCAAAAAATAAGAGCATTGGAAAAATTGCACAAGTGAGGTAAAGGATTCTTAAATTTGCCTTACTTGTCTTATTCAGTTAACAAACAATCTTGGCATGCCTCATTAATGCAATTTACCATTAAAATTATTAAAGGATGACAAATTAGCTATTCTCATTGTAATACTGGTATTAAATATTATGAAGAATTTTTAGTAGGTTTAATATTTTTTAATTTTTTAAATGACTAATTCTGTTAAAGAGGGATGCCAACATAATATACTTAATAATGAACTATAGTTTGTTTATGTAAAAAACATTTTTCAGGTTGATGCAGCAAGCTCAAAGAGGGCAGCAAGGGTTAACTTTTGTTTCTAGGTTGATGTCAAAGTAAGACGCTTTTGCAGCAAGGGTTAACTCTTCGTCGTTATTATTAGCTCCTGTCTCAAAATTTTGTTTCCTACAAATGGCAAATTCTCATGGCTGTGGTAATTCTTTAGAATAGTTCAACTTTACACATAGCCATCATTTTCTATTTTAGTTAAGTCTTTATTTTTAACTTTTTTTATGAAAGTGGTACAGAATACAGATTTGTTTCAATAGAAGAGCTAGAGTAGTTAAATTTGAAGAAAAGTATATCAGAACGTCTTTCCTCACTTGTATCCATCTAATGTTTGCCCATTTTAAAAGTGTGTCATCCGTGGGTCTTAGCGTGTTTCCAATAGAGATATCTCGCATTGCCTTAAATTCTTTGTTGTGTTTGTGTTGTTGTGTTGTTTTTCATAATTTTCCTCATTCTCTTATTGTTCTTCTTCAGGTAACTACTCAAACTTATGTATGACATCAGCATTGGTCTTAAACTTGGTTATAAAGAGACTTTGTATATTTTCTGGGACTTGTTTTAATTACTAACTTCTAAGTTTATATTTGGCTCTAAGTTTATATATGTGTTTGACGAAATCTTGACACAGTAATACTAATATATGTAGACGTATGTACATACATCTGTTGTGATGACTAAATATCCTCAGGATCATGTGGACATTGACGGTCATATGCGCATACATCTTTGTGTCATGTCAAATCTGCTTCATTATGCAATAATTGTGCTGTTATGTCTACTGTACGCCTACATTGGTTTGAGACCCGCGATATATGTTTAAGTTTAATCTGCATATTTAAACGTCAAACTTATTAATTTTACTGTCACTATATAGCTGAAAATGGTACTGTTATTTTTGTATAAACTGATTTTATCGCGTATATTAACTTCTTTATGTTCCTGACATTTTTAAGCCCTTTACAGCACCCATGGTCGTGGGTGGGACTGAAGTGCTCGAAGTCCCAATGTTATAGTTAACCATGGCTACCTCTAGATTATAATTATTAATTTTTGTTCTGGTTTACACAGTATAAACTTATATATCTTGAAGTCTTGCAGTTTGTATGCTTGACTTGGGATTTAATTATAGGATCCCAAGCAGATGGTAGCACCCAGCCATCTTCTCTATGGAAATTAGGATGTTTTTTGATTTCAATGGACTCGAAAATCGTCCTTGAAGGAATCGGTGTTCTTTAGTGAAGATTTGTGGTCTATCAAATCTGATGTAGTAACAGGGACAATGTGTACTGTACATGTTCACATACTGCAGACTTCCCGGAGTGTCGATTCTTTACATCAGCTATGTGTTCTTTATTAGTTAAATTTCATTTATTTTTTTGTATTTTACTATGTCTTCATTAATTGTTAACTGCCTTTGGTGATTCTTTTATTGTTAAATAAGATTTATTTAAAGGGAAAATTAAAGGTGGCAAAATAGGGAATATAGACAAGATTGAGATTGTGTTTTGCTTGATCACCTAAAGGGAAAAAAATAAAAAGTTGACTTTTTTTAAAACCAAAGTGCCCAAATTAACTTAGGAGTCCACCTTATGGCAAAGTGCCACTGCAGCCCATGGACACCTGCAGCCAGCTTCAAATAACAATCTGAGGGCTAGACTATAATGCTCACAGCCTGTATTTATATAGGCGGTCTATCCTCTTCACACTGGAACACAGCAGTGCACGCACTGCTGCCGCTACCCGTAGACACTTCTGATCAGAAAAGGAGTCTTTAAATCACCCAGTAAATCTTATCTATACACTATGTCTTAGCACCAACTTAAAATTGTAAAATCATTTTATTCTTTCTAGTTCTTTGAACTCGGATTAATGTTTTTAGATTAACTTTTTTGTTTTTGTAAATGTAATTTGTCATATTTTCAACATAATTTTTGTCGTACACCACTGAGCATGTACTTTATCAGCATTTTAAATAATTTGTCCGGTAATGTTTTAATAATAGCAAAACATAGTTTATAAAAAAATCTCAATTCTTCACACCAAACCAAAATGTAATTATTTTTGTTAGATTTTTAAAAACAGCTGTGCAAATAATTACAGTTTATAATAAACATTTTTTAAACTGTGCTTTTGTATACTTCTAAATATCTAACCTTTATAAAAAAAAAACATAAGTTAGTGTGAAATATCTGATATGTGGCAATAATTAGAGAAAATTTTACTGATAAATATGGGTGCCCAAAAATTCCAACAGTGAACTGTTTATTTCTTATAGTTTCCAAAGAATTGCAAATAAAACTTAGTGGGTTTTTTGATTAATCTTTATTGGCCTCTTACAAACTGGCGATATATTCTACTGTAGGCTGCATTTTATATTAATACTAGCGATCCGGCCTGGCTTCGTACAGGTGATTTCCGGATCTCGTCAACAGCGCCACCTGCCGGGTCCAATTGTGAATCTAAACCATTCTCAAATAAACTTAATCACACACAACATTTAATCAAAATCAGCCCATCAGTTGAGAAGAGGTTTGGTCACATACGCAAGGACAGAAGAATCTTAATATATATAAATTACGTGTCACATTGTTTGTCCACGATGGAATCCTAAACTACTTAACCGATTTTAATCAAATTTGCACACCGTGTGCAGTTTGGTCCAACTTGAGAGATAGGATAGTTTTTTTGCCCATGAGTGACACACAATTTTTTTTGCGAATTCAAGGATTTTTAATAGGACATGACAAAGGATCGTCAAAAAGGGCAGAACGTCTGCCTGGCAAGCTAGGGATAATATAAATATTACTAATAAGTTTTTATTCGATATAGATTACAGTGTTACTTAGTCTTCACTTTCCGTCATTTATGCTGTACCACAGGTTTTAAAAAAAACCTCTCTCTTGGGAATAATAAACTAGATAAAATTTTTAATAAAACTGGTTTTTACGGATTTTATCGCGTATTTTATATTCCCGAAGTTTCGAGCACTTTGTTACAGCACCTGTGGTCAAGGGGGGACTAAGGTGTTCGCCGTCCCAATGTCGAGATTAAACCAGTTAAAGATTTAAAAAGTTAATATACGTGATAAAATCCGTATAAAATAGTTTTGTTTAAATGAGTAGAATTCGCGTAAACATAAGAAATCTTTAGATAGAAATTGTTAATAGTTTTTGGTTGAATATATTCATTTTTCAATTTAAATTGGAAGATATTTTAAATGTATATTTTTGTGTAATATTTAATCAGTATGTAGTTATTATTTATACATTAAATGATAATATATTAGTTGCAGCTAGTGGAATCGGTCAACAATGACACCATAATGACATGTTTGGTGAGTGCGGGTCACTTCTTCTTGCAACAACCTCTGCATCCAACCTTCCCTACACTGCACGCCTTGCATCGCCTTATGGCGGCCACGTATCAAAATCCGGACGTGCCCTCTCTACCTCGCCCAGTGAAAGGTAACCTCGACATTTTAAAACTGTAACCTTATCTCTTAATTTTAAATTGTAAATTCTTGTGTTAGTGGTTTTCTTTATGCAATATTTTTAAATTCTTGATACTTTACAATGATAACATACTTATAAAAAATTAAATAATATATTATGTCACATTATTAAGTATGAAATGAAAAATTATGTTTTATTAATTTTTGATTTGGTTATAATTATTATATTACAAACTTTGTTAGTATGGTAGTGAAAAGTAATGAAATAAAACACTAGTGCTTAACGCTATTATGTCTTTGATATAACATGAATAGTATAAGTATATGTTTATTTTATTATCTGGAATCATTTTTGTATTTTCAATCCCCAGAGGGCTCAATCTGCGCTGCACCTACAGAGAATAATTGGTATCGGGCACAAGTAATATCAACTTCGGAAGAAAATGACACATCTGTTGTAAAGCTGGTGGACTTTGGTGGATACCTCACTGTTGACAATGATCAGCTCAAGCAGATTCGTTCAGATTTTATGACTTTGCCCTTCCAAGCAACAGAAGCTCTTTTGGCATTTGTCAAACCAGCAAATAATGGTAAATATATATATAAATAAAATTATTATTCTTTTCTACTTTTACTATTTGCTTTTCATTGCAAACGAAACGAAAGCCAAATATATGTATTTTTTCGTTTTTCTTTTTAGGCTTTTGTTTATTTATTATTTCGTTACAAGCAGGAATCTTTAAATAACTTCATTACTGTTTGTTAACATTTTAAAAGTATCTTATATTCAAAAATTGGTTTATCTTTCTTGGATTTAAACCACTTTTTACTATTAAAATAGCTTTATAATTTATTTTAATGCAGTTATATTTAGAGTGTAACAAAGTTTTTAAATGTTTAATTAGTAGTTTAACAACAAAATGCTTTATGTATATGTGAGATATTTAATATTTATTGTCACTTTTTTGCTGTTATCTATACCAACTTAAAATTAAAATTCTCTACAAAGTTATAATTAGGTACCACATTTTATTAATAAAACGTAAATTCTACAATATGTGCTTTTTTTTTAAATAAATTTTCATGATATCTCCATCATCATAATCTGCTTATATATCTTAGGCCGGTATACACATCTCAAATGTATAGTCAAGTCAACATTTGTGTAAATTATTATTGGTGTCGACTCAAATTTTGACATTGTAAAGTTTGACTTTTAATTAGAGTTTCTCCCTGAATATCTTCTTCAGTCACACTGCAAACAGTTTCATAGTTATTTAAGTTCCTAATCTTATGAATTGTTTAAGAAGAATTTCATCTTTATTATATATAAATAATATTGCTTCATATTTTCTATAAAATTATTACAATTTCACACAAGCTTAAACAATCTTATAATGATAAGATTCTCAGTTAAAAATGTAAGCAAACACTTGATTTTTCAACTAAAATAAAAAAGAAAATACACTGGAATTGAAAGTGTGAAATCCACCTAAATGATTGTGACACAGTTTATTCAAAACCTTTCCTTGTTCTTCGTTTGTTATCTCTTCGCCGCCTGGCAGCCAGCCCGAAGCCGAAAGTGTGCGAGTTCGCGGTGTTAAATAGTTGAATTGATTCGTGACATGTATCTGTTATCCCCTATATGTTCAGCAACTAATATGTTTTGACTACGAGTTTGGAACTTTTGTTCATCTCCATTCTACAAGTGTATTTTCTTTTCACATATTATGTAATGCAATATCTTCAAGCTTAGGCTGGCCGATATTTCGGATCCAATGATTGTGAAGTTTGTTTATATTTTTTTAAACAAGGCCACAAATATAATTATAATCCAATATCCTGTTCATTATATTGTATGCTTTGCTATCTTGCTTTTTATAATATTGAGATCTTTCTGTACAACCATGGTTCATTGATATTTTAAATTGTACTAAGTTTAATGGAATCAGTATTAAGTGTAACCATTATTTTTAACATTATTCAGGTAAGTATAACATACACACGATACCACATTTATATGAATTTTTAAAGTAAATGTTCATGACTTAATATCACAGCATTTCAATGTTTTTCCTTACTTTGTAAACGATACATGTACCATGTCTAGCATTGTTATTGATAATAAATACAAACAATTCAATATGATAACTGAATAATTACAGTGATTTATTTTTTATGTGTATATAATTTGTGCAGAGGCAGAATGGAGCAGTGAGGCACTGCGTATAATGGCGGGCCTGACGGCGGGACAGCTGCTCCACGCACAAGTCGCCGGCTACGACGAGGCCGGCCTGCCACTTGTACATCTCTACCTTACGCTTAACCCGCAGGTACATTAATATACAAATACATATATATCCAAATATATTTACCATTTTAATTTTCAAAACATCGTGAGGAAACCTGATGTTCAAGAAATTGAAAAAATCGAAGTGGAATTGCGTTGAGGCAGTGCAATGGTAAAGTAAAGTTACAGCCTGTATACGTCCCACTGCTGGGTACAGGCCTCCCCTCATTTCTGAGAGGGTTTTAGGGCAAGGAAGTATCCGCCGCACTACCCCAAAGCGTGTTGGCGAACTTCACATGTCTTCGAAATAATTTTTCTTCTCTTATTCCTCAGACATGCAGGTTTCCTCACGATGTTTTCCTTCACCGCCGAGCACGTGGTAAATCAGCACTTAAAATTGCAATAAACAATTTCATTGGTGCTGGCGGCGATCGAACCCGGGTTACTCGCGTTCTGTTATATTTACTGCGAGCGTTAACCATCTGAGCTACCACGGCTCTTGTGTGCACCAGTGCAGTGGTAGACAGTAATAATAGGAGACATGTATCTGTATTCAGAGACAATTTCGAATTTTAACTCTAACTTCTCAATGTTAATCTTATAATTCTATAAACAAACCAATAAATAGATTATTTATATGTGTAATTTTTTGATGATTATAATACTAATACCACAAATAGTCTACCACTGAACACTGCCACTGCTGAATATGGGCCTTCCTCATAGATTACCTCATGGGGGAATTTTGCCACGCATAGCGAGCGGGTTGGCAACCGCAGTTTTTTTTATTATTTTGAGTTGTTATCAAGAAGATGGTGCTGCCCTTCTCCTGATTCATTTTCCCTCTGTCACCTGTTACGACACCTTCGGGACAATATCGGCTAGTGGATGTTCTTACACTACCACTACACGGTTAAGTCTCAGTACTATTATGTTATTGTCAGTCATGGACAAAAAGACTCAATATATATATTTATCTAAAGTTTCATATTCGTAAACACACATTTTACGAAAAACACAAGTTTTATGTACAAGAAATTAAATTTTAATGATTTGTTGATTTTTTCAACGTGGTGCACAATTTTATTATTAAATAGCAACACAAATTAATATTTGTTAAGGTTGTTGCTTTCTATTTTACCGCCACATAGTTTCACCTGCCTTGAACTTAGGACTTTTTGACTTATACATTACTTATTGGACAATTGACATATGTAGTGCCATCATTACACTCATTGAAGCCGTCCAAGTTTCATGATGAACATTAGCAAACCCTTAAAGTTAATAACAACCTTCAAAAGTAACCTCAGCACATCATACAATCTTTTTTTTTTGACAAACAAGCACACAGTCCACCTGATGGTAAGTAGATACTGTGGCCTATAGACATCTACATTTAATCTTGATTAAGAATCAAAATGCAGATGCGTTTTCACCCCTGAGGACTAAGATGAAATGCCTCGATTCCAGTAAAATGGGTCTCAGGTTCTCTACACTCACCATATATGAAACACAGCGGCGTTAAGCTGCTATTTTACGATGGTATTCTGTGAGAGCGTGGTCCTTCCCCGGTTGAGCCGACCCATTCGTGCTACTACCATAATATAACTGCACTGTGGATTTACCACGTATGAAATTAGACTAACCAAAGTATATGGAGTACTATTTCTTCATCCCTTTGATATGAAGGCAGTACTTGTATATGAAGGTTTAGGTCATTCAATATAATTTTTAAAAGAAATAAATTTTTTAAAAATTCTGTTTTTTATAAAAAAAATATAAAGTCGACATGCCATGTTTCAATCTCGTAACTGTTACAACCATACTTATAGAAAATTCTCCTTTTTTTTCAGCAAGTGATATTCTTGAATAGAGAGCTAGTAGAGCGCGGTTTGGCGGAGTGGGAAATCCCTCCAGATTCGTGAACGTGTCACACCAGCGCCATTGTCTAAGTTTTGTATCAATGCTGACTAGTAATATGGGATTGCATTTCGGTTAAAGTACTTTAAATTCTACTTTATCATCCATTCTCCAATAGTTTAAGAAACGCAGTCTCGCATTATGAGTTGTGTACTGTTTTAGTATTTTACGTTCCTTGATCTTTATTGCAACTTTAATTATTAATGATCTTTTTGACTGGTAACATAAGTTTTGTGTTTTGACACAGGATGTAACAAAATATACATAATATTGTTTTGTTTTATTTGAAGACTTTTTGAAAATAAATTTCAAATTTGCTTGTTTGAAATCTATTCACAATTTTTCTGTCTGAGCACCCACAACAGAAATTTACAATATGTAAGAATGAGATACATTTCTTTTGATAAGTATACCTTTTTAACTTTCGTAATTTAATCAAGTTACAGTCAGGATGCTCATAATATAGTGGCACCACTGCCCCAGGCATTTCTCATACAGCAGTGCTTTAAAATAACGAATGTTCTGTTATTAGTCATTTTTCTGCTGGTCATTTATGTTTCATATTTTTAATATCAGCATGTGCTTTAAGACTGTTTAAAATGTGCCTTTCAAAGAGATCTCCTTTACTGCAGCCAACGCAATGCAATACATGAATTTCTTAATTCAATGAAACAGTATATTTTTAAATTTGCCAGTTGATGACAATTTTTCTTACATGCAATGGTCTGATAGAATACGGAGTAGTGTAAAGCGTCACTTTGTTGTGTAATTGACTGTTTATCTAATAGTTTTTGTAGATTATTTGTATAATACCTATGTAAAATAAAGTAAATGTTGAGTGTTTGCTTTAGTGAAAGTGTTGTTTTTATGGTATGAATTTGACAAAGATTTTCATATATCATTTTCTCTCGATACAGTCTAAGCTATTATTTTAGAACTTGCTCTGAGAAATTAGCTTTATTAAGAAATAACCATCTCTTATTATGTGCAAACACAATACAATACTAAATTTCTCCAAAATTTATTTTCATAAGGTTATGGTAAATCTTTGAGCAAATTGAGATATTAATGAGCATGTCGGTATTCCTGACTACTTAGCCTTAGTGTAAATAATAGTAAGTAATAAATAAGTAACAACTAAAACAATTTGCATTGTTCTTTAAATAAACTCAGTATTTAGTATTTAAAGTTGGAACATTATTGTTTGTTTTATAGTGATTTTTATGAATATTGTAGAGAACTAGGTAGCTTCAGTTAGCATCAAGATGTGAGTTTGATTTGGTAGTATTGTAGAGTTTGGGAAGTTGTTTTATATAATTCAGAAATCCAAAGTCCACGAACATTGTTTACCACCATACTTCTCGACTTGTAGCTATGTACTAGTACGAGTATAAGAATCAGTTGGTTTTCTGGATAATGGGCTCTCCATTTGCATTTTGTTGAAGTCTTTATTGTACATATACTAATATATTTGCGGTTATATCAATAAATTATCGTTTTAAAAACGAAATTCATTTGACTTATTTCACCGTCCCTACTGCTCACTAAATGCGTATTTAATAAAGTATCAAAATATGTATTATCACATAACATATAGTTGCAATTGTTAATTGGCGTTTGGTAAAATCTATCCTCATTGAAAATAGAGTTGTATAACTATATTTGTATAACCATTTCACTATCTTATATGTAGACAAGTTGCGCTTTAGGCATTGTATATTGTAGTATGTAATTTTTATGGTATCACATTATTCGTAGTCAGTAAAACAAAAGAAACAATAAAAATTATCCTTTTTTATAGTATAGGTAAGTGACTACCGCCACCCATGAACAACTGCACCGCCAGGGAAATCGTAGGTGCGTTACTGATCTTTAGAAAGGAGTAAGCTCTTTTCTTTAAGGTTCCTAAGTTGTATCGGTCCGGCAAAATCGCCGGGGGTAAGCAATTACACAAGGTGATTGTCCGAGAGAAAACACTAACAAAACGCACAGTGGTGGACCGCCGAGCATCCTGATGGTGTGTATGGTATCGTGAGTTTTGTCGCGATGTGCGTTCGTGAAATTTGACGTTTGGAATTAGTCCGAACAATTCCTCAGAGAACTCCCTGTGGTAAATGCGATAGAAAATGCAAAGGGATTCAACATCCCTTCGCAGCGCCAGTAAATCGAGCCGATCAGAAAGAACTCTGTGGTCGACAATACGAGCCGCTCTTCGGTTGATGCGGTCAAGTGGAATGAGCTGGCACTGGGGTGCCCCGGTCTAGTGATAAGGATAGTATATTATTCAGATTTATGATGTTATGTGTACACTATTCCATGTGAGGCCGCACTTGCGCCTTGTAAAGTTGCAGGCGGTGTGCCGGCATGAAACACTGTACCGCTCTGCTAAGCACCAAGTGACCACGAAACTCCACATCAATCCATATATCGACGACGAGGATTTCGATTCTAGCTGAGACAGCAACGGAAGTGTCCTGAAATTGAAGAGATACGACAAAGGGCTTCTTTTTAGCGGTAAACTCACAAATATGTGTCTTCTGAGGGCTAAACTGGATTAGATTTAGTCTTCCCCAATACAAAACAGTTTAACAATAACTCTACTTCAGACACAAGTTTGTTCCGGTACTCGATGACTTGATCCCGAGAAATATTGGCCCGGCTGGTATCAAAATTGTCACTCGTGCTGTCGTCGGTATAGAAATGAATACTAATAGACAACATATTGATATGCGGATGGAACAGCGTAGGTGATAGCATACAACCTTGTGGAACACCAGTATTGATAGGCCTGTAATTGGAGCAGAGAGTCTACTAACGACCTTGATATTCCGATCAGCGAGAAAACTGGTAATCCAATTGCACAATTTCTCGGGAAGTCCATAAGATGGAAGCTTCGAAAGAAGCGCTTTGTGCCAAACGCGATAGAAGGCCTTCGCTATGTCCAAACTAACCGCCAAGGCCTCCACCTTGGATTTTATTGCCTCCGCCCATCTATGAGTTGTGTAACCCAGATCACCAGTTGAGCGACCCCGACGGAAACCGCACTGGCGGTCATTAATCATCTGGTGCTCTTAAAGATATCGCATAAGCTGGCAGTTAATGATGGACTCTATTATTTTGGAGAACAAGGAGGTGATGGTGATTGGCCTGTAATTGGACGGATCAGAACGATTTCCTTTTTTAGGGATTGGGTGCACGAAAGCTGTCCACCAATTTGGAGCTATGCCTAGGGAGTAGATGTACCAGAAAAGACGCATTAGAACCGGTGCTCACTGAGGAGCACACGTCGTCAGCACAATTGGGGGGAATCGTCAGGCCCACTCGACTTGTGGATGTCCGGGGAGAGAAGTGCTTTGCTTACTAAGCACTACTTTTACTACTTGGAGTACCCACAATTCTAAAAATAAAGAAAATATATACTAATAGTTCGAGTTTGCTATTTAAGTATATATTATGATAAATAATGTTCCTACTCCCCATTTAATGTTTTAGGTGATTTCGATACTAAAAAATGGTTGACCCTGTAGGCCATCCCTGGAACTTCCCGCTAATTTCAAATACAAAGCACTCCAAATTTCACCAAATTATGTTGCGAAATCTCGAAGTTATGTAAAACAAAAAAACTTTTTACGAATTCTTTCTCCTTCGATATGTCACGAACGAATGAACTGATTTTTATTTTTCAAACGGCATTCGAAGTCATTTTTAGAGGTTAAGAGCTGATTAGTTTTTGAAATCGATTGGTAAAGCCGTTTAAAAGTTATACCAAAAAAAACAGTTTTTCAAATTTTTTATTTTTAGATTTCTCAAAATCGTTCATATTATCACCAAATATATTCCACATTGAGATCTTTAGAAAACCGTATCTCAATCGATCAAGACGTTCAAAAGTTATGAAAAGTTTACATACACACACACATACATCCGTACGGACGTCCACGTGAAATTAGAATAGCTTCCTGGGATCTCAAAACGTCGAGATCTGATGCTTGATTTTCGAAAAACACCCAATGGTTTCACCCAATAACTTCCCTCTTTTTGAAAATTTTCAATTTTCTTAGCGGGAAGTTAATAAATAGTTGCTAAAAAATCTTCTTTGTAGCTCAAACCGGTTTCATGAAAAATAAGATGAGTACATACTGTTTATCTCAACCTTAAAATAAAATAACCAAACAATTTGATAAATACCCTTTTACTTATTTCTGTTATCGAAACAGCTGGGCGTGCACGTATGAAAAGTATAGTCAATATAATTACACCTGAGAGGCATTCCATCTTAGTACTTAGTGGTGACAATGCACCTGTAGCCTTTTTTGCTTAAGGAAAAAACTTGGTAAGACGCAGTTCGGGTACACGTGCAATACTGTTCTCATCTCTGGGTAAGCACCCCAGTCAGTGCCTGATTTAGAGTTAAGACAACCCTAGACTAACCATGAATACCCCCCTCATCGGCCTGTTCTGTCTTAACTTGCCCAGCCCATGAATATATTTACAAGATTTTTATATCTTACTAGCGTTCCACCCCGTGGTGTGTGTGACTACCATTGCCCATGAACAACTGCAACAGCAGGGAAATTGCAAGTGCGTTGCCGGCCTTTTTAAAAGGAGTAAGTTCGTTTCATGAAGGCCGCTAAGTCGTATCGGTCCGGAAAAATCCGCAAAGAAGTCTTGCGAGGAAGGAAACTACTAATAAATCGCACAGTCATGATGAACCGGTAAGCATCCAGTTTGCCTGGATGAATTTTGTCCCAATGCGCTCACATATGGCAAGGCATACTTCAGCATGCCGAAGAACCCTGTGGCATGCCGAAGGACCCCGTGGCATCCCGCGGCATTCCAAACAAATCAAGACGGGCTCGTGTATAGGGCTAGGGCGCTCGCGCAACTCACTGAGATCGCCACCGAAACGGGATAAATTCAACCTTGTTTCAATTACTTAGCACTCACATTCCTTTTAACAACATAAAGTAACCTATGCGTTTCACGTGATCGTCTAAAACAGACACATTTATCCTATATTATATGTACCCAACACCAGACCTGACAATGGACAAATATTGAAACCACATTCAACAGCATGTATAATTCTATCAGGATCGTCAAGAATGTCTTCGGCATGTTCAGATTGGACATGCGCGCCGCGCCGCGCCGTCAAATCCGATCGGCGCGCCGAGTAGAGGTGTGCGATGCAAACCGCATACTGATACGAAATCTATATATTGGTACAATATCTAAAAACCGCTTACTGCTTCGTTTCAAAACTATGTATTACAAAATCAGATATTTGCATACCGCCGCGCCGCGATGCCTATATCGCTTCGAATCGGTCGGTCGCTAGATTCGTTCCATAACTATATATTATACAAAATCTGATATACAGAGGCTGCACTAAAAGTATCGGGAATGGAATATTTCCACTGTTCCTGTCATATTAGAATCTTTTTAATCGAAAACTCCTTGGTTTTAAAAATCGAATACCATTTATTTATTTAAAAAAAAGATTCTCGGTCTTGTCACAAGGTTTTGTCAAACTTGTTTAGTCGTTGAGAAAATGGAATTGACTCGAGAAAATTCAAGAGCGATAATTTATTATGACTTTCGAAGTGGTTTAACACAAAAACAGTGTGTTGACCGGATGATTTCTGCATTTGGTGATGAAGCCCCATCCAAAACCACAATTTATCGCTGGTTTGCTGAATTTCAACGTGGACGTGTCAAGCTCAGTGATGATCCCCGTCAAGGTCGTCCAAAAACTGCAGTCACCCAAGAAAACGTTGATGCTGTGCGTAAGCTGATTGAGGAAGATCGACATGTGACATACCGCGAAATTCAGGCAACTTTAGACATTGGCATAAGTCAAATACAAATAATCTTGCATGAACAATTAGGTGTAAACATTTTTTTTCCCGATGGATACCGCATTCGCTCTGTGAAGAGCAAAAAGCGGCTCGCGTTACTTGGTGCGTCAGAACTCTCGAAAGATTCCACGCAGGATCCTAAAATGCTGTATACAACATCGTATCAGGTGACGAATCCTGTATATACGCGTACGACCCGGAACAAATAACCAGTCACGAGTTTGGGTGTTCGAAAATGAGTTAAAGCCAACAAAAATTGTTCGTTCACGGAGTGTTGCAAAAAAAATGGTGGCCACGTTTGTCTCCGAAACCGGCCATGTTACGACTATTCCTCTTGAGGGACAAAGAACGGTTAATGCAGAATGGTATGCTAGCATTTGTTTGCCACAGGTCGTTTCTGAATTCCGTAAAGAGAACTGCAACCGCCGCATCATCCTCCATCACGACAATACGAGTTCTCACACCGCACACGGAACGAAAGAGTTTTTAGAGCAAGAAAACATAGAATTATTAGACCATCCGCCGTACAGCCCCGACCTAAGCCCTAATGATTTCTATACTTTCCCAAAAAAAAAGAATAAATTGCGTGGACAGAGATTTTCATCACCTGAAGAAGCTGTGGACTCCTACAGAACGGCCATTTTGGAGACCCCAATTTCCGAATGGAATGGTTGCTTCAATGATTGGTTCCATCGTATGGAAAAATGTGTCAAATTTCACGGAGAATACTTCGAAAAGCAATAATTACATTTTTAAATAGTAATGTTGTGTCACTTCCTTGATTCTCGAAATTTTCAGTGCCGCCCTCGTACCGCCGCAATACCTATATCGCTCCGCATCGGTCAGTGGCTAGATTCACCGTGTGCGACAGTGCGCGAGTAATATGGGTATTAGATTAGGCATGTCGGAAAATTAAAATCTTATATTTGTACACTACACTAAATAATAAAAACAAAATTTCACTAAATCTTAATTAACTTCTCTAGTATTTATTTTTCCAGCTTTTTAAATATATCTCTTAAAATATTTTGATAAAAATTTAAAATAAATAATATTAAACTGACGCGCTTCGTTAAAATTACTATAAAACAATACCTTTTTTTTTTAACATCGGGAAATGCCTACGCATACCCGCCTCGCGGGGGCAAGGACGGGTTATGTCGGACTCGCACCGACTAAAACCCCATGGTGTTCCACCTTCGTCGCATATTGGCAGGGCTACGGGAACGCTTTCGCACACTTCCGCGGCCCCACCAGCGACTGCCGCCCCATGGCAGCACCTCATCGGGAGAGGAATATTCCTCCCCGTTCTCCTTCCCAAGTAAGGCGCACCAGAACACATGGCACGCCTTCCTCCACGGCCTCCAATTGCGTCTGCGCAACAGACGCCCCCGTGTCCGATGCGCGAAGGCCATGGGGCCAGGAAAAACGAGCACTTAGAAGTACTAGCCTTCCCGACCCCAGCGGCGGATCTGGTCTATGGCTCCGCCGCCAACCAAGATTCGGCTGCGGAGGATAGGGAGAGCGGCGCCTCGCAATACCGACAATCCTCTCCCCCCGCAGCCCCATCACCACCGCATCAACGGTGCGGCCCCGTTTGAGTCGCGGAGGATAGGGCGAGTGGCGCATCGCCATACCAACACTCCTCTTCCTCCGCGACTCCACCTCGGCTGCAGCGGTAGAGGGTGCGGAGTCTCCACTCGCTGCAGTCTACCAGCACACATCCGAAGTGGGCTCCCCAAGCCCACTCGGAGTGGCCACCTCAGGCCGGCCCTTCACCTCGGGCCAGCCACGTGGGTTCCTCTTTGTTCACCGTGGGAGACCAAACCACGGCTACTAAGCCTCCCCGCCACGACAAGGCGGGAACCCGTTCAGGGGGGATAAAACAATACCTGAGCCAATATCGTAACAACAACGTACATAAGGTTTAACATCAACCACTAATGAATTAAGTCAAAATCGTTTTCAACACTTAAAAGATTTAACGGCAAACGATTTATTTTTATGATAATTTTCAACAACAAGTTCAGTATTAAATATTGCATATAAGTTTAACTTTAAGTATAGTTTTATACTTTGCATGTGATTGTTGCATCCTACATGGCTAAAATAAAATCTTACGTCAAAACTGTCAGCACAGGAAATCTTAACAAACATTTATGAGTTATGAGATGACCATGACTTAAGAGAAGAAAGTTCTCATAAAGCCACACAAAATATCATACAGCTTTTTGAAGTGCGACCACGGCCACCACGCTCAGTAGCGACTTCAAATAGCTCATTAACAAAAAGGAAAGATTTATGGTTACTTGTGCGAGATATGGCTATCTGGTTTTGCAAGTCTTTGATGCCATTCTGTTCGGTGTCAGATGAAGGCATAAACGATTTTTTTCAAGTAAGTGTTTTAAGCTACATGAAGTTAAGCTTTGATTTGCTATTTTGTGTATTCGTTTACGTAAATGTTATGAGATTTAGTATGTTAAAAATGATGAAATTGTAATTTTAAAAATATGGTATCATCGCTACGAAAGAAGACACAGTGTCTCGCGCTGCTCTCGATGGTGTCTGAAAGTATGCTGGACAATGTAAAAGTTCAAATCAAAACATGCAGCTATTTGATATATGGTCTGATCAGTATAGACATCTAAACTACATAACGTTCACTCTTCATTATTTAACCACTGGTAAGTAACCTTTACAAACATTTGTCCTTAATAATAATATTATTCTGACTAATTACCTACTTATTTTATGTTACCTATGTTGCAGATTTTAAGCTCAAATCATTCACGTTGTGCACTAAGCTTATCGAGGGCAAAAAAACTGGCGAGAAAATACAAGCGATATTAAATGACACAAAAGAATGCTTTGATCTTCAAGAAAAAATACTTCACTCTGTGAAGGATGCCGGGTCAAATGTTAAACGCGCCATTTCGCTTGCCTTTCTAGACAGTCATTTTTGCTTAGGGCATGGACTGCACTGTGGACGGCTGTGTTCCTAAATTAGAAAACCTAATAAAAAAATGTAAAAAGATCTTAAAAACCGTTCGGTATCGCTTACCGGAATTGGAGCAAGCGGCGGAAGAAGAACAAATTCTATTTTTACAGTCTCTGGAGTGCGTATCAGAACATTTGGAGATGGAAGATAATGAAACAATTATTGATGATAGGGGTCAGAGTCAAATTCAGTTTCAGGACTACAAACAAGCGATGAATTTGGTAACAAATCCATGTATCAAGTATCAAAACCTCATCGACAGCCCGCTGGGATAGTATGCTAGCTATGCTAGAAATTCTAGCACACTTTTACAACAGAAATTCTATGTTGTCTGTTATAACATATGTTGTATATGTTGTCATATGTTGTCACAGATCAGTCAGCATGATTTAAAAATTTACCAGCAAGAGTGGAACTTGTTAGAAGATCTTATTAGATTTTTATGTAAATTCCGTGAGGTCGTGGAAATGCTAGCGACACAAAAGACAGCTTCTCTTAATTTGCCCCTGGCGTTTCATTTAGAAATTAGAGATATCCTCAATTCTTTGTCCGACGAAGAGACACTAATAATGCTAATACTGAAAAATAAAATGTTAGTAAAATTAGACATCATCATCATCATCATCATTACAGCCCTTCACAAGTCCACTGCTGAACATAGGCCTCCCCCAAGTAATGCCACAAAGCACGGTCCTGAGCCACCTGCATCCATCGACTTCCTGCATATCTTACCAGGTCGTCACTCCATCTAGTGGGGGGTCGCCCTACACTACGCCTACCGGTACGAGGCTGCCACTCGAGAACCTTTCTTCCCCATCGGTTATCGGTTCTTCGAGCTATATGGCCGGCCCATTGCCACTTCAGCTTACTAATCCGTTGGGCTATGTCGGTCACTCTGGTTCTACTGCGGATATCCTCATTTCTGAGTCTATCACGCAGAGAAACTCCGAGCATAGCCCTCTCCATAGCTCGCTGAGCGACCTTGAGCGTCCTCATACGGCCAGCAGTGAAGGACCACGTCTCTGATCCGTAAGTCATCACTGGCAACACGCACTGGTTGTACACTTTAGTTTTCAGAGATTGAGGTATACCTGACGAGAAGATGTGTCGTAATTTCCCGAACGCTGCCCAGCCGAGTTGAATCCGTCGATTGACCTCTCGGTCGAAGTTGGACTTACCTAGTCGGACTATTTGTCCCAGGTAAACGTACTCGTCAACAACTTCGAGCATAGTGCTCCCCACAACTACCGGCATAGGTGTGACATGGACATTGAACATAATCTTTGTTTTGTCCATGTTCATCTTAAGACCTATCCGTTGGGAGACACCATTGAGGTCATTGAGCATAGTGCTAAGGTCCTCCAGCGATTCTGCCATAAGGACTATATCGTCGGCAAATCGAAGGTGAGTGATGTACTCGCCATTGATGTTAATACCGTATCCTTTCCAGTCCAGTAGCTTGAAAACATCTTCCAAAGCAGCGGTGAAGAGTTTCGGGGATATAACGTCACCCTGTCTTACACCTCTCTGCAGTTGGATAGGTTTCGAGCTCTGGTTCTGTACTCGGATAGCCATCGTAGCCCTACTGTACAAACACTTCAGCACTTCGATATACCGACAGTCAACTTGGCACCGCTGAAGGGACTGCAGCACCGCCCAAATTTCGACGGAATCAAAGGCTTTCTCATAGTCCACATACGCCAGGCAAAGTGGCAAATTGTACTCGTCAGTCTTCTGTACAATCTGCCGCAGGGTATGTATGTGGTCTATGGTACTGAAGCCTTTTCGGAAACCGGCTTGTTCGGGAGGCTGGAAGTCGTCGAGTCTGCTTGCGAGACGATTCGTAATGACTCTCGAAAACAGCACGTAGACGCGGCTCAGAAGGGAAATCGGTCTGTAGTTCTTCAAGAGAGCGTTGTCGCCTTTCTTAAAGAACAAGACCACCGCACTTCTGCTCCACGCCTCTGGAGTAGTGCCACCATGGAGGACGGAATTGAAGAGCTTCTGAAGGACTTCAAGTACCGGTGTTCCACCCGCTTTCAGAAGCTCCGCTGTAATTCCATCCTCGCCCGGGGCCTTGCCGTTTTTAAGGTGTTGGAGAGCCATTCTAATCTCGCTCAGACTGACGTCCGGGATATCATCGGAATAGTGTCGGATAAGACTTGCTCTTGGATCGTTACTCACACTTGAGTGTGGCTCCAACGATGATGTGTACAGCTGCCCATAGAACCTCTCAATCTCACTCAGAATCTCAGGTGTCCCGGAAACGATGTTGCCACACTCAGTCTTCAGCCTTGACAGTTGGCTCTTTCTGGCAGACAGATCTCTGGCAAAGACTTTGGAGCCCTGGTTCCGCTCGATCGCTTCTTTAATACGAGAAGTATTAAAGTTGCGTAAGTCTCGCCGCATGCATTTGGAGATCTGTCTGTTCAGTTGCCTGTATGCCGTCAAATCTGTTGACGATTGCAGCCTCATCTCCCGTCTAACAGCCATGAGATTAAGAGTATGATCGGAGAGTTTTTGTGTTCTTCTGCGGCGGGTCTTGCAGAACTTAGCTCCGACCGCATGGACAGTTTCCACGAGCTTGTCGTTCATATCGTCCACTGCATTGTAATCTTCTAGGCACTGGAAGCGGTTACGTAACTCGAGCTGAAAGGTTTCGGGATTCTGGATTAGAGCACGAGGGGGACGGAGCGTTGACTTCATTAGACGAGACCTCTCCAACTTAACGTTTAGGTTCAGTGTGCCTCTAACCATTCGGTGATCGCTGCCAGTTTTCACCCTTGCGATCACTGAGACATCACTGAACAGTTGGCGTCTGGTCGTCATAATGAAGTCAATCTCATTTTTTGTCGAACCGTCGGGGCTCGACCAGGTCCACTTCCTGTGGGGCCGCTTCTGGAAGAAAGAGTTCATCATAAAGAGTCCCTCTTTCTCCATAAAGTCGGCCAGCTGCTGGCCCCTTCGGTTCCGTTGCCCTATTCCAAATTTCCCTAACTTCAGCTCACCGTTTTCTCTTGTGCCTAGTTTTGCGTTGAAGTCTCCCATCAACACCGTGTAGTGGGTTTTGGAGGAATGCATGGCTTTGGAAATATCCTCATACATTTCCTCCACCTCCTCATCGGAATGTGCCGAGGTTGGTGCGTAAACCTGTATGACCTTCAGCGAATACCGTTTGGTGATTCTGAGTATCAGGTACGCGACCCTCGTCGACACACTCCCAATCTTTACAACGTTGTTGACGAGAGACTTGTGGACGATAAATCCGACACCTCCTTGGGACAGATGGTCGCCCTCCCGGTGATAGAACAAGTTGCCGGATTCGAGAATCACCGTGTCCTCCCCCTCTCTTCGGACCTCGGATAATCCTATAATACTCCAGCGCAACTTGTCTATCTCTTCTTCCAGCTCCAGGATCTTCTCGTCAGTCCTCAGTGTGCGTGCGTTAAATGTTGCCAGGTCGAGTCGTCGTAGGTGGCAACCGAACCTCCACCGGAGATTCTTAGCACCCCCTGCCCCGCCGTTACCATGGTCGCCACCGTAGCCAGGAATAGCGGAGCCGCCGGGGACTGGGGGCCGTCTATTTGTGTAATTGTTCATGGGGGGGTATATTGCCATAGTTGCCACGCTTGGCGAGCGGGTTGGCAACCGCAGTTTTTTTTTTTTTTTTTTTTTTTTTTATTAGACAAGAGATTCCGAATTACTGATAAAATTGTAGTTGTGGCACTGGAGGCACTGTAGTACCTCGAACAAAAGAATAGTACTCGTGCTGCATTTTTAGCAGATTACATAAAAAGACAGGTCAATATTTCAGTTGAATCCAGGACGATGGCCACATTAGCTCCTGCTGTTATTGCTAGTTCTTCCAATGAATCTGTTTTGTCATAGCTTTCGAAAAAACGCAACGGCAAAGGTACCTCCTCTATTTTAGCTTATACTGTCTGTAATGAAGCCGATCAAGAATGCTGGAGGTACTTGGCAGCTGCTAATGCTTGTGATGTTAAAGACGACGACATTTTAAATTATTGGCAAAATAAGAAAAAAACATTTCCGCTCTTAAGCGAACTTGCGAGGATATTCCTGTAAAATCCTGCGACCAGCACGCCAAGCGAGCGCGTTTTTTCTACAGCAGGACTAACTGTGACTGCTAAAAGATCTAGAATAAACCCAGTACGCGTTAATAAAATTATTTTTATTCATGATAATTACATTTTGTGCAAAAAAAAAACGCAATTTTAATTTCTTACAATTTGTGCAGAAAAGATGTGCTTTTTAGTTTTTTGTAAAAAATATAAGGTATAATTAATTAGAATTTGTTCGGTTTGTTTTTATTTTGAGAAATTAAATTTGAGTTCCTATCCAGGTCTATGTTTTACTTGTTACTACCTTATTTTAAGTGAATGTTTACGAAAAATTTAAAAATACGCCGCCGCCGCCAAAGTCTTGCTCGGCGCGCATGTCTAGTTCAGATATTAAGAATTTTCTTCATTTTCTCAGGCTTTCTTCCGTGTCCCGGCTTCGTTGGGTTATAGATTCAGCGTGTCATTGTGCTACATCTGGATGCGTTTCCAGGAAGCTATTAAACCGTTTTCGTCCTGAAATTCCACTGTTAAAGAGTCTTTTCCGGCCTTCCTCTCTTATAATTTGGCTAACTGTTTCCAATAAGCGATCCTTCGTGATGGGGATTCTCTTTTTAGCGTTAGCGTCAATCCACCTAATTAATAGCAACTCTTGTGGGGCTTAGATAGTTGGTGGTTCCATTTCCGCCTTACAGGTTGTCTCATTTTCAGTTTGTTAACAGCAGATGAGTGAAGAACATAATATTTTCTACATGTTTGTCTTACTTTAGGGCCTTTATGAATTTCGTCAAGACACTTCAGCAGATCTTTCTCTGTGTATTTAAAAATGTCTTTGGGGACATCCGCAATATAAAACAAGTAAAACAACGAGGAGCAAAGTTAAAACTCTAATCTGGTGGTCATCTGTAGCAACACTTACTTCTTTACTACTGTGTACCACCAGCAAACCAGTGGTCGATAACTGGGGCACAACGCATAAAGCTATTTTAATGATTAGCTTAAAGCTCTACATTGTTAAATAAAAGCATCGCCGTGAAAAAAAATATGAAAAGAAATAAAACACCATAGAAAACCAGTTACAAACCAACTATAGGAACCCAATACAAGGTTTGTTCCGGTAGTTAACCACCTTTAAAATACTTGATAATGTGATTATTTATTAAAAGACTGCTTAAATAAATAATTAGTTTTGAAAAATATACAACTTGATGTTAGAAATTAGGAAATAATAGGTGTTATTAAAAGATTTAACTTATCATGTCGACTTGCAGGTCTAACTGTAATTGCGGCCGAAAGATAGAGAACGAGACACTGGTCTGGTTGGGTCTGGTGGTCTGACAAAAAGACAATAGCGATATTTTTCGTTCACTCGCAAAAAATTATGTTCGGAAGGTTGTCTAGGCAACATAACAAAACAATTTAATTCTTTAAAAATGTCTGCCATTTCTTAATTTATTCAATTTAACTCACGTGTGGTCAACCGGGACTGGTTGTCCCATCCTAATAGATATACAGAAGAAACAGCGTAGGTGATAGCACGCAACCTTGTGGAACACTAGCATTAATAGGTATGCATTCGTCCATGCACGACCTTGATGCTCCGATCTGCAAGAGAACTGACGACCCCACAAGCCCACAGGAAGGAAGCTTCTAAAGAAGCGCTTTGTGCCAAAGCACATCGAAGGCCTTCACCATATCCAAAGTAACGAAAAAGGCCCTTCCTCTTGAACTCTATTTCTTCCGCTTATCTAAAGAATCAGCTACTTAGTTAGTTAGAAGTTAATCAGCTAGTCTTCAAGTTACCTTATGAGCTGGTGGTTTATTATTCATTCAATTATTTTGGAGAACAAGCAAGCGATGGTAATATGCGCTGGACGGATGTGAGCGGTCGCCATTTGAGGCATCGGGTGCACTAAAGCCGTTTTCCTTAATTTCAGGATTACACCTAAGAACTAGGAGTACTGAAAAAGACGCGTTAACACCGGTGTTAACTTCGGAGCACCCATCTTCAGCTTCTATAGGAGCTGTGTAAACCGATCATCCAATCACACCGCGGGATGATCGGCGTTGTGTACCCGGAGTCATCTAGAGACTAGTCGGACTCAAAAAGAGAACCTAAAAGATCGACTTACTCCTTTACGGCATGGGCGAGTGAGTCGTTCTTCAGAGATGGAACAGATGATTGGCAGAAGTTGCACAGCCTTGTCAAAACACCTTAGTAAAATTTAACTATTTTTTAATCTATTTATTAGTTTTGTACCAAAAACAAAGAAAGACCAACAAGTGAAATACTTGCGGTACATACCTACTTATTCTATTATTTATTGAGAATATTATAACAAATTTTATTCTGTTCATAAGTGGTGCTTGGAAAGGTAAGCTCAGCACCCCCTAGAATTCGCACGTCGCAACGTCGCAAGGACCTAGGCTCCAGTCTGGTTACCCTGTGTGTAAATTAGTCCCCGACCCCAGTGCTAACTCTGTCCGCATCCAACAAAGAGCGACCCAAATCGTCGACGACTGAGATTTATTTTGATAGGCACAGGTGTTGTGAAGAGATGTATCTCTTTGCAATATTATAGTATTTATCACGGTGAGCGTTCCGAGGAATTGTTAGAATTCATTTCTACCACCAATTTTTACTATCGCTCCATGCAACTAAAATTGATATCATCCCCACTTGGCGGTAAATAGCTACGATTTTCCAGAAGTTTTATTCCTCGCACGACTACCTTTTAAGATCAGCGACTATCCTGCACGATTTAGAGATCTTCAAATAATAAAAGTCTACTGCTTTTAACTTCATTACGAACACCCGAGGCACCCGTACACGCGAGGACGGTCATAGCTGTCCATCGTCAACGTGTGTCTATCCACCGTCCTCTTTGACGCATACACAAACTCCAGCCCGGGGCACAAAAAAGTGTTCTAATTTGTACCCCGGGTAGGAGAGATACGAACTATCAGCCGGAGAACACCTGTGTCTTGGTTAATAAGAGCAAGGCCGGGTTCTCCGTCTCCAGACGGTATTGAGCACGTAAAGGTTTGAATGAAGTCCTCGGATGTTGCTAAAATTCACAGATAGCGTGACAGGGGTAGCCTCTTATTAAACCGCTTGCCCCGAGCAGTTTGTCGCGAGCGGAATTTCGCCCCCTTAGAATACGCCTGGCAGCCTGAGCACCCACGCTCAGGAAGAATAGGATAGCTTGGGCGTGAACCCTCAGCTGGGGATTCTCCGTCACCAGGGATCTAGTACCCTCCTGGGGTTGTGTTTCATTTAAATCCGCTACCATGTTAAGGGGGGGGGGTGATTAGCCTCCGGCTACCTGCACTGCCCAAGCTAAATGCAGAAGTAAACTTCTACTTCATGGTGCTATTCTGTGAGGCCGTGGTACCACCCCGGTTCGAGCCGAACGGATAGTTCGATAGCAAAAGAGAATATACACTAGTTCTTATAGTATAGCTTGATTAGAATGACAGCTGTCATTCTGATGTGACTAGTGCTGCGAACTTTATTTGCTGTGAACGGTGGTGTGGTGTTGTGTCTTACTGTACGACCTAAAACGGAAACTCAGATTTTTTTAATTAGTGATGCGCGAATTAACCAACTTCATTTAAATATTAAATACCTTTAACTTGCGCCCAAATCAATTCTATTGCGTTATACTGGCAATGATACGGTGGCCGGTGGATAACGGTATATGTCCCATTTATTTTGCCATCTCGTCCAAAACACATTTTGGCGTTTGGGAATTGTGTATTCCCACTAAACACAAAAGTTCTTTTTTCAACATAGTGCCGTCGGCTCCATTGGTTTGAAACAACGAAATTATTTCATTCTTCCCGTTATTCGCTGTTGGAGGCTAATTTTTTTGAACTGAATGATAGGATGCATTGTCCATTAGTATCACATGGTGTTCATCTAAATTATTTAGAAGTTTTATAAACCATTCTTCGAAATTTTCAAAATTCATACCTTCGTGGTACTCCGTCGTCTTGACAGACTTGAATGCCAGTAAACAATTTGGTACAAATCCAAACGAGGTGCCATCATGGCAAATTAGGTATTAACCTTTGCCCTCTGGTACCTTGGTAGACGATTCGGGTTTATCATCAGTCCAAGTTTTAAAACCTTGCGGTTTGCATTCAGCCATGTTTCATCCAGAAACACTTTATCCCAAATGCGTGACATAGCAATGTCGTTACGTTCCATAATATTTTTTCTTTTGTTACTATTTTTATAATAGAATCCAATTTTTTTAAGTATTGTTGATGAAGACGGTAGGCTCCCTAAACAAATTTGCATCTTTTGCCACATTTACACTCAACTTTGTTGGGCAGGGCAGTGAGCATAGAAGTGGGCAGCGCTTGTATGTAAATAGGTTGCTCGCGCTGTCACTGCCCTTGCCGCTGCTACGGCCCGGCGCTCTCTCGATTGTCAGTTTTTCGCGCAGACGTCTAAGGACGGGCAGCGCGAGTGCGAGCGAGTGTTTACATTCTCGTTCACTTGCCAACGAAGGTTCGACCGAGAAAGAACGGCAATTCGTTTATTAATCTGTCCTGTGTTTAAACTTATTATGCCACAGCCCACTCTACCGCCACAGGGGTGGAGTAATGGTAAGACAAAAAAATTTTTAGAACTTTATGAAATTGAGCAGGTAATATGGGATCCTCATGATAAAAATCATAAATTGAAGCATTAAGTGCACGTATTGGTTACTTATACTGAGCAGACATAATGCTGTCGCACCAACAACCTCGACGTCAGTCATTGTTGCGAATTGATCAATAAAGAACACAGACTACTAACAGGATACTACGCATATAAAGAAGTATGAAGGCTGAGTGTGAACACCCACTCGCGTCGTTCCGCCGCAGAAGTATTTAGGGAAATATTTCCGGCAGCGACAGGAGTGACTGAGTGTAAATGTGAAATTTTTGTTAATGTTGGCAGCTCGTTACGTGTGTAGTATGCGTAGATGTGATTACTAATTGCTGGTGCGTCGAAATCGTGTATGCCAGTTACAGGACAACGTTTCTTTCTTTTTTTATTTGGTTAGATAACTTAATTCCCGAAACCATGGAAGATGGCTTTCGTGCATCCGATACCTAAAAAAGGTAACCGCTCTGATCCATCCGACTATAGGCCTATCGCCATCACCTCCTTGCTCTCTAAAACAATGAAATCCATTATTAACAGCCAGATCATGCGGTACCTTGAGCATCACCAGCTGATTAGTGACCGCCAGTACGGTTTCCGTCGCGGTCGCTCAGCTGGTGATCTTCTGGGTTACCTAACTCATAAATGGGCGGAGACAGTAGAATCTAAGGGGAAGCGTTCGCCGTTAGTTTGGATATAGCGAAGGCCTTCGATCGGGTTTGGCACAAAGCGCTTCTTACGAAACTTTCTTCCTACGGGCTTCCCGAAAAATTGTGCAATTGGATCACAAGTTTTCGTGCAGATCGGAGCATCAAGGTCATAGTAGACGGTGCACGCACCTATTACAAGCCCATTAACGCTGGTGTTCCACAAGGCTGTGTGCTATCACCAACGCTGTTCCTTCTGCATATCAATGACATGTTGTGAACCGGTAACATTCATTGCTATGCGGATGACAGCACTGGTGATGCTTTATACACCGACCATGCTAATATTTTTCGGGAAAACGTCGTTGAGTACCGGGACAATCTTGTGTCTGAAGTCGAGACTATTTTGAACAAAGTCTCGGACTGGGGGCGACTAAATTTAGTCCAGTTCGATCCCCAGAAGACACAAGTTTTCTCGTTTACTGCTAAAAACAATCCCTTCGTTGTAGCCCTTCGGCGAAGGGCCTCAGCCAGTATCGGAATCCTCGGCGTCGACATATCGAGTGACGTGCAGTTTCGTGGTCACTTGGAAGAGAAGACCAAATTGGCCTCCAAAAAGCTTGACGTGCTCAGCAGAGCGGGGCAATATTTCATGTCGGTTCTCCACTTGCAACTTTAAAAGGTACAAGTTCGGCGGCAAATGGAATACTGTTCCCATTTCTGGGCCGGGGCTCCTCAGTGCCAGCTCCTTCCATTTGATCGCATCCAGCGCAGTGCTTTTGGAATCGTCGGCGAACAAGCTCTATCCAATCGGCTTGACTCACTAGCACTGTAAAGAGATGTTGCATTTCTTTGCGTATTTAATAGCATTTACCACGGGGAGTGCTCTGAGGAATTGTTGGGACTAATTCCAGTCGCACAATTTCACCTTCGCACATCGTGACAAAATTCGAATTACCATCCATACCATTTGGATGACTGGCAGTCCTCCACCGTGCTTGCTGTGCACTGTTTAAATGTAGATTTCTTCCTCGTACAACTTCCTTGTGGAATCGACTACCACCAGAGATTTTTCCGGACCGATACGACTTAGACCTTAAAGAAAAGAGCCTAGTCCTTTTTAAAAGGCCGGCAGCGCATCTGCAATTTCCCTGGTGTTGCAGTTATTCATGGGCGGCGGTAATGACCGCCAGTACGGTTTCCGTCGCGGTCGCTCGTCTGGTGATCTTCTAGGTTGGTTACAATCAGCAGGTATATTTTCACCGCATTATAACAACCTTTAATCTTATGTGTTAAATTATAAAATAAAAAATAAAACCCCTGGTGTTGCATGTTGTACTAGAAATTCATGTTGTTTGAATTTGGGGCGCGTCTTCAAGTTTTGGACGAACAAGAATAAATGTAGATGTCTATGGGCCACATGGGGGAGGCCTATTTGGAAGCCAGCCGGGACCTTGCCACCTCCCGCATTTTGACAAGAATTTTTTCATTTTAAATTGATTAATGTTTAAAATAACTCTCTCTACCTTACGAGTATATTTCTTTTTTATAATATATTTTTTGCCCATTTTGTCCAGTTTCCCTCTGCCACTTCAATGATTTTTATTATGTTTGAAATTTTCAAACACTGGGAAGTTATTGTTTTTACCCCGTTTTTCTAAAATTGAGTACACAAAACTGTGATTAAGAGAGATGCTGGTTCTTCCCTGTTGACCCACAACCATCGCCGTTTAAAAACATCAAACATCACGGATCGAATCGATGAAAATAGCCTCGTGTACCCACCAGTGTAATCGTAAGTAAAATAAGAATCCTTTTCAGAAGGTCGATAGAAAAATAACATTTATTTACAATTGGACTCTGTATTAGGCGCTGTTTTTGAGATCGAAAACTCACTGATCAAACGGTATTACGAAAGAACAATTTTATGCTCAATTCAGTATAAGTACTTTAATTTTCATGGAGACCCGTTTTTACTGGAAACTAAATTTATTGTATTCTAAATTTGATTGACAGCATACAGGCAAGTAGCTCGTTTCTGAGCACCCACACCGTGGGATGGTCGGCGGTGAAAATTTTAAACTCAATATATAAAATGTAGTATGTAACAATATATGTAGATGTCTATGGGCCACTATCAGACGCGATCGAAGGCCAAAAAGTTTGGATCGGGGAAGGAGCAACGATGTGGGCTGCCTCTCTCCCTATGGTCCTTCTCCGGTCGTAAGATGAAGTTAAATGTAAAGTGAGATCCATGTGTAAACATGGATCTCACAAATTGTGTGGAAACTCCTCGGAAAAAACACGATTATCATCATCATTATCATTACAGCCCTTCACAAGTCCACTGCTGAACATAAGCCTCCCCCAAGTAATGCCACAAAGCACGGTCCTGAGCCACCTGCATCCATCGACTTCCTGCATGTCTTACCACGTCGTCACTCCATCTAGTGGGTGGTCGCCCTACACTACGCCTACCGGTACGAGGCTGCCATTCGAGAACCTTACTTCCCCATCGGTTATCGGTTCTTCGAGCTATATGGCCGGACCATTGCCACTTCAGCTTACTAAACCGTTGGACTATGTCGGTCACTCTGGTTTTACTGCGGATGTTCTCATCTCTGAGTTTATCACGCGGAGAAACTCCGAGCATAGCCCTCTCCATAGCTCGCTGAGCGACCTTGAGCGTCCTCATACGGCCAGCAGTGAAGGACCACGTCTAAGATCCGTAAGTCATCACTGGCGACACGCACTGGTTGTACACTTTAGTTTTCAGATATTGAGGTATACCTGACGAAAAGATGTGTCGCACATTTCCCGAACGCTGCCCAGCCGAGTTGAATCCGTCGATTGACCTCTCGGTCGAAGTTGGACTTACTTAGTCGGAATATTTGTCCCAGATAAACGTACTCGTCAACAACTTCGAGCATAGTGCTCCCAACAACTACCGGCATAGGTGTGACACTAAACATGATCTTTGTTTTGTCCATGTTCATCTTAAGACCTATCCGTTGGGAGACACCATTGAGGTCATTGAGCATAGTGCTAAGGTCCTCCAGCGATTCTGCCATAAGGATTATATCGTCGGCAAATCGAAGGTGAGTGATGTACTCGCCATTGATGTTAATACCGTATCCTTTCCAGTCCAGTAGCTTGAAAATGTACTAAGAATCTCCGGTGGAGGTTCGGTTGCCACCTACGACGACTCGACCTGGCAACATATAACGCGCGCACCCTGAGGACTGACGAGAAGTTATCGGAGCTGGAAGAAGAGGTAGACAAGTTGCGTTGGCATATTATTGGATTATCCGAGGTCCGAAGAGAGGGGGAGGACACGGTTATCCTCGAGTCCGACAACTTGTTCTATCACCGGGAGGGCGACCATCTGTCCCAAGGAGGTATCGGATTTATCGTCCACAAGTCTCTCGTCAAACTGTTCAACTGTTCAGTGATGTTTCAGTGATCGCAAGGGTAAAAACTGGCAGCGATCACCGAATGGCACACTGAACCTAAACGTTAAGTTGGAGAGGTCTCGTCTAATGAAGTCAACGCTCCGTCTCCCTCGTGCTCTAATCCAGAATCCCAAAACCTTTCAGCTCGGGTTACGTAACCGCTTTCAGTGCCTAGAAGATTGCAATGCAGTGGACGATATGAATGACAAGTTCGTGGAAACTGTCCATGCGGTCGGAGCTAAGTTCTGCAAGACCCGCCGCAGAAGAACACAAAAACTCTCCGATCACACTCTTAATCTCATGGCTGTTAGACGGGAGATGAGGCTGCAGTCGTCAACAGATTTGACAGCATACAGGCAACTGAACAGAGTAAGTGGCAAAAGGCTGAGAAAAATGTCATTAGATCCTTTCACGGTAGGTAAATTTTGGGGCTCTACCACTGGCAGGCCTCTATCACTCTTGCTACCTACGTGAAATAATTTCCTAAAATCGCGACGCGCCCGGGCGTAATAACGCAGTCAGGGCTAGCGCGTTGGAGGCGATTGAATGTTAAAGTTTTTTAACGTATATAACTTTTTGTAAATATTGTTGAAATAGTTTTTGTTTAATGTTTAGTATATTTAATTATAGGATAAAGTAGTTCAAAAGTTTTAATGTAATTTAAGAACTAACATATATTATGTATATTACCCATTATTTAATAAATTTTAATATGGAAAAACGTCGTTCCTACTATAATTATTGCATGGATAGACGCTAAATGACCAACAAAATATTTCAGATATATCATTCTTTATTACCGAAGGATTTTAATAGGAAGTTATGAAACGTGAATTTACTTAATTTTTATTGTTATATAGGTACTTATAGCAAAAAAGAATTAAGTAATAATTTATTTAATATCTACGAACTTTTTTACAAAATTTAGTAGAAATTTACTTCACTATCCAATTATCTACTTACGTACATATACTTGCCTTTTGTATTAAAATATATTAAGCTGTTATTTTAGCTTAAAATATTTTAAGCTAAAATAACACAAAACACTGAAATCAAAACTTTGTTTACTAACAACATTTTTAACTAAGTAGAATACGATTAAATTTCTGTTAGGAATCGTATTTCAAGTTTATTTGTTGTTTACACTATCTACCTTTTCCTTCCGAGCCAAGCGTCGCGATTCCCGACGAATGACCTTGCAAGTTGAATGCGTTAGGCATCGCAGAACTCATGTAGGTGCGAAAATATGGTCTGTCGACCACAGTCAGAATAGGTATTTCACCTAAGTAACCTAATTAATATTTCGCAATGTATTTTGTTACTCTTTATTGACATCCCTCCATAACAACGGAAAGTCCACCGTAACGTAGGAAGAGGAAAATGTGCAAAGTAATACGGACACTCTCGTGCAGCGATAAAGTTTTATTTAGCTTGCGAGCGCGATTTATAGCGCCTTTATTTTATAGCCTACATAATTAATAATAATTATGTAGGCTATTAAACGTCGGCAAGCAGTCAACACTAAAAGAGTGAAACTTCTGTACGTTGCACTATTATTTATTCTGTGCCACTGGTCACACTGGTACAATATTCATACCATCACGCTATTTTCCACATGGGGTTGAGTGGAGCTTCAGACTTAAAATTTCTAGGTTGCATAAAAAGTTTTTAAGATGTTTCCTTGAACTCTAAGGCAGTTAATACATACTTTTAGATCTTTCTCTTGTACCGCTACTACAAAGTTATGCCGTCACTTTTGATGACAGCTGTCATAATAATTAAGCTATATTAAAAAAAAATCAAGACAGTCATCTGAATATCATTATCATTCCAGCTCCACTACATTAGATGATGACTCAAAATGATATCACAAAATAATATGACTAAAGATAGGATTGCCAGGTCTTTAAACCGAAAAGCCGGACAGACCAGCGAGCTTAGTCGGACATTTTGGTAAAAAGGCCGGCCTTTTACACACTTAATTTTTTAGTCTTAGTAAAATGACATTTTTTAAAGTAAAACAATGCTTTTTATCATTTATAATAAAATCTTAAATGGTATTGAAACAACAATAAAATTGAACAAATCAGCCTTCTTTATTATTAATCATTCAATATTCATTAAAATATTAATTTCAATAATTGTTATATACAGTGTGTCTGGTCACGACCTAGCGATAATTTAAGGTTACAAAATATACCTAATTTCATCGACGAAAACACCCATATATTTTTATTCTTGTAGATACCTCTGCCAAAAGATGCAGATTTCTCTGGACAGAAAGGTCCTACAGATGTAAAAAAAATGTTATTTAAAAGGTAAAAATAGCATCTATCAAATAAAAATAAACATCATGGAAAGTTTTTCCTACAAAATATCTTAAAAAATTTACAATGCAAATTAAGTAAAAAAATTGACTATTTTTTAATTTTTACTAGCACATTGATACTAAATTTTTTAATACTGTCCTAATACTTAAGGATATTACTTACAATTTATAAAATTTGTAAAATTATTGTTCTTAATTGCATAACTCGAGAGTTAGGGCTGTTTGAATATGACCCTTTTGCGACGGTCCCAAACCCATGTAGAGCTACCTTCTACATTGAATAGGGTTTATGTGACAAGGATGGAAAATGATTTGTATTATTGTTAGGGCGGTGAATAAGTGGGACAAAAAATCATGTTTGACCAGCGCAGGTATCGAAGATAAATGTTTGTTAGAGGCCGGGAATTCCCCGTTTCCTTTGCGACAGAATACTTAGTAAACTAAAATAGTACGCGCTGTTCGTATTCTACCTTGTGTTATTTTGTTTTATCCGTATAAAACCAATTTAATTTAATTTGAATGTTTTTCAAAGACTCCAAAGCTACACAGGAGCTTAAATTGCATCGCACTAAATGTACAGAAATAATGAAAAATGTGCTGACGCCGCAGTTTCGCAAGGAGCTCTTAGGTGATATTGGAAACCAAAACTTCAGCATTATAATGGATGAGTCCACAGACGTCAGTGTATTATTAAATTTTTTATTACATACAGTATATTATAGTACCGCAAAGGAAAGGACAGTAAGCTCATTCCTGGAACTAGTTTCTATTGAGAGTGCAGATGCTAGGGGAATCGTTTATGGCTTGGTATCATGCTTAGAGAGTCACAACTTAGATATCAAACAAATGATTGGAATTGGAACTGATAATGCATCTGTTATGACAGGCATTAATAGCGGGGTTCATGCAATCCTCAAAAGAGAATATGGTATAGAAAATTTGTTACTGATACGTGGTGTCTGCCACTCGTTGCAGTTAGCAGTGATCCATGAACCTACAACCAAAAATACTCTGCCAAGAAATTTAGAGTTTTTGGTTAGAGAAATTTCTAAATGATTTTCTGTGTCTCCTAAGCGGCGAGACGAATACACAAACATATACGAACTTATAAACGGTGGCGAAAGTCCGTTGAAAATCGCCAAGGTGTGCGATACATGTTGGCTTTCAATAGAGCCAGCGATAACAAAAATTGTGACACAATGGGAAGAATTGAAAATACATTTTAATTTAGCAAGAGTGAAAGACAATTACTACTCAGCTGAGCTTATTTACAACATGATCGAAGACAAAAGAAATTATTTATATTTTGTGTTTCTGAGAAGCGTTTTAAATGATATTCAAACAGAAAGTTTGAAAGTGAAAACTCTAATACATTAAAACTTCTCAATACACTCACAACACTGATAGAATCAGTGAGCCAGAGAATTTTAATGCCAAGACCTGTAACCAGAAACTTATTAGATCCAATAACTGATAGGGATATTAACCCTAGGCCTTATCTTGGCTACATGTTTGAAACTGCTCAACATAATTTAGACTCCGAAATTTTAAATGCAATACGACAACCCTGCTCTACCTTACGCAATAAATTAAAAGGCTTCCAATAACTAAAAGCACCTAGAATCATTGCTAAGTCCAGAGGAGGCAATAAAACCAATCAAACAAACACTATATCATCTGATTTTGATTTAATTAATAGAAAGATAATGCAACAGTGGCACATTCTACAAAGTGGCATTCTAGAAATAGTTCAGTTTTGGGTCGAAGTATAAAAATTTAGAAATTCTTCCGGTGACAACATATATCAAGATATAAGTACTCTTGCTTTAACTTGCCTTTCACTGCTACATTCTAATGCAGAGGTAGAAAGGTTATTCTCTCAAATGAATTTAGTTAAAAATAAGCAAAGAAACAGAATGAGTTTGAAAACTCTGAACTTCAATCCTCTGCATTAGAGACTCCTCAGGAAAAGTGGTAAATGCTGCTATAACTGTGTTTTGCCTAAAGACGTACTGCATAAAATGGGCACCGTTGAAAAATATTCGAAATCAATGAAATATATTGAACCCCAGCCATCGACATCTTCCTCTATTGATTAATTTATTTTATACTAGCTGTTATCCGCGGCTTCGCCGGCATGGTCACTGGGAAATGAACTATCCATTGCTTTTTGAATTGAAAGAAAACTGAGTTTTGATAGATTTGTCAGAGATGCAGCCATTAAAAGGAAACTGAGCAAAATTGATTCATCAGCCTATTTAAATGTTTTGAAACGCAGCGTATAGGAAAGCATGAAAATAGCCTGTTTATTCCAAATGGAAATGGGATTTTTTTAATTAAAGAAAACTGAGCATAATTATCCGTCAGGGATGACTTTTGAAAAGAGACTGAGCTAAATTGATTCGTCAGAGATGCAGTTTTCTGAATTGAAAGGAAACTGAGCCAAATAAAATATCCGTCAGAGATGCAGCCTTTTGAGTTGAAAGGAAACTGAGCTTAATAGGTCCGTCAGAGGTGCAGCATTTGAATTGAAAAGAAACTGAGCTAAATAGGAAATTTTGAATTGAAAGGGAAGATCTGTGGGAATTCTGATTAATTGATTGTGGGAATTTTGGAAAAAAAAACTAACTGAACACTATTTTAAGACGCTGTTGCACACAATGTGTCCTTCGATTGCGGAGATTCTGGGCATTTCACACACGCGAACATGCTACATACAGCTGACGATGAGGGAAGCACGGTTTTTCTAAGTTGACCCCACTACCTGTAACATTTGCCCTTGCGCTTTATTAATTGTCATTGCAAAACTGAGCTTAATAGGGAACTGCAACCTTTTGAATTGAAAAGGAAGATCTGTGGGAATTATAGGGATCCGTGGTATAACATTTTCACCTTTTCCTACGCTTGTCAAAATTGTAGCACCAATTATGTTCCGTCCAAGATGTGTCACACGCAGCCTTGTACCGTTACATAACCGAGGAGCATCTAAATTTTGCATTACCATGACTGGGACGCCTAATTTTAATTGAAGCTTATGTGAGGGCACACCTGACAACTCTAGAGAATTTAGAAACTCTACGGGATATGAAGTGCTCTGTTCTGTGTCCATAACTGTGTCTACTGACAAATACTCTATACAAATACTATCTCCTGCTACTTCGCTTAATATATCTGAATTTATTTTGTTAACGCTCTCATTTTTGGTGCATGAATCGCCCTTTCACATAACCATTTGTCTTCATGCATGTTGTTCGTTAAATCTGAATAAACGCTCGCAATTAATTCGGAATGACTTTGTACTAAATTACAAAAATCTCTCGTCAATTTAAAGCAGCCCTCAGCATCCGTTTCCAACTGCCCATCGCCAATTTTTAATAGTGTGTCAGCATAGTTTCCAGCATTGATATCATTATACATATGCACACTCATATTCGTAGTTAAACTAAATTTGTCACCTTGTTCCATAAAATAGACGACTGAGGATGCTTTAATTTCATCTGCAGGTGTGCCCTTCTGAATGACAGGTAAAGTTTGGCGAAAGTCACCAGCCAGTAAAACCACCATTCCTCCCATTACATCGGTATTGCTGCGCAAATCCTGGAGCGTTCAATTTAGTGCTTCTACAGCTCTATTATGCGACATTGTACTTTCGTCCCACACTAAAAGTTTATTATTGTTATAGCATTACTACATTGTCGTAGCATTACATAGTCTGCTGTAACCTTCGCAAAATATCTTCCGCCATGTACTCTTTATATTTGTCCCACAATTCATGTGCATTAGATAGCACGCAAGGTGATATGTGAGTTGCATAAAGATCCCTAATTTTGGCTGGTGACTGGCACTGCACAGCTTCCTCCATGGTTTCATCCCAGTGATTATCGTTTTCTAAAAGATGCAGAATTTCACATGCTTCTCTATAAGTTGCGCATTCCTGACCGGTGACAGTTTTAAGGTCTTTATATCCTGTAGGACCCCGAACATGGTGCAGCAGCAATCGTAAACAGAAACATTCAAAATTACTTACATGGACGGTATACACACGACCAAGGGCATCTGATGACTTTACACCGGGCCAATTTGCAACAGGCGCGCCTTGAATACGGCATTTTCACTCCTTCCTAGATGTGTTCCAAGCATAATAGCGGGGACTTCAGAATATAACAACGTTTTTGCAAAGGGGTCGGTTTGACAAAGTTGAAAGAGGCTGTTAGTGTAGTTTTTGGCGGTGACGCAATTCTTTCTTGGAAATTTCTTTCGGTGAAATATACACGCTCTCTATTTTCTAAGTGCACAGCAAGGTGAGTAACTGTTGGGTGCCTTTAGTGTAAAGGGAAGCCAAGGAGACGCCACGCTGCCCCGTTACTGATGACATAACGCACTGCTTGAAAGGTCTATACTTCATTAACGGGATTTGCCGCACCTTCACTCCTGAGATTAAATTTTGCTTGGTCGCTTCCTTTATTTATGTACTTACAGATATATACTTGATTGCGCGGACAGAGCTACATGCTTCTACATTAATGTGGGCACTAAACATTTTACATAGAATGGGCGAATACGGGACAATCCAGCTGTTATCTAAGGTTTCGAACGATACAGAGCGAGATTTGATTGTATCTTTCCTGCCACCATCTTCGGGAGCTCTGCGTCTGTATAAAGGGTATCCATTGTCATTGTTCACTGTTTCTTTTAATAGCTGTTTAGGGAATTTCTTTGTACATTTTCCTTCTTTCATACATGGCAACATTGAATTTCGTGCTCCACATGTACCGTGAATCATATTTCGGACGATGGTATCGTACAATTCTTTACCTTGCTCCGGAACCGGAATCTCGGCACTTATTATGTCGTCTATTTGGCTGGGCCGCAACTTCTCTTTAAGTCATATTAGAATGTGGGCATGCGGTAATCCTCTTTTTTGCCATTCAACTGAATACATGAAGCACTGCACCTCTCCGAAAATTTTCCCCTTGTTAATTACATACATTAATTTTTGTACTTTTAGTCTAAATACTCTAGCAACTAAATCGTGTCTGTCAGTACTTTTTTGGCGCGGCAATAGCTCCTCGGTTATTTCTTTCCATGTGGGATTGCAAGTAAAAGTAACAAAAAGATCAGGTCTTCCGTAAGTTCGTACATAGGCGAATGCGTCTTGTGTGTACTCATGTAGGTAGCGGGGACTGTTAACGAATGATGAGGGCAGAATTACCATTTTACCTAAATCTCTGGGGTTTACATTGGCATCGCCAGAAATTCTACCTTCACATACATTTCTACCAAAAATTGATGAAATAATTGTCAACACCGGGCTAAGAGGTTAGTATCATTTTCTCGCAACATCATATGATACGCATAAAATCCATACATGATACTTTTTTGTTCGGAGTAGGCTCCTTTGTGACCGGGTTAATGAGTGGAATTTGAAAATGATAACCCTCTTGTCCTTTGCAATAAATCAATGGGTTTTGCAGAGCGTCATAAAACTTGTGTGTATCGGCTACCCGTTGCAACGTATCATCACGTGCTCGCAAGACAATGTCTCGTGAAGAAAATTGATCACCACTAATTACGGCTGCTATTTCGTTTATCAAAGGTGCATTGTAGCGCCTTTCATGCTCTCCTCGAGGGGTCCGATCTGCGTGAATGACGACTTTATAATTCTCTTCAGGTAGGTTTTCTAAAGCAGTTTTAAATGTTTTGACTAAAATGTTACGTTCATGCAAGAATCTTTGAATTTTGAACACTGTGTCTCTCTCAACTCCCTGGATAAATTGGCAGCGACGGTCTACCTCAATTTCTTCGTCACCCATAAAATATACTTGTAAAAATTTATGCTGTTCATTTTCAGCTGAAAAAAGTGAACCTATTCTATGATAAATTTGCCCTTGCACCGTAAATGTAGGCGAAAATCCCGGCATTATTATTTCCCGGTCAACTCCGAAGGACGTCATTTGAAAGCATGAGTTATATTTCCGGATCCTGTTTAAAAAGCGCCGTGACTCATTAGCATCATATAAAAAGAGAGTTTTCAAAGGTTCTTCTGGTTCCCCAAGTAACGGAAGAGACACTTTGCCATTGGAACAGCACATGCCTGCGGTCTCATCTTTCCATTTTAAAGCGCTGCAAAATCGACACGCCTTGTCCATCAGTCCGATAACAACTAACCTGTGATTTTTATAATCAATCAACGGATCATAATTGAATGCTGCGTCATTAAAAACCGACCAATTGTTTCTTTGAAAATTTTGTCGACGTTCAGCTTGGAGCTGTGCATTTGCATCTCTTCGCGCCTGTGTCTGTTCTGGTGTTTCAGATGCCCTTATAGTAGATTGACGTTCAGCTTGCTCAATGAGTCTGTGTTGAGTTTCATCAGGTGTTTCCGCGGCTCTTAAGGCGGCCTGACGTTCCGCTTGTTCGAATAGCCTTTGCTGACTTTGAGCAGGTGTTTCAGTAGCTCTTAAAGTAGATTGACGCTCTGCCTGTTCAAGACGCCTTTGCTGACTTTGATCAGGTATTTCAGTAGCTCTTAAAGTAGCTTGACGCTCTGCCTGTTCAAGACGCCTTTGCTGACTTTGCAGGTGTTTCATACTCTAAAGTAGCTTGACGCTCTGCCTGTTCAAGACGCCTTCGCTGACTTTGAGAAGGTGTTTCAGAAGCTCTTAAAGTAGCTTGACGCTCTGCCTGTTCAAGACGCCTTTCCTGACTTTGAGAAGGTTTTTCGGACGCTCTTAAAGCAGCCTGACGCTCTGTCTGTTCAAGACGCCTTTGCTGACGTTGAGAAGGTGTCTCAGATGCTCTAAAAGCAGCCTGACGCTCTGTTTGTTCTTGCCTTCTCAGTTCAGCATCTTCTAAAGATTCTAGCGATCGAGCTAATCTTTTCGCTTGTCTTTGAGAAGATACTCTTGAAGGGTGGACTTACGTTTGCGAGGCATTATGAAGTAACAAAAAACCTATTTATAAAAAAAACGTTAAAATACCTAAAAGGAATTAAATTTCCTTTTAAATATTTTTTTAAAAGCAAATCCAAAATATCTAAAAGGAATAAATATTCCTTTTAAATATTTTTTAAAATCAAAACAACAAAACCAATTCAAGACACAACGCGAATCCGAAAACGATAGCCAAAAAAATCGAATCAACTTACACCAAATCACAAAACAAATCGCAGAAAACCGAAATAGAAAGCAGTAGTCAATATAAATATAACCAACGAAAAAAGAAGTAAGTGTATAGGTACCGTATACACTATCTATACTATTAATATTCCTTTGAAATATTGTTAAACAACCTAAAACAATAAAAACCAATTCACGATTCTAAATAAACAAAATCCAAAATCAAAGCCAGAGTCTAAATATGTATAAAGGAATACCAACCAAATCAACAAAACCGATCCAAGAAAATACACAAATCTGAAAATGAAAGCTAATATAAATCCATTCAACCTTAATCAAATCACAAAGCAAATAACAAACAACCGAAATCGAAAGCAGTATAAGCTACGAAATAGAAACAATTTAAGCGTATAGGTACCGTATGCACCATAAGTTGACGCGCGGCTCAACGGCGGGAGTTAAGTACATGTCAGGAAACATTTTGTTAGCGCGTTTTAAAAACCTAGTAACGACATCTAGCGGAATCAATTTAAACTATGTATACGTTAGTTAATAAGAACTCTCAAAAATATTTTCCTTATAATTTTCCACAATTTTTCTTATTGTAATACCGATTCATTCATAACCACATATAATAACTGTATTCATTTCCGTTCAATAAATATTACTAAGGCTTATTAATAAGGCTTACTAAGAACTGTTTCTACCACAGTTAAATAATAGTTAAGGGTGAAAGCGTGACAGGTGGTGATAGTATTTCTGATCCATACTTATAATCACGCCTGTAACCCTTGCGGGGTAGGCAGAGCATCAACGGATTACTTAATATCGTCTGCGAGGTTATCGCCTAGTCTGTGAATTACAATGCACCAAAACGTTTGAAGAAAATCAGCTGGTGAATTTTATGTTTTTTATCGCTCTCTTCCCGGTCCTGCGTGGAAAAATACAGATCCATACATTTTTTATCTTAATTTTGGTAAAAAGACATAATAATCCAGATATTCTGACCTTCTGTGTTCGTCCATCGTACCGTCGTCCGTCTTGTAGAATCACGGTGGCGCTACCTAGCTGAATTTAATTTTGCAACATATTCGATTTTCCTACGGGAATAATATGTTTTTCCGCTGAAAATAGTAGCCTATGTCACTCTACGGCCACCGAACTATCCCCATACAAAAAATCATGCCATGCCGACGCTCTGTTGCGACGTGAAAGAAGGACAAACAAACAAACAAACACACTTTCGCATTTATATTAGAATGGATTTTTATTGAATTGCGTACACAGGACTTAATTTAACTTCTCGTTGGAATTAATGAATAAAAATGATTATCAGAAACTGGCATTTTATTGTAACCTACTTATCTACTGTAACATTTAGCAACTTCTAGCAAATTTTTAGGGTAAAAAAAACTGGAAATCTAGCAACATTTTGAAAATGTCTAGCTACTGGGTAAAGCTAGCAGTTGGCAACACTGGTTAGATCAGTTTTCCCACAGATTACCTTTGCATAAACTGAAAAGTTGTCCTCCGCTCTGCGTTGCGATCACTACTATTCCGTTCCGTTTTGTGAGCTATTCCTTCACCGAGATATTCTGCTGAGTTTGTTGTAGTTTGCAGTGACTACGTACTTTTCGGATAAAAACATAACTAACTATTCGTCTCATCACATAGCTGGCATACATTTCGTGTATGGCAGATGTAATGGAAGCGCTGCTGCCGCCGTACTGCGCCGTACGAATGTATCGTCAGAGGTATCCCGACCGGCCTACACCCAGTCGACAAACTTTTGTTGACATTCACTAAAGGTGGCCCTAGTCGATAGCTCGAACTAAATGGTGGGCAGGGTTAAAATGCATGCTATCTCAGCCGACATCACGTGCGAAAGGGATAGACGCTGTGAACAGTAAGAAGCTAGTGACGCAATGCGCGTCGGCGTCATCGCGTGTCTACCTATGCGATTCATTTTTGAATAATAACATAACCTTAAACGGCAATAGTGAGCTCCATGTCGCAGTGGCTTAGCTTCGAATCCCGCACAGAACAAATATTTGTATGGCCTACAAATAGTTGTTCCGGGTCTGGATGTTTGTTCTTGTGCAATTAATGTTTGTAAATAATAATAATAATAATAATAATAAACGTTTATTTCGGACATCATGATCCATATTATAGGTTAGTAACAATTTTTAGAGCTTATAACTAATGTTAGTAATTAACAATTGAAACATAACACATATAACATAAAACAAGGACAAACATAAAAACCACACAAACAAATATGGCACCCGGCCCCGCCCGCAAGATGACTACTTGACTGCGTGCAGCCGTATCCATCGAGCAAGCATCGGCGAGTCCCAACGGTCTGCCAAAACACACAAGATACTGTTGGGGCTGTCGCGAATGCGCCTAAGGTGTGAAGCGCAACGTTTACGCATTATGGCGGTGAAACCATCTACGTGAGCCTCCGCAAACATAGCAGAAGCGCTACAGAAACGCGGCAGCCCCATCAATACCCGAAACGCGTTATTGTATTGTACGCGAAGATCACTGTATGCCCTCTGCGTAAAGTAAACCCACAGACTGCACGTATAAAATGACTGACAGTAAGCCTTGAAAAGCGTAATCTTTGCTTCGTCAGTACATTTAGCAAATCGGCGGGCCAATATATTACAGCGGACAGACAGCGACCTCCGCTCCCTCTCAATATCCTGGTTGTCTTTCAGGTCCTCTGTGATCCGGTGGCCCAGGTACTTAAAGGTCTCAACTTTTTTCAAAGGGGTTCCACAGAGCTTAAAAAGTGGCACATTAGTGTATCGCTTGTGGTCCGGATTGAACATCATGAATTCGCTCTTAACAGCATTATATTTGAGCCCCTGGGCCACAGCATAAGATTCGCATATAGTTAACATTTTCTTTAAGGCTGCACTTGATGGACTCAGCAGCACCATATCATCTGCATAACTTACGTTATTAATACAAACTCCGTCTATGTGGCAACCGATACCGGTACTGCTGAGCTCATCAAGGAGCCTATTCATATATAAGTTAAAGAGCATAGGAGAGCTTAAACCACCTTGCCTCACTCCGCATTCTAATCTGTATTCTTCTGAGAGCGAGCCAGTCCATCTGGCATTGTTCTTTTGGTTGCTATACCAGTGCTGAAAGAGCAATACAACTTCTTCGGGCAGGCTAGTCTCAGATCTCATCTTATCCCACATGCGTTGGTAAGCTACTAAGTCAAACGCCTTTGATAGGTCCAGGTAGCAAACAAACACAGGTGTCTTCCTTGCTGTGTAATACTGGACAGTCTGCTTGAAACACAAGATAGCACTCTCGGTAGAAAGACCTGGTCTAAAACCGAATTGAGCATCATTGAGCGTGATGTGCTTATCCAGGAACCCGTTAAGCAAACTGTCCAGTACCTTAGCGATCACAGAAGCAAGGGAGATGGGCCTATATTTGGACACATCAGAGGCGTCACCAGTCCTGTTTTTTGGAATAGGAATAACAATAGTTCGCATCAATTTGTCAGGGAGATATGAATGCCCAATACACAAATTAAACAACAAGGACAAAACCCTTGGCAAATGAACTCCAGCATGCCGCAGGTGTTCAATGCTGAGGTGGTCATACCCAGGCGACTTGCCTCTCACCATGCTCTTAATGACTTTAGCTACATCTTTGGCGGTAAAAAATACACTACGCTTCAGACTACCTGCCTCAGCACTAGACACTAGCGGCTCTGCCGGTCCCAGTGGTGATTCCACTCTAAAGTATTCTCTGAACACCTTAGCAATATCACTAGGATCACAAGCTCCCGAAACACTCACGGGAAGGCTCAACTTATGATTCATTTTATTGGTGGCTTTCCAAAACTGACCGAAGTTCTTTCTTTTGTGGTGTTCAGCTATTATGTCCATTTTTATTTGTGTCTGATTATTTTGACACCATTTTAATTTAGCTTTAAAAATGCGTCTCGATTCACACATTTCATTATATGCGTGACCAGAGCCGGGTCTGCCATGTAGTGACCAACTTTGAAAACAACGTCGAGCCCTCCCATGTGCCTCGCGAACGTGTTTGTTCCAACCAGGTAAGTATTTACCTTTTCCCCCCGTCCTAATACTATAACTACAGATAGCGGCCTCCGAAAGTATACACACAATATGTTCATACAATCTGTCAAGCGCTACTTTGTGTTGATGGTTACTACACATACTATCGCAACAATCCGAAAATTCTGCTGGAAAATCTATTAATTTTAACCTGGAGTTACATTCATTGTAATATTCGCCAATTTGATCATTATCACGCTCTCCCCATATGATTTTATTAATACAATTATTTGACTGAGCTAATTTTGGTGTTACAATATTGAAATTACACTCCATCAATACAGGAAAGTGATCGGACCAGTACGTGTCGTAAAGAACACATGTAGAAAGTACAGTAGGCCTCGCCGCGGTCGTGACCACAACATGGTCCAGCCATCTTAAGCGGGCTACATACGAGACGATATCGGTGGCGATCTAGGGTGGAAAGAAATCGGGGCTTTTATCGAGGCAGACCCTACACACGGGCCTGCCTAGCAGTACGCGTTCGGATTTGGAGCGGAACGCATATGCGGTAGATTTCTTCAAAATAGCTTCAATTCTCTTAAAACACCAACGTGTTGGTTTGGCATTAGCCCTCTCGGAAAATTTATTCGAAAATGGAAAAAGAGGAGTTGCTGGGTGAAAAAAGGGCTCCAAAAGAGACAAAAATTAGGCCACATAAACGTACTAAATGATCTGTAATCCAAAGACATGATTAATTTTCTCCGGATGGATGATGACAGTTTGTAAAACCATCTAGAAATGATTTCGCCACTTATATAAAAACATCAATTTCTCCTACCTATGCTATTTAGTTATTTCTTCTCTTTGTTCATTTCTGCTTTGGTCAAAATCATGTCCTACACACAACAAACAAAGAAATAAAATACTTTTGTATAGGTAATAATATGTAATGTGTACTTTTATTTTTTTAATGTAATCTTTATTTGTGGACTAAAACTTTAAAAAAATAAAATAGGTTATATCTTTTTTTTTAAATATAAAGAAACCTTTAATTTCGGACATACTCCCTTCTAAAAAGCTTGTTTATTGATGTGGAGATGGTATAGGAATAAAAGTTAGTTGTTGATGAGAGGATGAAGGCACGTAAGAGATCGAAGTGTGGTCTTGTGGAGTTGTAAGAGATATGAGTGCGGTCTTGTGTTGATAGCGTTGGAATAGGAGTTAGTTGTTGAGGAGAGGCTTTATCTTCTCCTTACTTACTTCATACACCCTACTTTACGAACGGCAATAAAACACTGTGACCCTGCGAAGTGTCACAGGCTAGGGTGTGACACTTCGCAGGGTCACAGGCTAGGGTGGATATGATTTGAATTTCGATAATTTTTTTTTTGTTTTTTGTAAAATATCAGTGCCATAGGCTCCTACTCCGTTCACATGATTAAAATGTAAAAGTTTTGTTATGTAAAAAAGGTCATTCAGTATCACTGTTTTGTTAACGTCCTTCCGCGAGGGCTGCCGGCAGCGACTGCCAAAAGAAATCGGGCCGATGCGCCTACACACACGCAGTACGGAGGGGGCGGGGCCTCGATCTAGGAAGCATCGGCTGCATTTTTGCTCCTGCCAGCCGATTAAGGAGGCGATATCGGCCACGACTTAGGATGGCCCTACATACGACACGATTTAAAGGCAATCTAGGAGGCATCCCCACTACTCCACCCTAGATCGCCACCGATATCATGTCGTATGTAGCCCGCTTTAAACTACCATGCGCTTCGCTCACAAAAGTATAGGTATCCGATGGCAACAAGTCTCTGTCTACACACGTCCATAACTGTTCAGAGCAAAATGACAATAGTTCTGTGTCAAAAGCCTCCCCAGGGCGCGCGCTGTGTCCCCTAACATAAACACAGTTTCCACATTATGACTTTCAATAATAGCCGCCATCTCACTAAGACACTCTGTGAATTCCACTAGATTTTCTTTTTTATCTATCGGCATATACATTGAAAAGACTATAAAACAACGATCACTTAGCTCGATTTTAATAGCCGCAAGCCTGACACTTCTACACTTCACTACGGTTACATAAGGAAACACAGCTTTTCTCCAGAGAAGAGCCACACCTCCGTATGGTCGCCCGCGTAACACACCGTCCGCAGTATCGACAGCTGAGGTGCCCGCGAAAGCGAAATCACTGTCGATGGTTCCTAGGAAAGCGAGGTCGTGTGACAGCAGCCAGGTCTCCTGTAGGGCGATCACGTCCGCTGAGCGACATAGCCGTCGCACACACTCCACTGATCGAACTACGTTCTTACAGTTAAAACTGGCTAATTTGGTGTAACCTATTTTGAAAGTTGATTTTTTCACCCCGGCCTTGACGGCACTTCCTTTTTCACGATATTTGAAGTCAATAAAACGCCTGTAGGCTACTCCTTCCGGCCAAAAGGTTTCTGACATAAATACATTTAATTTATGTTTAGGTACAAATATTTTGTACGACTCGTTACTCGTAATCTTTTGTTATTTTCATTTTCATCTTTTCTACGTTGACGTCAAGTTTACTCTTTTTCTTTACGTAATCGGTTATATCACTCACAGACACTCCCTTCGCCACATTATAAATGTATACCGGGACCTTAATCTCTGCCGCTCTGAAATTGTCTCCAGGCTCTGAAATAGCCTTCCCTCTGTATCCAGAAAAACGATTACGCAACCTTTTCTTTTGAACCTTTATCCACTCATCACTACTTACTTCTGATCTCCAATTGCCTTCACGGACAATTTCTGACTTTGATGATTTAGACTTTGCATGCTCTTCACTACGTGTATTCTGTAAATTCGTTGCGAGTACATCAGCGTTTACGCCTTTATTAACCTGCAATAATATTGGGTCGCTCGGTTTTAGGCGTGCGGCGGCCGTGTGTTTCGCGCTTTCGTCGGCAAAAGTCTCGGTGTTTACTTTCTGAGCTGTAGGCACCGGTGGCGGCGGCTGACTCAGCTGAGCCTGTGCCGGGTGAATCATCGTAACCGCTATCTCGGGTGATTCACGCAACTTTATTGTCGGAGAGCGGCGCGATACGACTACCTTCAGATGACTTTAATTTCAATTCCATGTCCCGATATATTGATTCTCGTAATGAGATATCGTTTACATCATTAGGCCCTTCACTAGGTAAGGGAGGCAATCCCATAGGACCACTTTGGCACTCGAAGCTGTTTTGTAGGAAGCCTCCGCGACGCAAGTTAATGTTGCGCCCATAGTTATTTACCACCGACGTATCCTTAAGGATATTTACCTCAGACTTCAGCCGGTCTAAGTCCTCCTGCTTCGCACAGTCCTTCGTAATCATGCTGATATCTCGTTGCATTTTGACTATGTCTTTTAGAATTCTCGTCACATCTAGATGGTCCCATAAGACGGGAGGGAGTTTTTCAAGAGCCCTACAACGGAATATCTTCGGAATGTGTACTCCGTAGCAGACAGATAATATCGTCCAGATCCTTCCGAGCCTTGCCGTCCTTTTTTCGAGTATCTTTTCTCCGAACTATTTTCCGCGTCTTTTCCGGGATCGAATCAAACAACAAGTTCTTTGCCGTTTCAATATCACTTTCTGAGAAAGCACTCACACATATATTTATAAGACTTTCGTCGTCCATAACATCTTTCTTGTTATCGATAAAAGCTAGAGTCTCGTTTATTACAATGTTGCAGCTCGAACATTTCAACACCTTTGAGGACATTTTAAATCCTTTACACACACAACACGCACAACGGACAGCGCGACCGGGTAGATGCGCGAGCGTCGCACGACTGAAACTGCCTCCACGATACTGGAGAAAATCCTACTGTGGGGGTAACGTATTTTAAAAAGAGAAAAGAGAGAGGAAACAAATTGGTGTTATTATTATGAACCCAATTTAGTTGTTATTATGAAAGTTCTTATGTGAATTTAAGTAGATGTTGTTATTATATAATAATTTCATTGATTTGTTTTTACCTACTTTTTAACAGACTTCGAAAAAAGGAGGCGGTTCTCAATTCGTTGTTTTTTGGTTATGTATGTTCTGTTCCCCGATTTCTCGAAGATGCCTGGACCAATTTGGAAAACTATTTTTTGGTTTGAAAGAATATACTTTCCAGATGATTCAATGGCAATCGATGATGGTCAGATCAGGATCTGATGATGGGATCTTGGAGAAATCGAGAGAACTCTTCAATAAATGACAGCAAATCAACCGCGATTGCTGCTATCGCGTATCTATGTATTCTTTACACAACCACACAGTATAATGTCACGCCTGTACCCACTAAAGGGACATAAGATATAACTCTCAACTAAAAATAGTAACATTAAAAAAATTGAAAAAAATATAACCGAATTCTAAAACAGAAAAAAGGGTAAAATAATTTTTTTTTATGTTTTTGTATCTTATTGTAGGTTATGCAAACATTACTGTAGGTACTATGTATTCTAAATAGGTATTTACTTACCATAGCTAGTTAGCTATAATAGCCCACAGGCCGAAGTATATGCCAGCCAGTGTCAGGATAACTGCTTTTTTGACAGCGCGACTGATGTGAGTGGGGCTTTTATGTAGGTTAATTAAATAAATAAAAATGTTAGTTTGTAAAATGTTTATTGATTGTTTGTGTTCAATAGCGGTTTGCAATATTCTCTTACTACTTAGAAAGTTATCAACAATAGGAATTGTGTCACTGCAGGACGGAATGGGCCAACAGCACAGACTTCCTTACAGAAGTCCAAAGAACACGTCTAGACAAGGTAATTAGAAAAAAACTACAATTTAGAGATTGATTGTAAATCAAATTCACAGTACAGACACAATTAGCGAAATATAAATAAAATTTTGAATTATTTTATGATAGTAGATAACGCTAGTTGAAAACTAAACACTGTATGGGAATGACATCACTGAACGAGTCAGGTGGTCAGTCCATACAAATAAAAGGCGCGATTGTAGAAAGAGATTCGTTACGAAACGTTTATAGGCTAAGGGGCTTGGCCTGTTTATGCTATTGATAACGAAGGCTATAAAATATGCACAAATTAGAAACTAAATCCTATGTGTACTTATCTGTATTCATAACCCAATATCTGAGGTAGGTTGATGCGCTCCTTAATTTTTATATAGTTCGTATTATTCTGTAATAAATTAAATCTAAACCAAAATATATACTATAATACCAGAGCAAATCTACTACTATTTTATTTAGTAGTAGCTTATATAGTAGTCTAGTAAATTATATATAAAAAATATGAGTATGTCTGAGGTAAGGTTAAATATAAACAAATATTTGCCAAGTGCGAATCCGACTTCCGAGCTTCCGTACCATCTTACAAGATTTAATATACATATTACTATCGATCAAAAAAAAAAGCCAAAAATACACGTTTCTTTTTCTAGTAGAAAACCCTTTAATTTAAAATTTATTTTTACTATTTGCTGTTATAGCGGCAACAGAAATACACGTTCTGTGAAAATTACAACCATCTACCTACTTATTACGGATGATGAGATACAGCCCGCTGACAGACAGACACACGGACAGCAGAGGCTTCATAATAGGGCCCTGCTGGTTACCCTTCTGGTACGGAATCCTAAAAAGTACTTAGTTGTCCACTCACATCTGTATGGTTCTTTCTTCAAAGAACCATTAGCCACCTGCCTGGTTCTCGTATGACATGACCAATGTAATACCTGGACTGACCTCTCTGAGTTTGTGTGGAATTTTCAACGCTTCTAACTTTTAAACATAATCTTTTTTTACTTTTTTGTTTCCATACAGGGATAGATAATGATGAGACAAATTGAAATCATTTTTTATTTTATACGTACACCATCAAACAGTGGAGTAATCGCCAGACTACGTTTGTATGGAAGAACGAGTGACTAGTGTACCCTTAAGATTGTCGCAATATGGAATATGGCATCCAAAGGCCGCCAAATGAACGCTCCCGCATAGTGTCAGTGCAGGCAGAAGAAGATCTTAAACTTATTTACCGAGATCCCAGGCTCAGTGTAAGGCGAATAGCAATGATGCTGCATTTGTCAAAATGGGTTGTGTGGAAAATTTTAAAACGCGAAGGCATGCATCCGTACCATTTTCGTCGCGTGCAAGATATTCGAGAGCCAGACTATGCTGTGCGAGCCACTTTTTGCTCGTGGCTCAACGTTTGTGTGCGACGTCAACCGACATTTTGTAAAAAAATCATGTGGACCGATGAGGCGACTTTTACAAGAGCTGGTATTATAAACCATAGAAACCAGCATTTATGGATGCAAGAAAATCCAAATGCAGTAAGGCCCAGTAAATTTCAACGTGAATTTTCAGTAAATGTGTGGGCTATGATTGACGACAAATTAATTGGACGAATTGAATTACCAAATACAATGAATGGCCCAAGATTTTTAGATTTTCTAAGGAACATATTTAGAGAAATCATGGAGGAATTACCAGTGATCAACCGAAGGCGCATGTGGCTACAGTTGCTCACTCACTGCGTACTACGTACGTGCTGCGAGTGTGTGCGTTCATATTTCATCTTTAGATTGTAATGCATGACTCTAAATACTATAATACGTATATATACGTATACGTATAATACGTACTATAATACATATTAAAAATCATTTAAAATTCGATAACTTACCTTGACAAAAATATTGAAGTAACTCTTGGGTAACATAACACTCTCGTCCTTTTAGACTATCACAACTGAACACTGTTTTAAAAAATGGCAGTTTGATAATTGAATGTTCGTGTTGCCATTACCATGAATAAAAAATGTGTAGTAGTTTAAAATAATATTCTAAAATGAGTAACAATACTTGACATGTCAGGTGACCCTAATTTACGACCCGATATTTAAAATTATTTCTTCATTATTATACATAATATACTGCAAGTTAATGTGTTTTATTACGTTTAGATATCACTGTTTATGATTTTTAAATTATAACTGTCGTATGCTTTCATAGTAAAAAGGAAAGTAATTTTAAGATTTTGTTACCATTTTACTCATGGAACAAGTAAATTAGTGGTCTTTCATTATAAAAAAAGACGTGGGGCACTCGGGGACTGCCGCGGTAAAGCTATTGCATAGCATTTTGTATCAACTTATGCAATTATAATTATTTATTTATTTTATTTATGCAGTATTTCTTTTTCTTTGATATTAATTCAAGTTACACTTTTTGAGCGTGGTGACCGATAAGAAAACATTTTTTTTTCTTTTATTAAATAAATAAAAAGTTAATATTGTTTAAAATATTTTTATTATTTTACAATACATGTGGGTTTTATTATCTTACCGTAGCTGTTGGTTATTCAGGAATATTTATCATTGAAACTATAGGTTTGTGATAACTGAAATAAGAAACATAAGTTTGTTAATAATAAATGCACTTTTTTCATTCATATTCAAAACACTTTATACACAAATTTTACAAGTACAGCTATTCACTGTTGTACATAAATACCTATACACCTATATACTTTCTCATAAACAGCTGCTTATGTATTCGTCCGATTTCGGAGCAGCTCGTCTCGATTCGTGCGACCTTCGTAGAGTCGTACATTACGTCTAGTTGCACGCACACAAACACCTTGTCGAAGACTGCCGAAAAGAAACGACGTTAGACAATGCACGGCCTTCAAGCCACACGCTCCCCACTCCGACGGGCACGGAGGTGCCGTCGGAATGGGGAGTGTGAGGTTTTCTTCGTTACGGAATTTCTGGATTCGGTCAACGCGCTCAAGGCCCGCGATAGAAGCTATGCAATAGCTTAAAAACTCTTTTTAAATAATTGAATGCATGAATATCTATTACTATTATTTTAAGTACTAGTTTACAAATTGAGTTACCATCTAAATCCAGTATTTTATTCAACACTACGATTATATTTAGAAAAAAATTATTTAATTATGTGGGACACAGCGATTTAAGAGGGGGTCAAAAAAATTGAAAAAAAACTCCGTGCCCGTCGGAGTGGGGAGCGTGAGGTTTTTTTCGTTACGGAATTTCTGGATTCGGTCCCCGCGCTCAAGGCCCGCGATAGAAGCTATGCAATAGCTTAAAACTCTTTTAAATAATTGAATGCATGAATATCTATTACTATTATTTTAAGTACTAGTTTACAAATTGAGTTACCATCTAAATCCAGTATTTTATTCAACACTACGATTATATTTAGAAAAAAATTATTTAATTATGTGGGACACACCGATTTAAGAGGGGGTCAAAAAAATTGAAACCGCTCTTATATGAGGCTCTACATACAGTGGCGGCTCATATTATTAGAGCCATCTACTTAAATAATCGATTTGGCATTTTAATCAATATATATTGCATTCAAACTATGTCTGCTAAGTTTATATTTTGTTATTATGAATTTATGGATCTGTGTAGATTATGAATTTTTAACTGGCAACACTAAAAAGTGGATAATCTGTCACATGGTCGCCATTTTGTTGTAACACAGTCAGTCGACGCCACAGAATACATTTACCCTGACGGGGTCGACGCTTAACAGTTTCGTTGTCCGGGTGAGTATTTTGGAGATTATTTATGCATTTTTACCAATTTTTTTGTAGTGTTGGTGTGTTTTAACAATGTTTGTCCATATGCAGCTTGCTTAAATATGTTTGTTGCTAAAAGAAATCATTTTCACATAAATTTTGTTATTTTATTTGCAGGATATATTTTAATCACGGGAAAAGCTAAAGATCTGTCTCCAAGGAAAATTTCCGAAATTAAAACTTTATTATTGCATACTGGGCATTCCCCAAGAAAGATTGCATCGATTGCTAATGTTTCGAGGGCATCAGTTGACCAAATAAAAAAAAACTTGACACAAATGTGGACCTGACGCCGAAACGTGCGAAAAATTGTGGACGAAAGAAAATTACCACGCCACGTGATGAAAGAAAAATCAGGGATATCTGTGTTGAAAACAGGAAGGCACCTCGGAAGATTCTTACGAAGAAGGTACAGGACGCTGGAATCAACATTTCCCTAGCAACAGTTCGTCGACGCATGAAAGACTTGGGGTTCATTTGTCGTCGACCGGCTAAAAAACCTCTTCTTACACAGGCTATGATGTCAAAGCGTTTACAATGGGCAAAAGAACACCAGAACTGGACTGCTGAAGACTGGAATAAGGTAGGTGAATAATTCTTGAAGCTGCTGGAAGTAAAAAGCTAGATCCACATTAATTTAAATTAAATTTAAATTTTGATTTCTGTACACTAAAATAATAATAAATATTTCAGGTTTGTTTTTCTGATGAATCGTCAGTGCAAATTTTGTCGGACAAAGCTGTATTTGTAAGAAGAAGGAAGGGTGAGAAATTCAAAGAAGATTGCATAATCAAGCGAGTGAAGCACCCATTCAGCATCATGGTATGGTCCATAATAAGCAGCAAAGGCACTGGTCGTCTATACATTGTGGAGGGAACGATGCGGCAGGATCAATATATCCAGGTCCTTGAGACAAAAATGCCCCAGGTCCAGGAGTGGTTTCCGAACGGCGAATTTACGTTCATGCATGACTCTGCTCCTTGCCATAAAGCAAAAAAAGGTCACGAAATTTTTAAATGCCCAGAAAGTAAAAGTTCTTGACTGGCCTGGGAATTCGCCGGATCTCAATCCCATAGAGAACCTCTGGGAGTTGTGAAACGAGAAATTTCCAGAGAACTCATCACTAATAAACGCCAACTGATCGAGCGTTTGATAGATGTTTGGCACCGGAGTGAATCAATTAAGATAAACTGCTCAAAATGTATCGAAAGTATGCCCAGGAGAATTCAGGCGGTTATAGAAGCAAAAGGCGGTGTCACTAAATATTGATTTAATTTATATTTTTATATTTATTGCACTTATTAAATACATAAGTTCCGTTTTCTTAAATGTATTAATAAAGCAATATACTTAATAAAATATATTCTAAACAAAAAACCTTCACATCCTGATTTTATTTCTACCTAAACTAAAATTAATCTACTTTTTTACTGTGGCTCTAATAATATGAGCCCCGACTGTACATGACCCTCGCAAAAGGGTCATATTCAAACAGCCCTAACTCTGAGTTATGCAATTAAGAACAGTAATTTAAATGTCAATTTGTAAGTAATATTATCCTCAAGTATTAGGACAGTATTAAAAATTTTAGTATCAATGTGCTAGTTTTTGAAGTATGTTAAGAAAAATAAAAAAATAGTAAATTTTTTTTACTTAAATTACCATTGTAAATGTTTTAAGATATTTTGTGGGGAAAACTTTCCATGATGTTTATTTTTATTTGATAGATGCTATTTTTACCTTTTAAATAACATTTTTTTACATCTGTAGGACCTTTCTGTCCAGTCAAATCTGCATCTTTTGGCAGAAGTATCTACATGAATAAAAAAAATTTAATGGCGGCCATTCCGACAGGAGGGGGGGGGGTAGACCCCCATATATGAGTGTTTTCGTCGATGAAATTAGGTATATTTTGTAACCTTAAATTATCGCTAGGTCACGACCAGACACACTGTATATAGTATGTATGTAAGTACATGAAAAATGTAAAGAAATGGTCAAATTTAAAAAGTCTAACAAAAGCCGGACAGGCCAGACACTGTCTAATTTGACCGGATACGCAACCAAAAAGCCTGACTGTGTCTGGCTTTATCCGGACGCCTGGCAATGCTAACTAGAGGGAAAAAGAGAAATAAAACAAACATTTATATAAAACGATTTATTGATATAACATACAAAATAACCACATTTTCTTAGCTTATATCCCAGTCCATTTATATAAAACATACAACACGTAATATACACAACAATAACAACCACTATGTGTTAGCGCAAACAAACTCCTTTCAGGACATACCGTCATTATGATTATATAATTTTTTTACTGTATATTGAAAACCAATTTAGCTTGAATAAAACTTACATAATTGTATTTTTGTACGTCATATTATAATTCTTATTTTAGTACGATTTCTCATTAATCAATAAATGAAAATATATATATTTAGAAAAATATAAAATGGTATTTGGATAACATATTGTAGGACTCATCACAATTAAAATACTTACATTATCTCACGTTTACAATGTGCCCACCAGTTTGTAAAATTAACTAGTATAATAAATAACATCTTGCTTAGCTCCATACGTCAGATGAATATTTCTTCATAAACTCAAGCTTCTTCAGGAATTGAAGGGCCTCCGATTCTGTACGACCACCCTTTTCTTGTATCGCTTTCAGTACAATGTTACGGACGTCTACTGCCATGTTTTTAGCGTCCCTGAAATTTATGAAAAAAAAACCGTTATTTGCTGGTACTTAAATTAACTTTTAAATAAATTTTTAAAATAATTAGAAGCCTACCCGCAAATATAGAAATGTCCATTACGATTTCCTATTACATCCCATAATTCATCCATATTTTTTTCAAGTAAATGAGTGACGTAAACTTTTTGAGCTTGGTCCCGAGAGAACGCAACATTGAGTTTTACATCGCCATTCCTTTCATACTCTTCAAGTTCCTGTAATAATTTTATATTGGAATAAAAACTACAAAAAAAAAGAATCACGAAAGTAATCGGGTATTTTACACCAGTCAAATGAAATACTTTTTCATAATTGTCAAAACAAACATTTTATATGTGGTAGAGCCACACTGCAGCTATTGTGGTTGTAGCATTAATGGGTCGGCTCGACCAGGGAGTGACCGCGCTCTCATAGAATACCAGCGTAAAATAGCTGCTTAAAGCTGCTGTTTCGTATGGTGAGTGTAGATAACCGGAGACCCGTTTTACTGGAATCGAGGCATTCCATCTTAGTCCTCAAGGGTGGCAACGCATCTGCATTTTGATTATTAGGTGAGGTTAGATGTAGATGTCTATTGGGCCACGGCATCCACTTACCATCAGGTGGACTGTGTGCTCATTTGCTACCCTTATAATATATATATATATATATATATATATATATATATATATATATATATATATATATCTGTGCCTCCTGTGATGAGTGATTTAAGTTGAGTTGTACCCTTTTTTGTGAACACACACACAGAAAATAATTACGATTTTTTGGTCTAACACACGTTTTTCTATCTGCTATAGTTTCGGAGATAATTTTGTGCAAAGTGATATAACTGTCCAGAATTTGGGAAAAAATTAGTGAATATCAATATTTGTCAAGATGTAACCTCCATAAGTAATCACTCAATGCACTATTTTTCGTACTTCGTGATTTAAATGCAATAAAATATGTATTCAATTTCATATTTTATTTTTCAGTACAATTATCGTGAATATTGATGTGTCTAGAGTAATATCCTTTTGAACCGATTCTTTTCGATATGCCTAGGGTACAAATCGACATATACCTACCGATCCGAATGTGAATTTATGAATTTTTTGTGAAAAGTGATACATCGTGAGATAAATCTTTCTACACAAATCTGTTTTTTATGTGTAAACAGATATAAATGTAATTGTATTTTAAAGTCAAACCAATTCTAAAAATAATTATGTAGAACTATTATGTGCTAAATGATACGAGTGTAGGTAGTGTGGGTGCGCGGGGGTGAAGCAACGCGTGATCGGGGAGGTGCGGGACCTGGAGCCGTATTTTTGAGTTTTGCTCGTGCTTTCCGCCCGCAGTGTCCAGGGGGGATGAAACTTCCATACAAATTCACAAGAATAAAATATGCATAGAAAGTTCTGCCCTCCAGTGAGCGGGGTACATAAACTTGTAGGATAGTTTTCTTAAGCGTAGTAAAGATGGCGTTCGTTAGATAAAACTGGGGTTCTTACCTAATGATCCAAAATCCACAAAAACAAAAAGTTTGAATTGACAATTCATCATAGCAATTTTTAATAAAATTCGTTCACAGTTCTTTCAAATTTAATTCAAAGTTATGTTGCTGAGTATTTAGTTCATAAGTGTATAAAATATATAAGAAATGACATGTGTAAGATACTACAGTATATACTATATAACTACTCAATTATATTTTAGAAAGAGAAGAGACTATTAAAAAGGTCCAGTGAATATCCATCGGTGTTGTGTTCATTCATGGATGAAGATTGTTTAATAATTCAAACTCAATTGATTGAAGAATCACAAATAAAGAATATTAAAAATACAATGACTCAGAAAACGAAAATATTTTGCGACTTTACATTCCTATCCTGTGAAAATCATAATAAGATGTCTTATGATTATTTATAAATTTTTTCGTCGTTTTCTTCGCCTTTTATATATATTTTAAAAAATCTTATGTGAAATAGGCCAAGTTTTATTAGTGTTAATGTTATCTACAAAATTTCCTTTTGGAGATTTGGGATTATTATTGGAGATATCCAATAATTAGACATTTTTGTCGAAGTGAAAAGATCGGAGGTAGCTCAATTGGATAGTTCTCACTGTAAATTCCACAGCACGCGTGTATCCGTGGGTTCGATCCCCGCCGCCATCGCTGAAATTGATCGATTGGAAATCTGGTGATTTACCACATGCTCGGTGGTGCGGTGCTTTTTTTGTAACCTTACTTTTATATCCAATAATTATCTAGTAAATAACATAAACATTGATAATAAAATTGTACGTTTCGTAAATAATCAGCATAGTTATTGCATAAAATACGCCATTTATCGATACCTACCGCAAGACGCGTTTTACTAAAGTCTACAGCGTCATCTAGCGTGCAGGGTACACTATTTCAAAAACTGAAATGTGAGTGGCACATCTATGTATCTCTGGTATATAGGTATTATCTATGGCAGTGTCGCTGCGGCATTGATGGAGTGAGGTCACGTCCGAATGCGCCATGGATCGACGCGTAAGTCGATAGACGTATCATTTTACACGAATTTCCATAATATTGGATTTTTTGTTTTGGTATTGAATTAAATCACCTGACACAAAATAACGTAATGTTTTCGTATAGTCATAGTTAAGTTACTTGATCTTTTCTTTTGCAATTTTGTCCCTATTATTTTGTTTTAACTAGGTATTCAAAGTCATTTTCTGTCTTTTTAATTAACCTTTGATTTATTATTTTAAAGTCTTTTTAGAGACAAGTGTTCGTTTTCAAAACTTTAATGTATATAATGCTAAATAGAATAATGTTTGTTTCAGTTAAAATCTCGAATTGATAAAATAATGGAATTGGCCTCTGAAGCCGAAATTGAAGAAAAATATTGTAATACTCAGGAATATCAACAAGGCTACGAATCAAGCGAGGAGCAAGAAACAAGAAAAATAGTTAAAGGGTCGTGTCAACAGGATCCAATAGTTGCAGAAACGGTTATTGACAAAGAAAAAACTAGTGATATCCAGGAAGAAGGCAACATATCAATAGGGACGCAAGAAGTAAGAAAAAGAAGTTGAAGAGTCGCGGGACCTTCCAATTGCTGCGGAAACGGTTTGTGACAATAAGAGGAACACGACACAAGAGAATTCTTCAAAATACCTACTAGATGACTTGAGAATTTCAGATTCATCAGACGATGGTGATTTTGGATCATCTAGCAGTGATGATTATATTTGCGCTACTGATGAATCGTCATCATCCAGTAATGAAAGAACTTCAGCTAAAAAGAAAAGAACGGCTACGTCGTCGGTGAGACATACCTCCAATATTACAGTTCCAGAAACACCCCCGTCGCCCATGAGCACATCAGAGAATCCTGTTACTGGTTGCTTTTTCTGGGAACGCAACGGTATGACGACATATACAACATGTCCCAAAATTCAACGATAAGCCAACACTGGAGGATAGACCTGCCCCGGACTAATCGGGGAATAAAAGAAAAAAAATATATATCCCAAATATATTTTAAGTTATATATAAAAACGAAATTCTTCAGAAATTGAGACCGTTTATGATATTTTTCACTACCATGACCACAATATTTTTTAATATTTTTTTATTTTTATAGGCAACCTGAATAGCACTGCTATCTACCACAATCTTAAAAAATCCAGAATAACTCTTGTTTTATCACAAAAATTAATGAAACTTATTTTATTCCCTAAATTTTTTGAAGACTTTTACTTTTAACCAACTTTAACTAATCGTGGTGTAAAAAAAGTATGAACACTAGTATGGCAAGTTTTTTTTTTAAAATTAACGCAACTAACCAACATTCCAAAATGGTATAATACTCTAGGAAAACAAGTTATAAAAAAATATGGGCCTATTATTTCTTAACAGGGGCCAAATGACGGTCGGGTGTAATAAAAGTATTAGTTCTTGAAAAATGATTAATATTTCAAAACAAATGGTACAAACAGTTTCACGTGTAATTTATTAAGTTATTAACAATATAGAAAATGTTCGAACTGTTTGCCACCAGCATTAATACATGCACGACATCGCCTTAAAAATGATCGTTATATTTGTCTTGCATATCTTCTGCTTTATTAATGTAATCAGCAGCCTGAGTGATATTTCGACGAAGCTCGTCCAATGTCGCAATGGGTTTTGAGTAGACCCTGTTTTTAAGACAACCCCAAAAGAAGTCCAGGGGGTTCAAATCGGTTGAACGGGGTGGCCAAAGATAGGACCAAGTCGCCCGATCCAACGCCCTGGATACTCTTGATTTAAATATTCTCGCACAGGACGGGCATAATGTGCTGGGCAACCATCCGACAAATCACTTAAGGGCACGTCGTCTAACAATTCTTGCAAGTCATTTTGTAAAAAGTTTAAATAACTATTGCCATCTAAGTTTCCTTGTAACTCAAAGGGCCCAATTACTTTTCCATTTAATATGCCGGTACATAGGTTAACCTTGAATTGATATTGAGATTTGTCTTGTCTCATCAAGTGCGGGTTTTCATTCCTCCAACTATGTAGGTTGTGAAGATTTAAATACCCATCTCTCGCATGTTGTTTCATCCGACCACAGAATTTTGTCTAGGAATTGGGGATCTTCACTGTGCCTTTGCAGCATCACACGGCAAAATGTGACTCGTAGCGGATAGTCCCGCGGTAATAACGTCTGCACACGCCTGTAGAGTGATATGGGTGAAGTTTGTGACGTTTTAATATTCGATGTGCAGAACTTTTCGAGATTCCTGTAGCTTCTTCTATGGCACGTACCGAAGTAGTCGAATCATTTTCTATCTCATTGAGAACTTCTTCATCACGATGCAATCTAGGTCTTCCAGCGCTTCTCCTATTGGATGGCATACGACTCTCCGAAAACGCTTCATGCACATTAATAAACACTCGATAATCACGATATCTTTGAGCATTTAGATATCTTTCTCGATACAGTCTGCTAGCAGCGCAGCGTTAGCATTACATCGGCATTCTCCATAGATTAAAGGCATATTAGCGTTTTCCTGCGGTGTGTACGGTTGCGGCATGTTAAACGCCAAACAGTCCAAAATGCGCCAGAACTCTAAATCACAAAACACACAATCGTAGTCCAAGATAATGCCAGGTCAGTTCAGTTCGCAGATCACTTCCAGTCCAAATAATGCCAGGTCAGTTAAGTTTGCAGGTCGATTCCAGTCCAAAAGGCCAAGCCAAAAGTCGATAGTATGTACGAGAGCCACGTAAATTGAATTGGGAACGGTGCGCAGTAAACAAAGGAGCAGAGCGTACTGAACTGACTTGCTGAGAATAATAACAGCTTCTCTAAATGCCCTGTTGTTGTCTCTTTTTAACGTAAATATCTCTATCTATCTATCTCTCTCTAACATCTAAGGTATGTATGCCCCATTCAAATTCCTAGAAATTGTAACAAGAACCCTTTTGAGCATGTAGTAAAAGTGATTACTGACAATTACAATTTAAGGAATTTGGCCCCTGTTAAGAAATAATAGGCCCATATTTTTTTATAACTTCGGTATTATACCATTTTGGAACATTCCAAAATTGTTTAGTTGCGTCAATTTTTAAAAAAAAACTTGCCATACTAGTGTTCATACTTTTTTTTACACCACGATAAGTTAAAGTTGGTTAAAAGTAAGTCTTCAAAAAATTTAGGGAATAAAATAAGCTTCATTAATTTTCGTGATAAAACAAGAGTTATTCTGGATTTTTTAAGAATTGTGGTAGATAGCAGTGCTATTCAGGTTGCCTATAAAAAAAGAAACAAATATTAAAAAATTGTGGTCATGGTAGTGAAAAATATCATAAACGGTCTCAATTTCTGAAGAATTTTTTTTTATATAACTTAAAATATAATTGGGATATATTTTTTTTCTTTTTTTCCCAGATTAGTCCGGGGCAGGTCTATCCTCCGGTGTTGGCTTATCGTTGAATTTTGGGACATGTTGTATATAACGACATCAGGATAACAAAGAAACGTCGGCAACTTCATGAACTTGAAAACTGCCGTCAAAATGCAAGCAGAGACTACCACAGGACTTGAGGGAGAAACTTTTTGAACAGTACTGGAGTTTAGGTAGTTACGAAAATAGGACTAAATACATTGCGAAATGTATTGAAGTCTGCCGAAAAAAAAACGTCGAAGTTTTCTCCAAAGAAAAAACGCAACGTCTGCTTTCGTTACTTTGTACATGGTTTTGATCATACAAAATATCCAATTTGCAAAGGATGTTTTTGAAGACTTTAGATGAAAGTCACAAATATCTACAAACGGTATGCGAGAAATTACAAGACAATGGCGGTGATCTTCTTCAGCGTAAACGTCGAGTTGGTAAGTCAATTCCCGATTTCAAACTAGAGAAAATAAAAGAACATATTGCTTGTTTCCCTTGCACAGAAAGCCACTACGGCCGCAACAAAACCACAAGAAAGTTTTTGAATACCGAGCTCAACCTTCAAGTTCTTTATAACTTATACAAACTGAAGACTGATGCTCCAGTAAGCAAAACCATCTTTAAAAAGGTCTTTGAAACCATGAATTTATCCTTCAAAAAGCCATCTGTAGACACTTGTTCAAAATGTGACCGCATCAATATGAAACTTAAGTATGCATCTGTGGATCAGGCTGCAAATCTCAAGACGCTCAAGGAGCATCAAGAAGCGTTTAACATTTTTTTAAGCGAGGCTGCTTACGAAGAGAAAAAGGCAGATAAACAACTGGCTCAATCGAGCGAAGTTGTAGCTGTCATAACATTTGATTTGCAACAATGTTTACCCACCCCGTATTTGCAAACGAATGTTGCATTTTATAAGCGACAATTGTGGACATTTAATTTGACCATACACGATTTGAAAACAAACAAGGCTTTCTGTTACATGTGGCCGGAGTGTGAGGGTAATAGAGGGGATAATGACATTGCTTCGTGTTTATACGATTTTATCATAAATCAACTACCAAACTTACACACAAACGCTAAGAAGCTGATCATGTTCTCGGACTCTTGTTCTGGCCAAAACAAGAATTCGATTGTAACAACAATGTTAATGCTAGTTACTAGACTATCCCCACAATTGCAATTTGTTGAACATAAATTTCTCGTACCCGGCCATACACACATGGAGGCTGACACCGACCATGCATTGATTGAGCGTAAAAAGAATCACACGAATATGGATGTACACTTGCCAAGAGATTGGTACCAACTAGTGCATACAGTTTCAAACAATACAGTCAAGTTTACTGTTAACGAAATGACTCATGAAATGTTTTATGATTTTAACATTTTCGTAAAGCAATCTTTTACTTTTAGGAAAATGAATACAGCCAATGAAAAGTTTTTGTGGTTGAACGTTAGATCTGTTCTTTATAACGAGGAAAACATATCCTGTTTTTCTTACAAAAAAGAGTTCAAAGATGTTGAGTACATGACCATGGACTGCTCGAAACGGGGGTAAACTTATGATAATATATTTACGATAATATGGTACCGAAAGCTTACCACTCTAAACTTCCTATTTCAACCGATAAGAAGAAAGATCTATTAAATTTGTTATGTTTTATTCATGAGAGCGCTCATGAGTTTTACAGAAGTCTGAGCTGCAAAAATGATGTCAAAGACAGTCCAGAGGATAATGACGATGATTCCGATGGTGAATAGGTTCTGGTTCATATAACTTATAGATCGAAAGACTTTGTTACTTTTTTATTGCTTTGTTAACGTTAGTCTACATACAGGTGGGTATATTATAATAATTTAAAGAGGTTCAATTCTGATTTGAATATAAGTATTTTTTTAGTTAACATTATAATCATTTAAGACGAGTTATCCATCTCATAGAGTGGAATTTATTATCTACCTCTATGGAACACCTGTTAAAGTTTGAAGTGTTAGAATTTTGTTTGATTGTTATTTTCCTAGATTTTTAGATTAAGACATGATTGTGATACTTTGTATTGTACTTAGTAGGTAAATATTGCTTATCGTGATACCTAAAGATAGATTTGTGTCATTTCTTAGATTTTAAGTTTAAAATTACTTGCTAACTTTTGTACAAATGATAAGTTCCTATTGAGGATAGTTAAGCTACATTCATATTGTTAAATCGTGATTATTTGATCTCAATTTACTTTTTTTAAGAATTTTGATAAATTTGTGCCTTCAATTTGAGTGAATTATTCATTTTGAAAAAGTTTAATAAACGTTGATTATTTTTCTAAATCTTATATTTATTTACACAATCCATATCTCTTTTGCTGATGGGACATCTTCTAAAATACTAGGATTTTAGTATTCTGATACAATTCAGGTAAATATTGTAAATAGCCGACTGATAAGTAAAAAAAATGAAATCTAAATGGTTATATCTTTATCTTTTGTTCGAAGAACATTGTGCTAGGATCATTATTCTGATGAGTTATTAGATGTTTTGACTTTGTGTATATCGGTTTACACAACAGTAACTTATAGGTTCAACATAATATAACCGTACAAGTATCATTTATCACATAATAAACATAATAAAAGGTACAACTCACAGGTTTTCATGATTTACTTTAAAAATTAAATATATTTACTAAAAAACTAAAATATAAGAATATTTTACTCTACAAAAGAAGATACTCAAATTTAACCTAACCCACTTAGTTCACTAACAAGAATTTTTTAAATCTTGTTTTTGCGCTTTTGCAAAATGATGATTTTTCACTTGTATCACCTATCACAAGAGGCATATATATATAATAACATTCTAAAACTATTGTATGAGAATATCATGTATGTTATTACTCTAAGGAGAAAGTGTGTCATTGCTCTAAGCACACAATCCACCTGATGGTAAGCGGATGTTGTGGCCCATAGATCAACATCTATCTTTGATTAGGAATTAAAATGTTGATGAGTTGTCACCCTTGAAAAATACGATGTAAAATCTCATTAATTACTGTAGTATGTAAGTAAGTAGTAAAAATAGTGTCCGGGTTACTACACATACCATACGAAACAGCAGCATTAAGCTTCTATTTTACACCAGTATCGTGAAAGTGTGGTCCGTCACTTTTTGAGGCCATTCGTGCTACAGTCGTACAGTGTCACCAACTTATCTGTTCAGGTGGACAAAATTGGAACTAAGGACGCCATTTTATAAATGACATTTCGATGTAATTTATTATTAAGGGCCTGCGTTCACAGACGGCTGGCATTGCAAGGCGCGGCAAGGCATACTTCGGCATGCCGAATGAAGGATCATTTAGCATTTTTTTTTATAGAATAGGCTGACAAACGAGCACACAGTCCACCTGATGGTAAGTGGTTGCTGCAGCCCATAGACATCTACATCTATCTTCCATTACAAATCAAAATGCAGATGCGTTGTCACCCGTGAGGACTGAGATGGAATGCCTCATTTTCAGTAAAAAGGGTCTCCGGTTCTCTACACTCACCATACGAAACACAGCAGCATTAAGCTACTATTTCACGCTGGTATTCTGTGAGAGCGTGGTCCTTCCCCGGTCGAGCCGACCCATTCGTGCTACAACTATACTACTAATATAACTGCAGCATGGCTCTACCACGTAGAAGCATCCCGCGGCATGCCGCAAACAAGCCAAGACGCGCTCGCTTGAGTCGCTGAGATAGCCGCCAAAACGGGCTAGATTCAACTTCGTTTCAATTACTTAGCACTCACATTCCCTTAACAATATAAAGTAACCTATGCCTCTAACGTGATGCAGCGGCGTGCCGCGACATCCAATGCCGTGACGTGCAGTAACACGCCGCGGTGTCACGCGAGACGTTTCGGTCAATTCGTGTTAAAAAAAAGGAATGACAATGCCAAGATCATTAAAATAACGTTAAAAACCTTTTTTCCCCACAAAAAAAATCTCTTTGACACTCCGTGCCATGTGTGAGCGCAAGCCCTTATTCTGTGCTGTCGGGTAAATGCTTTTTTTTGAGTTCATTGTGAAAATGGTGTTTTGTTTGAATTCGTTGTGAAAAATGCAAATAAATATGTAGTCACCGACTTGAGTGGCAATAGTAAGCTCCACTGGCGACTCTGTCAACTGAACAGTAAAGTTGGTGACACTATAATGAAGCTGCATCGTTGCTCTACCATGCATAAAACCTTACTCTATCGCATCTTATGACACCCACGGGATGAGATGAGGTAGTGGATGTTTTACGCCACCATTACACGGCTATTATAATAATATGCATTTACTACTTAATGGTCAATAAAAGGGAATAGCAATTACCTCTTGATAGATATAATCCTGACTACGATGTCTGCATCCAAAGTACAAAATGTTGGCACCAACTTCTTGTCCTTTGGTACGGGCGTGAGCGCGTTCCTGCAAAAAGCCTCGGAATGGCGCCAAACCTGTCCCAGGACCTACCATAAGTATTGGGGTTTGTGTTTGTAAAGGCAACCTGTAATAGGATAAGAAAGTGTATTTTAGTAATGACTTTAAGTTATCGTTTGACTTAGAATTCTTAATTTACAAAAATTCTATTATTTTTATGTTATTATTGCTTGATACTGGCAAAAGTAACCATACAAGTGCATTACTAAACAAAAGTCTTCTTTTTTCAAAGTCAGTTGTTCATTTCTGTCATTGAGTTTTGTTTGTTTCACAATTACGCTATATTTTTAATTTTTTATGCATGGACTATAACTAAATTCGTGTTAATCTGAATGAGTTTGGAAACGCCATATTAATAACGCATACGGCTTACCGGTTAAATAGCTTTCATTCGGAAAATTTTGACTTCAGACATGAACCTCATGGGCGTCCGAAGAAGGTCGATAGTGACGAACTGATATAGCTTTAGTAGAAGCATATCCATCTCATACTACGGCTTTTGATGATATGTCAAAACAATGTGAGATCATTTGTGGCAACTCAGTAAGATAAAGATATTTAGCAAATAGTTACACGACGATCTGAGTGATGCACAGCGAGAGGCTTGTGTCCAAGCTTGCATGATATTGATGAATCGGCAAACAAACAAGGGATTTTGAGTAAAAATGTTAAATTAATATGTCAATCACAAGCATTGAAAACAGGGATCCAAGTGCCAAAGCCAAACTGTGACCAAAACGAAAGAATAGCAAGAAAAACATTTAACTACCAAACAGTAGTTTAAATTTTCTGATAAAGTTTATTACTGCATTAGGTACACTTTGAATGAAATAAAAAAATATTGGAAAAACAAAAACATTGAATATTTTCATTAATTATTTAAATTAGTTACTAATTTTTACCATACAAATAAAAATTATAACACTAATAAAAATGCATACTATAACAGTTAAATTTCATGGTTATATACCTGAATTGAGATTTACGGATATAAACAGGTACTCGTGGAAGTGGCTTGCCAGGTTCCGGCTTATGTTTGGCTAACCACGTAGTCGCCACGCCCTTGTTAGTGCGACCCGTCGGCGTCTTATATTCAACCACTACAGCCGTGATGTGCACTGTCTCTGGGTGAAGCTGTAAAACATATTCACATCTACAAAATGTGTGGTAATGCAATTGCCCGTAAATCGCATTCAATCTGGGATAATTTCAAATAAAAGAAGCCTTATTTATTTGTAAAGTATCCTTATGTTTAACGTGAGTATACATATCCAATTTTTAAATGAGTAATTATCATAAAAGTTTGTTGCAATATTTTACAAACCTTCGGACTTGATGAAATTGAATAATATCTTGGCTGAAGACGAGGTAGTAGTTCACAAATATGATCGATAGGTGGTTTACAAGATTTGAGATCTTCCAAAATATGTACAATATTCCTACATGCATCCATTATAAATGAGTGGTACAGGGCTTTACCTTCCTGAGAGTTAGTTGCCATAAGTAGCAGTTTCTTCTTGTCCTAGAAATTTTAATAATTATTAAATTGATGACTGAAGTATCTTTATCACAAGAAATTTTTCCACACTATTCCCAAAAAGTCACATATTTGTGACAGATACACACCTCTTCATCAGAGCAGTACTCAGCAAGTTCCCTTAGAATGTGAGTACGAGGTAGAGCTGTAATTTCTAGGTAGTGAGAAAGAGCAGTGCGATATGATGTGGGGCATGGGAAGGGATGTTTTTTGCTACTCTCTTGGTCAGTATTTATAAGCGAAAATATTTCATCTAGATTTGCGCCAGTCAATACTCCAAGACGTTCAACTAAATCCCTGTCATTGATTGGGTATATTGCAACATGATCACCTGTAAGTTAGGTAATAATTATAATTTATAATTAATCGTAAAACATATGTTGTTCCTTATTTATGTTGAAATGCTGATTTTACCAGCTTCATATCGCATCTTTGAGTCTGAAATATCAAGCTCCACATGAAGACATGACCGGTCACCTCCTTTGTGCAATTCTCTATTTACTTTAATTTGTGCTAAGAAAGGATTCTTTGCATCGTAAGGTCTGAAATGGAAATTGTTATTGTAAAACAAAAAATTTCAAAACTTTGTTCAAAATGTTTGAACTACCATTAACCTAACAGTATTAAAGAAATTAAAATAAATTAGTTTTCGAATATTTACTTAATATTTTTTAAAAAAATTACTGCTATTCCAAAAGAACTTTAATTTGTATTTTTTTAAAACATTACCTAAAAAGAATTTGATGGAAGCTAAAAATATTGTTCAATTTAAATAAAATGCACTTTATTTCATCAATGAATTCATGATGCCCTTAAGACTAGGTTGGACAAAATATATACAATATTTTTTATGAGACATGATTTTGACGCACGAGAATTGATACTTCTTGAAATATTGTAAGCTCAGAAAAAAAATGCACATACTTACATAAAATACTCAACTAAATTCTCCACTGAGTGGATTTTTAAAATACTTAATATTGATCAAGATAAAAAATTATGATGGAATAGCCAAAAATAACGTTTGAATTCTAGTTTTTTCAAGCAATAATCATATAATATTTTTAGATAATATGAAATGCAAGTTATTCGATTTGATTCTTAATCAGATACACTTATATTTAGATTTTTTTAATTTCCTGATAATAAGCAAAAACATTTAAAATAAAGTGACTTTTTGTCCTCCAAATGTTGCATGCTAACTTTGTGCTGGACAAATATGCATGCAGTGAAGTAGAGAGCATTATAGGCCATTTAATGTATGAAATCCTCGGCTTAACCTTAAAGCCTGCTAGGTAAAAAATTAACTTCTAATTAGTAGTATTTACTGATACATCATACTATGTCAATGTCAATGAAAAATAATTCAATTTCTTAATTTGTTCATCTATTGCACCCAATTTTTCTAATATATTAATTGCTTCTCTAATAATTAATTTATTAATTATAAACTTGGCAAATTGCAGACTTACGGCTTCTGAACTTGAAGTGAATGTAGTCTAGCAATTTCACCAGTAAATATTTGATTAGGAGTTAGTTCCTCAGGCTTATGTACCACAAGTTGAAACTGCCTTGTCAGCTCCTCTTCCCCTGCACTTTCAATGTTGAACTTCTCACAAACAGCTGGCCAAAACTTATCTTTCCAAGTGATAAAATCATCTTCAATGCTGAAATCGCAATTTTATAAAATAATGGTTATTATCTAAAGTTTTATTATTAAAAGCTAGCAAATGGCAACTTGCTTTTAATACTGATGTCAGAGATGGTGTTAATGATAATTTTTTTGTTTATATGATCATAGGTATATTCATGTAAATTATAATATGTAATATTTACTTTGCATCGTCATCTCCCAGTCCAAGTTCATATACCCGAGTAGCACCAAGTTCCTCAAGACGCTTGTCCAAATAGATGGCAACTGCGTTGTAATGTTCATATGTCTTATTGCCCAAGCCAAATACCTAAAAATAAATCATCATAGACATTATTTAGTATCCAATGCGTTTATAATTATGTAAAAATTTTGTGCAATGATGATCCTAGGCATAAAATATGTATTTAAAATATCTCTTTCGAGAGTAATATAAAATTAAAGTTGGAATTATTTTTCTTTTAAATTTTGAAATATAATATAATTTTAAACACATTTTATAGTTGCTTATGAACATACTCCTCATATACATTATTTCATATAATCGCAAGTATTTTACAATAATTATTATTACACTAGCTGTTACCCGCGGCTTCGCCCGTATGGTCACTGGGAAATGAAATATCCATTGCTTTTTGAATTAAAAGAAAACTGAGTGTTCATTAAAAGGAAACAGCAAAATTGATTCATCAGCCTATTTAAATGTTTTGAAACGCAGCGTATAGGAAAGCATGAAAATAGCCTGTTTATTCCAAATGGAAATGGGATATTTTTTTAATTAAAGGAAACTGAGCATATTTATCCGTCAGGGATGCAGACTTTTGAAAAGAAACTGAGCTAAATTGATACGTCAGAGATGCAGTTTTCTGAATTGAAAGGAAACTGAGCCAAATAAAAGATCCGTCTGAGATGCAGCCTTTTGAGTTGAAAGGAAACTGAGCTTAATAGGTCCGTCAGAAGTGCAGCATTTGGAGATGAAAAGAAACTGAGCTAAATAGGAAATTTTGAATTGAAAGGGAAGATCTGTGGGAATTCTGATTAATTGATTGTGGGAATTTTGGAAAAAAAAAACTAACTGAACACTATTTTAAGACGCTACTGTACACAATATTATATGTTTTTCCATTCGGGGAAAGAATGCGGAGATTCTGGGCATTTCATACACGCGAACATGCTACATACAGATGACGATGAGAGAAGCACGGTTTTTCTAAGTTGACCCCCGCTACCTGTAACGTTTGCCCTAGTGCTTTATTAATTGTCATTGCAAAACTGAGCTTAATAGGGAACTGCAACCTTTTGAATTAAAAAGGAAGATCTGTGGGAATTATAGGGATCCGTGGTATAACATTTTCACCTTTTCCTACGCCTGTCAAAATTGTAGCACCGATTATGTTCCGTCCAAGATGTGTCACACGCAGCCTTGTCCCGTTACATAACCGAGGAGCATCTACATTTCACATAAGCATGACTGGGACGCCTAATTTTAATTGAAGCTTATGTGAGGGCACACCTGACAACTCTAGAGAATTTAGAAACTCTACGGGATATGAAGTGCTCTGTTCTGTGTCCATAACTGTGTCTACTGACAAATACTCTGTTATTTCTCCTGCTACTTCGCTTAATATATCTGAATTTATTTTGTTAACGGTCTCATTTTTTGGTGCAAGAATCGCCCTTTCACATAACCATTTGTCTTCATGCATGTTGTTCATTAAATCTGAATAAACGCTCGCAATTAATTCGGAATGACTCTGTACTAAATTACAAAAATCTCTCGTCAATCTAACGCAGCCCTCAGCATCCGTTTCGAACCGCCCATCGCCAATTTTTAATAGTGTGTCAGCATAGTTTCAAGTCAGTCCGAGTAGCATTGATATCATTATACAAATGCACTCTCATATTCGTAGTTAAACTGAATTTTGTCACCTTGTTCCATAAAATAGACGACTTGAGGCATGCTTTAATTTCATCTGCAGGTGTGCCCTTTTGGATGACTGGTAAAGTTTGGCGAAAGTCACCAGCCATTAAAACCACCATTCCTCCATTACATCGATATTGCTGCGCAAATCCTGGAGCGTTCGATTTAGTGCTTCTACAGCTTTTTTTATGCGACATTGTACTTTCGTCCCACACTAAAAGCTTGCATTGTCGTAGCATTATACCTCGTGCACTATTTTTGTTAAAGTTGCAGATCGGCGATTCTTCCTGGGCTAGATTTAGAGGGAGTTTTAAAACAGAATGAGCAGTGCGGCCCCCGCTTAGCAGCGTGGCGGCTATACCGGAACAAGCTTCTTTGTACATTTTCCTTCTTTCATACATGGCATCATTGAATTTCGTGCTCCACATTACAGCCCTTCACAAGTCCACTGCTGAACGTAGGCCTCTAGGCCTACGTTCGTGCTCCACATGGACCGTGAATCATATTTCGGACGATGGTATCATACAATTCTTTATCTTGTTCAGGATCCGGAATCTCGGCGCTTATTATATCGTCTATTTGGCTGGGCCGCAACTTATCTTTAAGCCATATTAGAATGTGGGCATGCGGTAATCCTCTTTTTTTGCCATTCAATTGAATACATGAAGCACTGCACCTCTCCGAAAATTTTCCCTTTGTTAATAACATACATTAATTTTTGTACTTTTAATCTAAATACTCTAGCAACTAAATCGTGTCTGTCAGTACTTTTTTGGCCCGGCATTAGCTCCTCGGTTATTTCGTTCCATGTGGGATTGCAAGTTAAAGTAACAAAAAGATCAGGTCTTCCGTAAGTTCGTACATAGGCGAATGCATCTTGTGTGTACTCATGTAGGTAGCGGGGACTGTTACCGAATGATGAGGGCAGAATTACCACTTAACCTAAATCTCTGGGGTTTACATTGGCGTTGCTAGAAACTGCATCTTGTAAATGTATATAATTCTCAACGGGCAGGTTTTTTTGATTTAAAGCTATATAACAGAGATGTTCACTTTCTACCTTCACATACATGTCTACCAAAAATTGATGAAATAATTGTCTACACCGGGCTAAGAGGTTAAAATCATTTTCTCGCAACATCATATGATACGCATAAAAATCCATACATGATAACTTTTTTGTTCGGAGTAGTCTCCTTTGTGACCGGGTTAATGAGTGGAATTTGAAAATGATAACCCTCTTGTCCTTTGCAATAAATCAATGGGTATTTCAGAGCGTCATAAAACTTGTGTGTATCGGCTACCCGTTGCAACGTATCATCACGTGCTCGCAAGACAATGTCTCGTGAAGAAAATTGATCACCACTTATTACGGCTGCTATTTCGTTTATCAAAGGTTAATTATAGCGCCTTTCATGCTCTCCTCGAGGGGTCCGATCTGCGTGAATGACGACTTTGTAATACTCTTCAGGTAGTTTTTCTAAAGCAGTTTTAAATGTTTTGACTAAAATGTTACGTTCATGCAAGAATCTTTGAATTTTGAACACTGGGTCTCTCTCAACTCCCTGGATAAATTGGTAGCGACGGTCTACCTTAATTTCTTCGACACCCATAAAATATACTTGTATAAATTTATGCTGTTCGTTTTCAGCTGGAAAAAGTGAACCTATTCTATGACAAATTTGCCCTTGCACGGTAAATGTAGGCGAAAATCGCGGCATTATTATTTCCCGGTCAACTCCGAAGGACGTCATTTGAAAGCATGAGTTATATTTCTGGATCCTGTTTAAAAAGCGTCGTGACTCATTAGCATCATATACAAAGAGTTTTCAAAGGTTCTTCTGATTCCCAAGTAACGGAAGAGACACTTTGCCATTGGAACAGCACATACCTGCGGTCTCATCTTTCCATTTTAAAGCGCTGCAAAATCGACACGCCTTGTCCATCAGTCCGATAACAATTAACCTGTGATTTTTATAATCAATCAAGGGATCATAATTGAATGCTGCGTCATTAAAAACCGACCAATTGTCGACGTTCAGCTTGGAGCTGTGCATTTGCATCTCTTCGCGCCGCTGTTCTGGTGTTTCAGATGCCCTTATAGTAGATTGACGTTCAGCTTGCTCAATGAGTCTGTGTTGAGTTTCATCAGGTGTTTCCGCGGCTCTTAAGGCGGCCTGACGTTCCGCTTGTTCGAATAGCCTTTGCTGACTTTGAGCAGGTGTTTCAGTAGCTCTTAAAGTAGATTGACGCTCTGCCTGTTCAAGACGCCTTTGCTGACTTTGATCAGGTGTTTCAGGTGCTCTTAAAGTAGCTTGACGCTCTGCCTGTTCAAGACGCCTTCGCTGATTTTGAGAAGGTGTCTCAGATGCTCTAAAAGCAGCCTGACGCTCTGCTTGTTCTTGCCTTCTCAGTTCAGCATATTCCAAAGATTCTAGCGGTCGAGCTAACCTTTTCGCTTGTCTTTGAGAAGATACTCTTGAAAGGCTGGACTTACGTTTGCGAGGCATTATGAAGTAACAAAAAACCTATTTATAAAAAAAACGTTAAAATATATAAAACGTTTTTTCGAGGGTAGGTGCAAAACAGATAACAGCTGAAATTATCTCTTGTGTTTTATTTACATTTAAAAATAAGTATAATTAACTTAGCTGCTTAATTTTTTACTCCAATTTGGAAGAATAAGTTTTAGCATTATTATCAATTATAGGAATGTGCATTTAATCTAGTTAAAATATTTATATTCATCTTCCCTCCATAACCTCTGTCACACTAAATATAAATTACTATTTTTCTATCTCTCCTCGGTTAATTCACTTTACTACAATGGCAAATGTCTCTGAAGTTGTGAATATCCAAAAGGAATTGGAAGGGAGCTTGACCAGGAAGATGGTGGAGTTTGAGAAACGTCTGAAGGCTGCAACTACTCCAACTAACCCAACAGTTTTACAGCTTCGGGAGGAGTTTGATTCATTCAAGGTACTTGTTAGTTCCATGTTTAGCCTGCTGCAACAGCAAATTCAGGAATGCAACAAAAGTGTTGATGCAATCAGTATGTATCACCGGAGAAAAGTTCTGCTTTTTCATGGATTGGCTGAGGCTTCTGAAGTTGACCTAAAACAGCAAATTTTACAACTGTTGCACAAGTATCTGGGTTTAACTCATATTACTGATGACTCTCTCAAGAAATGCCACAGACTTGGTGTTCAATCCAGTACCCGTCCAAGGCCAATTCTTGTGCACTTTAATGATCATAGCACTAAGTCTGCGATTTGGAATTTAAAATCAAAGTTTAAAGGGTCTGCCATTTCAATGTGTGAATTCCTCACTAAATTTCGTCAGTCCATACATAAGAGTGCCCGTAAGCATTTCGGAATTAGAAATGTCTGGACAATTGATGGTGCAATCTATGTAAAGCACTCGGGAGGCCGAACGAAGATTTCCACTGAGGAGGAATTGGACGATCTAATAGCCAAGTACCCCATGGATGGTTCCCCTGAGAGTTCTAACAAGGCTCCTAATACAAAGGTCACCCCAGCGCAGCAGAGCTCTTCGAATCGGCAAAATGATGCAGCACGTCGCACTCAAACTTCAGCGGTAACTCAAATTGATGACGTAAAGAGATCTAGACGACTGGTAGGCAAGAAGTAATTCCTACATTGCTATTAACTTTCCAAGATATCCTTGTTATTCTTGTTATCATATTTTGGTTATGTTCATCTCCTTTCGTATTTTTTCCTTTTATTATAGTCTACTTTGTCTGGTAACATAATAACTATTTTTAGTTTTATTAACCGGCAGCATTAGACAAGAATATAAATCGATTGTAGTCCAATTGTATGTAACTAATTTGCTATAACTTGTCTTTAGTATTTTCCTTTATTCATATTCCAATAGTTTTATGTTATTAGCTAGTTTTATTATTTTATTGTTATACTGTAGTAACTTTAATTATATTTGTAAACTTTAGTAAATTAGTTTGTGTTTATAATTTTTATCATGTAAAAGTGTTAAAATGTAACCAATTATCATAGATAAATGTTATTGTAGTCCGTAGATGCTAGAGCTAGGCATAGACAGTTGCAAAGACAGGGCAAAGACTGTTGACCATAGATAATAACTTTTACTGTCAACACAGTAATGGTAACATGGGCACAGATCCTTTTGCCACACAGCTGAATTATGTACTCTTGTGAGATTTAAATTTTCTGGATGTTTTTAACTAATTGGGTTTCAAAATCTTGTGATTAAGCTGATTTTTATTGCAAATTTTTCGATTAATTCTGTAAAGCCCTGCTATTAAAATATTTAGTTGTCTTATTTTAATATTTATGTTATTTTTGTTTATAATTGAATCACTGTGTTGGCACGCTATTTAATTACTTAGCTTATGTTTTTTTTTTAATTGATAGTTATGTACAATTGTTTTATTTGTTATTTAGTACTGATTATATTATGTAAACAGTTAACTGGTGGGATGATGTTTAATGATTTATTACTATTTAGGTCATTGTTTTTTTTTATATCTTGGTAGTATTTTTGTTATATATATTATTGACAAATATTTTTATTTAATATCGTATTTTTATTTTATTTATTTTTATATTGGGTATATTATGCTTTTAACTTATCATGTCTGACTCTGACTCTTTTTATTCTATTGAGTCAGAGAGTTCTTTTGAATCGTTTGACGATCAGATGAATTATAGTGTGCCCTCTTTAAGTAGCCAATTGAATAGCATTTTTCACTTTTTTGATAGAACGTTAAATGTTTGCCATATTAACGCACAAAGCATTCCCAGCCACTTTTCTGAGCTAGAAGCATCGTTCTCTAACAACAATATACATGCTATCTTAGTTTCAGAAACTTGGTTGAAACCGTCTTTAAATTCGGCATTGTATCCTCTTCCTGGGTTTGTGCTGATTAGGAATGATCGTATAGATAAAGGAGGAGGTGGGGTTGCAATATATCTCCACGCTACTATCTCCTACAAAATCATATTAGCATCCCCTTCTCCTTACACTGCTTCCGCAGAATTTCTTTTTATAGAACTTGATGTAAAGGGCTCAAGGATGATTCTTGGAGCAGTGTATTGTCCTCCTTCCACTGATTACTTCGCCAATTTAGAAGAGGCTCTTGATAACATTGGTTCTGAGTACACCCACTGCATAATCATGGGAGATTTCAACACGGATTTACTGAAAAATTCAGTCCGGTCTCAAAAGCTTCGTAAAATCATTGAGTCTGTCAATCTCAACATTCTTCCTTTAAAGGCAACTCATCATAATATAGACACTGATGACTCTCTGATTGATCTCATTATAACTGACCCCTCTGACAGGGTGCTGTCATATGGGCAACTTGAAGCGCCGGGATTTTCCCGCCATGATCTTATTTATGTATCATACAACCTCAAACCTCCCAAATATCGACCTACTGTACTATTCCTACGTAATTTTAGTAGAATTAATATGGATAAGCTTTTGAAAGACGCATCGCTTATAGATTTTACGCCATTAGCAACTGCATCAACAGTAGATGATAAAGTAACTATTTTCAATAACATAATTCATGTTTTGTATGATATCCATGCTCCTGTACGTAAAGTGAAACTACGACGGCCACCAGCTCCCTGGATAACTGAAGAGGTACGGAAGGCCATGACTAGGCGAAATCGAGCATTTGCCCGGTTCAAGAGGAGCAGATCTGAGGAAAACTGGTTGTCTTTTAAGAAGGCCAGAAACAGATGCAATCAGATGGTACGTTCTGCAAAACGCCGATTTATCCATAGCAATATAAGTAATTCTTCGCCAGCTGATGTGTGGAAATTTCTTAGTTCTCTAGGTGTGGGCAAAACACCCTCTTTGGATTGTGGTTTATCGCTTTCTCACGATGCTTTAAATCTTCATTTTGCTTCTGCTTCTGCATTGGACCTTTCAATCCGATCCCAAACAGTCGCTTACATAGCCTCAATTCCGTCTCCACACATACCAGTCTTTCTTTTTAACCCTGTAGATCAGGATGAAATCAGAAAGATCCTTCTGGCAATAAAATCCAAGGCTGTCGGTTGCGATGATATTAGCAGAGCCATGATTGTTAATATTCTAGAACACATTATCTCCGCAATCACACATATTGTTAATTTTTCGCTTGACTCGGGTCAGTTTCCGAGTCAGTGGAAAAATGCTTTCGTTAGACCCCTTCCTAAAGTATCCAATCCAACACTTCCCAATCACTTCCGTCCCATATCGGTTTTACCTTTCCTATCTAAAGTTTTGGAAGCCTGTGTTCATAAGCAAATTTCCAATTTCATATATAAACATAACCTGCTGAGTACTTTTCAGTCCGGCTTTCGTCCTGGTCACAGCACTACAACTGCCTTACTTAAAATAACTGAAGACATTAGAGAAGGAATGGAAAACAAGAAAGTTACAGTTGTGGTGCTCGTTGACTTTTCCAATGCTTTTAACACAGTTGACCATGATATCCTTCTTGCTATCCTTTCTTATTATAGGTTTGCACCGCCAGTCCTGGAATGGTTCTCATCTTATCTTCGCGGACGTCAACAGTCTGTCCACGTGGAGCAAGTGACTTCACAGTGGGTTGACCTGATTTCTGGCGTACCGCAAGGCGGTATACTTTCTCCATTAATCTTCTCTATTTTTATTAATTCCATCACATCTAATATTGATTGTTCGTACCATCTGTATGCTGATGACCTACAAATTTATGTACAGTCTGACATTTCTGACATCCATTATGCGATCAACAAATTGAATTCAAATCTCAAGTCAGTCTGTGATTGGTCTATGCGTTTTGGAGTGTCTGTCAACCCTACGAAATGCCAAGCGATGATTGTGGGTAGCTCAAGGATGCTTGCTAAAATAGATGCGGCTAGTCTACCTCCCGTCTATTATAATGATCGTCTGATACCGTTCTCTCCCTCAGTTAAAAATCTTGGTCTCCATATTGATAGTACTCTGTCCTGGGGGGGTTCATATCTCCGAAACATGTCGTAAAGTCTCTGGTTCTTTACTTTCTCTTTATCGATTGAAAAATTTTCTCCCCTTTAAGACTAAAATTATGCTTGTACAGTTACTTATACTACCAATCATTGATTATGCAGATGTGTGTTACCCGGATTTAAACCAAAATCTTCTCAACAAGCTAGAGCGCCTTCTCAACAACTGCGTCAGATACATTTTCAATCTCCGCAAATTTGATCATATTTCTCACTATCGCTCTCGCCTAAAATGGCTCACTATTAAACAGAGGCGTGACTCTAGAATTTTGCTTGTTCTCTTCTCTATCTTAAATGATCCAACCACTCCTTCTTATCTCAAGGAGAAATTTCAATATATTTCCCTAACGCATGATAGAACTCTGCGTTCCTCATATAATAATAAACTAAGTATCCCTCTACATTCTACTAATTTTATTGGTAAATCCTTCACAATTCAGGCTGCACTGCTCTGGAACTCCTTGCCCGATAACGTCAGAAAAACATCTAATAAGATTGCCTTTAAAAGATTGGTACATAAGCATTTTATGAAAATATTAGATGATAGTTAATATGGTTAATTTTGGTTACCTTTGTTGTTATTTTATTTATAGGTTTATATTATATATCTATTTGTATTTAAAATATGTATATATTTATGTATCTATGAATATGTATGTATATATTATATATTATCTGTATTATATTTAGGAGTATATAAGTTTATTGTATTTGTATATATAATATTAGTTTGTTTTTAAGTTTATCAGTAGTTGTTTTCCTTGATTTACTCTATTGTTCATTTTATTTTGTCACCTATCAAATAATTTCCACACGTCCCGGGTTGACTGGGAGAGAATGCCTAATGGCATTAAGTCCGCCCTTTGTAATCTTTTTATGGTGCAATAAAGTGTAAATAAATAAATAAATAAATAAAATACCTAAAAGGAATTAAATTTCACTTTAAATATTTTTTTAAAAGCAAATCCAAAATACCTAAAAGGAATAAATATTCCTTTTAAATATTTTTTAAAATCAAAACAACAAAACCAATTCAAGACACAACACGAATCCGAAAACGATAGCCAAAAAAAAATCGAATCAACTTAAACCAAATCACAAAACAAATCGCAGAAAAGCGAAATCGAAAGCAGTAGTCAATATAAATATAACCAACGAAAAAAGAAGTAAGTGTATAGGTACCGTATACACTAACGAAAACCAATTCACGATTCTAAATAAACAAAATCCAAAATCAAAGCCAGAGTCTAAATATGTATAAAGGAATACCAACCAAATCTACAAAACCGATCCAAAAAAATACACAAAACCGAAAATGAAAGCCAATATAAATCCATTCAATCTTACCCAAACCACAAAGCAAATAACAAACAACCGAAATCGTACGTATCGAAAGCAGGTAGACAAATAAGCTACGAAATAGAAACAATTTAAGCGTATAGGTACCGTATGCACTATAAGTTGACGCGCGGCTCAACGGCGGGAGTTAAGTACATGTCAGGAAACATTTCGTTACCGCGTTTTAAAAACCTAGTAACGACATCTAGCGGAATCAATTTAAACTATGTATACGTTAGTTAATAAGAACTCTCAAAATATATTTTTCATATAATTTTGCACAATTTTTCTTATTGTAATACCAATTCATTCATAACCACATATAAGAACTGTATTCATTTCCATTCAATAAATATTCTAAGGCTTACTAAGAACTGTTTCTACCACAGTTAAGTAATAGTTAAGGGTGAAAGTGTGACAGGTGGTGATATTATTTCTGATCCATACTTATAATCACTGTTAAAAAATCCATACTTATAAGCCTGTAACCCTTGCGGGGTAGGCAGAGCATCAACGGATTACTTAATATCATCTGCGAGGTTATCGCCTATTCTGTGAATTACAATGCACCAAAACGTTTGAAGAAAATCAGCTGGTGAATTTTATGTTTTTTATCGCTCTCTTCCCGGTCCTGCGTGGAAAAATACAGATCCATACATTTTTTATCTTAATTTTGGTAAAAAGACATAATAATACAGATATTCTGACCTTCTGTATTCGTCCATCGTACCGTTGTCCGTCTTGTAGAATCACGGTGGCCTATGTCACTCTACAGCCACCGAACTATCCCCATACAAAAAATCATGCCATGCCGACGCTCTGTTGCGACGTGAAAGAAGGACAAACTTGTGCAACATATTCGATTTTCCCACGGGAATGAGATGTTTTTCCACGGAAAAAGTAGCCTATGTCACTCTATAGCCACTGAACTATCCCCATACCAAAATTCATGCCATGCCGACGCTCTGTTGCGACGTGAAAGAAGGACAAACAAACAAACACATTTTCGCATTTATAATATTAAAGTATGGATGTTACATTATTTATATGTAAAAATAATGTTAAATGACCTGTAGCCCTTAAATTTTCATACACATATTTGTTGCACATATTGACAACATCATTGTTTTAAAAATGATGTATATAATAAATATAAATAATAGAAATAAAAAGCAATAATGCAATTTTTTGGACTCTCACAATTTAGGTTAATAAAGGTAAAGTATAAACAATGTAGACTATGGTCAGAGTCTGGTCTCTACCAGGTGGAAGCTTGTATTACGGATCACCAGGGTCTCCCCACAGGATACTATCAACATAAGTTTACATGCTATTTGTATGATTGACAAATGAGAGACATAACATTGTGTTACTGGTTACATATGTGATCTATCCAGTATTAAAACCTATATAGTATTAAAACTAAAATATGAAATAAGGTTTTCAGTGGTGTCATAGTCCAGTCTTAACAACCGTTGGGTTATTTTCAATTACATATTTCTATAAAGTGGATATATAATAATTCTAGCATTTGCTTTATATTATATGGATAATTAATTACCAAGAAAGATAAAATTATATAAAAATTTTGTGTAATGTGTGTTGTGGTAACAGACTAGATCATTTCAGAGCTTATCTTTTATCAATTGTGAAATGTGCTACTTACTCCTAGTGTTTTTTAATGATACATTGTAGAGTATAGAGCTGCTTGATGGATAGAACTTTCCAATGCTTGTATAAGTCTACAGTAGGGTAAAGAAAGGGAAGTAATTTTGATAATTTTAGTATAGCTCTCCATGTTCTTTATTATTTTTGTTCTTTCAGTATGGAGTAATGAGTAATGGGGTGCCATTGGAAATTGAAAAAAAATTTGAAAACCCAGAAAACTAATAATAAATGGGAAACAGGAACCAATATGTGTCAGCAACAATAATATTGATTATGTGAATGAATACATCTACCTAGGCCAAATAATTTCACCAACAAAAACGGTAAAGGAAATTGACAAACATATAGGAAATGCTTGGCAGCAATATTGGAGGCTAAAGGAAATAATGAAAAAGATTCTAGCATGATCATCAAACGCAAACTATGCCAGTTGTATTTTGCCAGTCCTCATATGGATGCAGTCCTGGGCTCTCACCAAAACCCATATTAAAAAACTTGAAATTTGTCAAAACGCCATGGAGAAAAGCATGATGGGAAAATATTATCCCACGGTTGTCAATGGCTGTTAGATGATGAAAGATGGCGAACATCTTGCTCATTGTTACAAATAATTTCACCAGTATGTATTTAAGTAGGATAACTTGTATTTTATAAATAAGTATATATATACTTTTTTATGCACTTGGTAATTTAAACAAAAATATAATTGCAATGTATTCAACGATTATCAAGTGCTTCAAAAAGTGAGTTTTTCTGGCTTTGTTTAAGTAGATGAACATGTTGCTGTCTCAGGTTCACTAACCGATGGCGAAATTTTATCTGCGACAGATACGAATAAAAAAAGCAACGATGAAGATGTGGACAATACATTAGAATCTTTAGCAGAGGTGTCAGCTGAGGAATCAAGAGCCTCAATCGATACCTTACAAAGCTTCTGTCTATAAAACGAAAGTGATGAAAAAGCATTACAGGCACTTTCTCTTAAAAAAAGTTATTGAGTAGTCTGAGCAGCAACAATGTGCTTTGAAGCAAACCAGTATAACAGAGTTCTTTCGGAAGATGAACTAATTCACATTATGAATATGTACACAAATAAAGACTAGCAGTTAAAAAATAATAATTAATCAAAATTTAATAATTCGAAGTTTTACATATTTTCTCTCAAAATTTCGAACCTATTTGATATTTCAAACACTCGATAATTCGTAATATTTTAAGAGTCCCTCGAGTTTCGAACTAACGAGAGTCGGACTACATTATAATATAATAATTATTGTGACATAACCACAATACAACGGCCATATTTTAATATTCAAATTTATATATAACTAAAACTTTTTGTTTCTTATTAAGATTTTTTACAATAAAATCAATAAGTTCATTTTTTTAATGAAATGAAACTAAATGAATGAAAATACTAGGTATTATTTCTCGTTTCTCAAAACAAAAACTAGAAAAAATATGTCTCATTAGTTTTCGCAAAATAATAATCAAAAGTCGAGACTAACAAAAACAAACTCTGTAATTGCAAACGTAAAGTTGAGTGGCACTGGAATGATTGACAGTTTTCATTATCTACTAAAATCATTTCCAAGAAACACTGAAGTTTATAAAATAAACCAGAAATATTAGAGGTTAGAAGGTATAATAAAATTATAAAAGTATAATAATTCATACCATAAATCGAAATCTAAGCAACGGTGATATTATCAACTTCTTTTTCATTAATCCTGTGACATAACGAGGTAAAATCTTTACAGGAACAGTAAAAAGTGAGATAAGCATTATAATTTTTTTTCTCTAATAAATATAGTCATCACTTTGAATAGATGTATTCATTTTAATAAGTTATAGGTTGTTTATTTTATAATATGACTTTGACTTTTTTTTTCGAATTTAGTACCTAAATTTTCGAAAGTAAATCAATTATTCATATAAATTGGAAAATGGAAATTCTCATACTGTCATAAATATATTTTTTTATTTAACAGGCTTTACTGCTCTGGGTTCTAGCCCTTCTGAGCATATCATTTATTTCAGAATTCACTTTATATGTATATTTTGTCTTCACAATATGCTGTTGCGTCACATTGCGAAGTTTTTGGAAATTTTAACGGCAGCTCAACCCAACGGACTGTTCATGGAGGTTAGAGAACAGGAGAACGATCGCCGTAGAAAATAGTCCCAGAAATATGGACACCATAAGTGAAGCGCTGCGATCGCTAAGTTCGCTCAATAAGTCATTTTCAGTCTATTTTCCCGGTCATATGCTAAACCACTTGCACATCCACGCACAATAAAATATTTCTCAAATTTTTAATGTTTCTTTTTGTCAAAAATTATAAAATTACGGAGCATAAAAATTTTCTCACCAACGCCGCAAAGAAAATTTGTACATTATTCAACTAACTTCATCGACTTGTACTCATAAACAGCTAACTTCGCAGCCACTACTCACCGAAGGCAGCGCTGCTATAAATTCTATAAAATTTCATATTTATAGATACGTTTACTTACAAGAAATAATGACTAGTTATTTGAAAATATTTGTGGTGAAAATACTTATGAGTATATTAACTTACAATAAATTATATTTCGTTTTCTCATATTTAATGTTTACATAACATTGAAATATATACAATATTGAAAAAAAACTATGATAAATAAAATAAAAGTAATAACTTAAATTATAATACTTAAATTATTACATGTGGTACCGTGTCAGAAACGCTGGCTGCGTTTCTCGTTAAATGGCAATACTTAGCTTTCGAACCAGAAAAGAGCTAACCCTATTTTCATTATCACCAGCAGTAACGACTAGTCACGGAGAGATTTCCTTTAGAAACTTTACCGCACGTGGACCCCACGGACCGATAGTCTCTACAGCGAATGACACAAATATTATATAGTTATCTGTCAGAGACACGTATTTACGCCGCTTACTTAGACCAGCTGCCTTTGATGCCGCCCATGCTTTAAACAGGGTATTCCTGAGATGAGAGGTAGCCAAAGTATCTCCGCAAGTACGTAACGTAAGTTGTCCAATTTAATTCCCAGAAGACACAAGTTTGCGCGTTTACTGCTAAAGAAAACGCCCTTCGTCGTATCTCTTCAGTTTGAAAGCACTCCCCTTGTTGCCTCAGCCAGTATTGGAATTCTCGACGTCGACATATCGAGTGACATGCAGTTTCGTGGTCACTTGCAAGAGAAGGCCAAATTGGCCTTTAAAAAGCTAGGCGTGCTCAGCAGAGCGGGACAGTATTTCATGCCGGCTCACCGCCTGCAACTTTACAAGGCGCAGGTTCGGCCGTATATGGAATACTGTTCCCATCTCTGGGCCGGGGCTCCCCAGTGCCAGCTCCTTCCATTTGATCGCATCCAGCGCAGAGCTGTTGGAATCGTCGGCGAACGAGCTCTTTCTTGACTTGGCTTGACTCACTGGCACTGCAAAGAGATGTTGCATCTCTTTGCGTATTTCATCGCATCTACCACGGGGAGTGCTCTGAGGAATTGTTCGGACTAATTCTAGCCGCACAAATTCACCATCGCACATCGCGACAAAACTCACGATATCATCCATACCTTCTGGATGACTGGCGGTCCACCACCGTGCGATTAAAGAGAAGTTTTCTTCCTCGCACAACTTCTTTGTGGAATCGACTACCACCAGAGATTTTTCGGCCGATACGACTTAGGGACCTTTAAGAAAAGAGCCTACTCCTTTTTTAAAAGGCCGGCAACGCATCTGCAATTCCCCTGGTATTGCAGTTGCTCATGTGCGGCGGTAATCACTTACTATCAGGTGAGCCGTATGCTCATTTGCCACCTCTCCTATAAAAAAGTAGCATCCCACAGCTCTCTACCGAGGGATCAATATCATACCGTCATCATTTTATTTATTTAGATTTATTATTTATTCATTTAGTGGTCCTTCACTGCTGGGCGTATGAGGACGCTAAAAGTCACTCGGCGAGCTATGGAGAGGGCTATGCTTCGGGTTTCTCTGCGTGATAAACTTAGAAATGAGAATATCCGTAGTAGAACCAGAGTGACCGACATAGCCCAACGGATTAGTAAGCCGTAGTGGCAATGGGTCGGCCAATAGCTCGAAAACCAAAACGTTGGGAAAAAAGGTTCTCGAGTGGCATCCTCGTACTGGTAGGCGAAGTTTAGGGCGACCCCCACTAGATGGAGTGACGACCTGGTATGGCATGCAGGAAGTCGATGGATGCAGGTGGCTCAGGACCGTGCTTTGTGGCATACCTTGGGGGAGGCCTATGTTCAGCAGTGGACTTGTGGAAGGCTGTAATGATGATTATGATGATGATTTATTTAGAAAATACTTATTTGAAATACTTTTTAACTTAGTGGTCCTATATCTTGATTCTATATATTTTGTTATTTTTTACGTGGTAGAGTAGTTGTAGCACGAATGGGTCGGCTCGACCGGGGCGGCACCACACTCTCAGAAAATATCAGAATCGAGGCATTCCATCTTAGTCCTCAGCGGTGACAACATATTTGCATTTTGATCCTTAGTTGATGATAAATGTGGATGTATATGGACCACAGCATCCACATACCATCAGATAGACTGTATGCTCGTTTGTCACCCAATCCTATAAAACATATAGCTAGCTTTGTTGTTAAATATAGGTGATTACTATAACTAAAACTAAAAACAAAAATAAATATGTGATACATTACCAAATATGCCTTTTTTATTTCAATCCTACCTACTAAGTTACGTAATGATAGTTTTCCCAACCCAACATAGAGTAACAAATATATAATATAATAAGATAGAAAAATAAATTTATAAAAAAGTAATATGTAACAATTTATTTACCCTGTAACGACCTGCTAACTGGAGTTACCACAGACCATAGACAGAATTGTTTTTTCATTTATCTTAGAGTATATATACAAGCATGCTATAGATGCGTCAGTAGGCGTCAATCTGGGATCATCACTATTCTACCGCTCTATTCGAGTAGCAGTATTTACCAGAGTCGTAGACAGAGAAACCTATAGACAAATTGACGACTTCTTACGCAATCACACACGGTAAAGATAGATTTATGCGTACGTCTTGCATAGAAATGAGACAGAGCGGTGTGATTGTTTGTCCCTTTCTCCGTGTCGGTTTTTTTTTTGTTTAGTAAACTACACTTTGCTAAACAACTTTGACAGTTCGTAGCAATCTAAGGAGTTTACAAGTTGGTTTAAGTGAGAAAAAAGTGTTTTGTGAGCTTAAGATTGGTGAATCTTGTCCAGTTCAGTTCTTAGAACAATCAAAAATTTTATCTAAATGTGTTTAAAAGTCATAAAGATTATTGTATAACCTAAAACTACGTTATCGTCCTTTCTCATTCGAGGCCACGCTAATCATTAGTCTATTGGTTTCTCTGTCTACGACCAGACTGGTCTATCTTTTGTTTGTGTGTGACTTGGGTAACTATAAATAAAGTGAGAAAAAGATATCGCTATTTCTTTCTTTCACGTTGTTTTAGATTGCTATTTAACAACCAGGTACAAATACAATAACTATTAAATCTGAACAAACTGAAGATGATGCTTCTTTGTTATACTTTTGCATCATACCGTGAGTTTGCACTGTCGAGATTTTCACAAAAAACATGTTTAAAACACTGTTTTCTGACAATGTATCGAATCGCGTTTGCATAGTCAAAGAACATGTTGTAGTGAAATATGTTTGACATTTTTATTTAACTATATCTATAGAATTACCGAAAAATGTTTAAAAACAAATTTGTAGAAATATTGTCATGTTGAAACATAAGTTTGACGTCAATTTTGTATTTGTAGGCACTTCAACTTTTTAATAACAATGGATTCTAGTGATGACGAATTTTTTTTTCTTTCACATTTACAACAAAAATATTGTAATCAGTATTAATTTTTATTTTCTTGTTTAAACTCATCTAATGACTTGAGACAGAACTAAGTTTGCTGGAAAATTTTTGTCTCCCTTCAGTTGTGTTCTAGTATTATGCACGTTCGAGAAATGTATTTCTATTCCTTAGAACCACCTGCTATTAGGCGGCCGGAGTACAAATACTACAAATATTATTGTCGCGGTGGCGATATCGGATGCACGGCGGTCACATTCCGTCAAGACTATAATACTAAGCCGGCAAGAGAGACATTGTAGGCTTAGTATAACGATCATGGAGTGTAGAGGTAAGGAGAACCGTCTCGGTATAATGTTAGAACAAATAGCTAGAGGGTAAATTTTAAAGAACTTTTTATAACTTTTTATTGCAAAGACTTTCACCATAATTCTTTTTTATACTAATTATTTTATTGTTTTCAAAATCACTCTCAACGTATTTCATGGCGACTATTTCTAGGTTATATTTACTAAATTATTTTAGGCAACGTGAGTAGTTTAGGTTTTAAATACTGCACTTTCATCAACTACTCTAGTCACCACAAATACTAAATTCCTCAACTCCGTCGACAACTGCTAAGTTCATTTCATAACCTCTAGCAACTCCAACGCTGTTATGGAGAGTTTTTGAACTGTTATTTACTGCTTACGGATGGACACTTTTTCAACTATTCTCTTGTGTGAGATGGTTCTCCTTACCTCTACACGCCACGATTACGATCCTGTTAACACCCTTTGGGTCCGGACTAATGTAAAAATAAATAAATATTGTTGCCATTATATAAATAAGAGTTATTATTCAAAGTGTAGTCAAATTTTAGACTTCTACTTTTATTTGAAATTATCCTAAATTTAATCTGATTTATGGACAACAACGTTTTTGCCTACCGATCAATCCTTACGAATGTGTGCGTGTGGAGTAAAATCACTTAAAATAATGCATTACCGCGCAATTTGAATTTAAAAGATAAAAAGTTTGAGAATTTTAAAATAAATTAAGTTTGCCTTTATTTCGAACCTACTGTACTTTGACCAGTTATTACTAAATAACCCTGTGTAGCTTTCCAAGGAAATACACATTATTAGAATAAGCTTAAACTTTGGCAAGCTTTGTAAAATATTAGAGATGGGTGGCATATGCTTTCATATTTCTTTCTCATAATATATCTATGTAATTAGTGAGTAGAATATGTTGTAGAAGGAAAATTTCTTGTCATTTAAAACCATTATGAAAATGACAGTGACAAACAACATTATTTGATGAACAGTTTTGTAAATTTCTTTTTATGTGTTTTAATATAAATTGAATAAATAAAAATATATTTATATTTAAACAACCCAAATAAAACCCAAAAAAAAAGATTAAATTTTCCCGTCACAAGAGAGAATTGCAGGTAATCTGACTATAAATGGAGTCAGTGGAAATAAACCACATTTATTTTATATAAAGTTATCGTTCTTCTCCGCTACGGGTAATAATGTTTTATGATGTTTAGTAACAAAATTGGATAATAATTTCTTATATTCACGCGAACTACACATTGATTAAAACTACTTTTACGGATTTTATCGCGTTTTATTTATTTAATTTTTAATACCCGACGTTTCGGGTGCTTTCCAGCACCCTTGGTCACGGGGGACTGAGCTGACTGACGTCCCGATGTCAAAGTTAACACGGAGTACCTTCAGCTTTTTTAATTATTGTCTTTGATCCGATCTACGCAGAATGAACTAACTGTGTTTTGAAGTCTTGCATTGGTATGCTTGGGTTTAGTTTTAATTTTATTAATTATAGGGTCCCAAGCAGGTGGTAGTACCCAGCCTCCTTCTCTATTGAAATTAGGATATTTTTTAATTTCAATAACCTCACGTATCATCCTTGGTATCCACACAGCTCGTGTGCCTGCTGTACTACCATATGTCAGAGGTGTCACAGACAAGATTGGCTACATCTTGAAGCGAGCTTCTATTAGAACATTCTACAAGCCGTCGAAGAAGATTAGTCAGTTCTTACCATCCGTCAAGTGTCATATTCCTCTACAAGATGCAGGAGTGTACAAGATTGATTGTGATTGTGGTCTCTCATATATAGGGCAAACAAAGAGATCAATTAGTACCCGCGTAAAAGAACACATAGCTGACGTGAAGCATCAACGTTCCGGGAAGTCTGCAGTTTGCGATCATATCCTAGATGGCCCCAACCATTACATCAGATTTGATAGACCACAAATCCTCGCGAAAGAACATCGATTCCTACCAAGGATGATACGTGAGGCTATTGAAATTAAAAAACATCCTAATTTGAATAGGGAAGGAGGCTGGGTACTACCACCTGCTTGGGACCCTATAAATTAATAAAATTAAAACTAAACCCAAGCATACTACTGCAAGACTTCAAAACACAGTTCATTCTGCGTAGATAGGACCAAAGACAATAATTAAAAAAGCTGAAAGTACTCCGTGTTAACTTTGACATCTGGACGTCAGTCACCTCAGTCCCCCGTGACCATGGATGCAGGAAAGCACCCGAAACGTCGGGTATTAAAAATAAAATAAATAAAACGCGATAAAATCCGTAAAAGTAGTTTTAATCAAAATTGGATAACAAAGAAAATACGATTTAAAACAAATCGCTAAAAATAAAAAAAACAACAGTGCGAACGCTAACGTTGATAGATCTATAGATAAACAAATCGAATGTCTATGTTGTATTTACGTATGTATGTAATTACTCAAAAGTTGTATTCAATGCGAACACAGACAAAAACAAATCATAATATCTGTTGAAAATTTTACACAGTTTTTGAGAGTGCAAGCAAACGCGACCATCAACAAAACATGTTGTTTGATTTATTTTGTGCAATTTGTTTCAAAACATTACGTGTTGGATGTTTTTCGGTGCAAACGTAGGGTTAGAGTAATTACATACATACTACTCTGAGATTTACACAATAAATTGACCTGTTAATTGATTAAAATTAAAATATTACGTATTTGCAGAAGTTTATCAAGAGAAGACGTTAATTAAAAGTAAAGAATGACATTTGTTTGTCAACTTCTTTCATCATGAAAATATTTTTCTCAAATTTATTTCATAGCTGTAGAGCATTGAAGTAATATGTACTTACGTACTAGAACACCTATTTCAAACAAAAAAAAGTGCGCTACTCTGTGTTCGCGCGGTTGGTTTTTTTATGATAGTGTTGCGCACCACAGTTGATGTCTGGTACATGGCACTAGCGTCATCTATTATCGAATAGAAGAACTAAGCTTTCTAGACAACTCCATTTTCTACATCTAGTCGGTCGGGACCGGTATTTACCGGAACATTCTAGATGTTTCGGTGGAAAAGGCCTATATAAAGCCATTTGGGGGCCGCGACCGGGGCACCCCCCCCCCCCCAACAACCTTTCGGCTGACCTGAACTGCCTCCTGGCGGCTCAGGCCGAGCCTACTTAACACATCCCATAATCTGCCTTAGTTAGGCACACTTCTAAGCGGCTTTTCGCCGCTTGCGCCCTCCTTTCTGCCAAGGAGGGTCGCGTCCGTATACGGCTTAGAGATCTCTCGTCAGATCGGTAAGCCAATCCATAAAGGCGGTGTTTAGTGGGTAAAAGTCTCCACACAAAGGCGGTGAATGCTCATAGCGTGGTATGCTATGAGCATTCACTGCCTCCCTCCCCCGCTTTCCGGAGAGTTGCCCATATTTGCTTCGGGCAAAAAATAAACCGACCGGGGCAGTATTGAATTGGCAATACGAGCGAAGCTTTCTGAGCGAAATAAAGTATTAAGTGTGATTAATTAGTAGTGTGATTTAAGTTTTTATTATCAGTTCAGTAATTAAAGTGTCAATTTTGGTAATTCAATCGGCAGTTTTTATTGTCACGAACCTTAAGCTCGTAACAATAGAATAAAAATAGGTAGAATGATCAGTAGGTAATAATAGATTGTATTGTTAAATAGGTAAATTATAACGAGTACAATTTTTAAATTTTGTCATTTGTTTTATATATTATATTTGCTTATACAATATTATTATACTACATCACAATTACATTTTAATGCTATTTTTATCTGAATATTTTAAAAGGTAACTATGTCAAATAAAAATAAAACAGTAATAAATGTGTGTTTAACAAAACTTATTAATATAACATTTAAATTACAAATATATTTATTTAAATTAGAATAAGAGTCGTTCATAAATGCTGGGAACGGGAGAGTTAAAAATAGACAAATTCATTCCACTTTGACTTTGATGTAGAAACCTAAAAATAAAATAAGAGAATAATGAGCAGATTTAAATATAAAAATTTAGCCTAATTATGATAACTTATGTTTCTACAAAAAAAATTGTGCATAATAATATATTCGTCATATACTTAAGAGGATAGAGTAAGTCAGCTCAAATTCTAATTTCGCCCCCACTTCCCCGCGTGTCGTATGCTATGTACCGATATGTTTGTAATCACTAATACTGTAAGTAGAAAGGTCGTTAGACACTTATTTCATTAGGTTTATCATATTTATGCCTGTTTCTTAACGCCAAGCCAGCCGCTTCTTATTTTTATCACGGTTATTTCCCATTTTAATTTTACGTCGTACTGTTGCGTAATGTATATTCTGATCGTAAGCGACACAACTTCTCCCTTCAAAAGCCTAAGCGATACTAACGGTGCGACAGGAATCAAGCTCAAGACGCCGATAGATTAGGTAATTTCTTTTTACAATGAAAATAATGGTACATATTTTGAAAAAAGTAAATAACATAAGCACTGCTTTATAGTTAGTTCAGTTAGTATGCAAAGTTTCATGATCTTATTTAAAGTATTTTATGAATAATAGCGGTTTATTTTTTATTTTGGAGGTAACTTTGGATTTTTTTCTATCGAGAAAATTTTACGAAATCGTGTTTTCGTCTAACATAATCATTAACATTAATCCTCAACTTTACCATATATTTATTTCAAAATTAATGCTGCAATATTTTCGGCATAACGAAGGATCTTGCTAAGCCATTTGACATTATATTTCCCCTTAAGTACCCACAGAAATGTCGCATCTGAACAAATTAATTTTATAATCTATATTCCATGAGACTAGATGGCGTCTTATGAACGTCAATATAATATGCTATTTTTGGAACACAAAAAGTAAGTCAAATGATCAGTGTTGTTAATTATTTATAGGGAAAATTACTGAAATTTGGGAAATTGCTATTTTTACCCAAGTCGACAAGGATACGGTATATATATATATATATATATATATATATATATATATATATATATATATATATATAGTGTTGTGTTTTTTTTTTTTGTGTGTGTGTGTGTGTGTGTGTGTGTTTTCTCAACAACTCTTAAGGTTGTTTTTTATTTTATTTTTTTATAGGATAGGGTGACAAACGAGCACACAGTCCACCTCATGCTATGGCCCATAGACATCTACATCTATCCTCGATTACGAATCAAAATGTAGATACGTTGTCAGCCGTGAGGACTGAGATGGAAGGCCTCGTTTCCAGTAAAAAGGGTCTCCGGTTCTCTACACTCACCATACGAAACACAGCAGCATTAAGCTACTATTTTCCGTTAATATTCTGTAAGAGCGTGGTCCTTCCCCGGACGGGTCGACCCATTCGCGCTACAACTATACTACTAACTGCAGCACGCCTCTACCACGTATTATTGTTATATAATAGTTTCATGTGCACTTTTTTTGTTAAAAATATTCTGAAAAATTACCCGATCGATTATAATGCGGCTTTATGCATTTTGTGGCCATAGTCTATTATGTTGCGTTGCTATGAAGATTTTAATTTTTTACTATATTACCATTTCCTGGAAATCGGACCGATTATAATGCGATTAAGAAGGTGCTTAAGTATGTTTTACGACCATAGTCAACCACAGAGTGCTGCAATAGTGATTTAATTTTTTATGCCATGTTTAACTTAGTATATAAACCTCTATATTTTGAAGGTTTCCTAAAACCAATGAAGTATGGAGAAAAAATTAAATTAATATAATTAGAGAGAGAAGAAACGAAAAGGATTGGCTTCCATCCAAATTAGGTGTAATTTGAATCATCCATTTTTGCAAGCACAACGAAAGAAGGAAACAAAAGAACCTTCGTAAATTATGCTAATTATTTATTACTTATTGTCATAAATAATAACTACAATTTACACTTTGCGTAGTATCACCAACGCTGTTTCAAGTGCATATCAATGATATGTTGTACCCGGTAACGTACATTGCTACGCGGACGTCAGCACTGGTGATGCTTTATACACCGGCCGTGCCAATATTTCTCGGGAAAACGTCGCCGAGTATCGGGACAAACCTGTGTCTGAAGTCGAGAATTTGTTCTACAAAGTCTCAAACTGGGGGCGACTAAATCTAGTCCAGTTCAATCCCCTGAAGACAAGTATGCGCGCTTACTGCTGAAAAGAACGTCTCGTATCTCCTCAGTTTCAAGGTACTCCTCTAGTTGCCTCAGCCAGTATCCGAATCCTCTGTGTTGACATATCGAGTGCCGTGCAGTTTCGCGGTCACTTGGAAGAGAAGGCCAAATTGGCCTCTAAAAATCTTGGCGTTCGCAGCAGAGCGGGACAGTATTTCATGCCGGCTCACCGTCTGCAATTTTACAAGGCGCAGGTTCGACCGCACATGGAATACTGTTCCATCTCTGGGCTGGGGCTGCCCAATGCCAGCTCCTTTCATTTCATCCAAGACTGTTGGAATCTCGCACCAAGCTCTTTCCGATCGCTTGACCACGTTGCGAAGAGATGTTGCATATCTTTGCGTATTTAATCGCATTTACCACGGGGAGTGCTCTGAATTTCACCATCATACATCGCGACAAAACTCGCGGTAACATCCATACCATCTGAATGACTGGCGGTCCACCACTGTGCTCTGCACTGTTTAAAAGAAATTTTCTTTTTCACACAACATCCTTGTGGAATCGACTACCATCAGAGATTTTTCTGGACCGATACGACTTAGGAACCTTCCAGAAAAAAGAGCCTACTCCTTTTTAAAAGGCCGACAACGCATCTGCAATTCCCCTAGTGTTACAGTTGTTCATGGGCGGTAGTAGTCACTTACTTACTTACTTGTAGTTACTCTTATAAAAAACACTTGCAGCATGGGATAGTATTACTCTAACGGTTCAAACTTTAAGTTGATAATTTAAAAAAACCAGCTAAAGTTGTCGTGGGAACTTCTCCGGGCGGGTTTGGCCTCGCAGTATATTTATGAAAATTTAATGTATGTACATAAAAACAAAAATAGTTTTATTAAAAATAGTGATGTATGTTCATACTATAAAAAACTGTTCCATCGTCAGCAATTCCTTCCTGACGCAATGTGTAAGCTTTCACAACAAAATCCCAGAAATTATTCAGGCCTTATGCACCAAAGTTTAAAATTTTTATTACGCAAAAATTGTTTAGTAAGGATTATTAGGGTATACTACTAAGTAGTACAAGATTGATAATGTTGCGCTCCATAATTAATGCCTGATACATGGCGAGTACCCACTAGAGCCATCTAGTATCGGGTAGCAGAACTAGGAGAGCTTTCTAGGAAATTACATACTAGACTTTTCTACACCTAGTCAGTCGGGACCGGTATGAACTTGAACATTCTAGATGTTTCAGTAGAAGAGTCCTATGTAAGGCCGAAAGGACCGCGACCGAGGCAGTATTGAATAGTGTAATACACCCATTTTCAAAAAGTGTTTAAAATGAATCCTAGAGTGGTAATGAACCATTATAATTTTTATATAAATTTTTAAAACCGAATAGTGGCATAAAAATTACCTTTAATCTATCGTTTTAAATTTTGGCGTGTAAAAATCAGTGGCGAAGCCTCCATAGAAGCCGAAAAGCCAGGCTTGCCTTTTCAATCTGCTCAATCAATAACATCAACTAATAAAGTAACTCGTAAACTGTTTCAAACTATTTCAAATTTTCCGCGCTCTTTTCTGTTCAACACAGGTCATGACCTCGTAGCATATATATGTAACGTCAACACTTGTTAGTTTGCTTTCTCTGTCTCAAAGCGAACTCGCAATGGACTGTCAAAATTAATGAAACCAAGGAGTTGATTTGAGCTATTAGTCGTCACGCGTTGGTTTTTTACTGGACTTTCAAGAAGACGACCGCTCCCTTTCTAACCTGTGGCAAAATGTTCTATAATGAAATATGACTACAAAATGTTTATATAGTAATTAATATGGAACTAAAAGCTGAGCTTTGCTCTGAAGTTGTTTCGGAGTGCGCGGGCGTGCGGGCGATACATTTGCAGCATTAGTTCACATTTCAATGTTTATGTTTGTTTTTGTTGTGTCTGTTAAAAATTTAACTTTTTCAAAGATTTTTAGTGAAAATGGAGGATTATATTGGAGTGTATAGTGTAGATCAGATTGTATATATAGAGGGGTGTTCCTTGTGATTAATTGAAGTGTGTTTAAGTGCTAACCGACGAGGTAAAGGTAAAATCTTCGAGGTAAAGGTAAAGAGCGTCTTTCGGACTTATCAATTATCGCAGTTGAAAAACAGTTACTGGTACAATTAAAATGTTCACCAATATTTTACGCGGACGTAATCAAATCTTTCGTTAAGAAAGAGAGATCATTCAATTTAGAATAATTTAAATATTTTTTTTAATTTTGTACATAGTTTGTTTGTACTTTGTTCATGTATAGTATTGTATGTAAATATCTTTTTTTTCGCTCAAGCAAACTTTGGGTTTGCTTTCAGTTTTTTTAAAGCCACCGAAGGTATGCAATTGCTGATATGTCATACAACCTATCTAGCAGTAGTATGCCTTCTGTGTGCTTTGTTAAACACGTCCTCGACAGCACTGAATATGAAACTGAAGAGTGGAGACAGATCAAGATTGGTGTATTTTTATAAAACTGCTAAAAACAACAAAACCATTATCTTGGCCTTGCCCTAGTTTGGAGCCCTAAGTTGGCCACTGCGCTAACCGCCATGCTTTTCATATTATGACGTCACTGCCCTCTCCCTATGCCGATTTTGCAAAGGAATAAGATACTTTTCAATGTTTAATAATAAGTTATCATCTATATCATTATTTTGTTGTGCCTGAATCCAAAAATACGAGCATAAGAACGCCGGGAAAGTTATGGATTCGAGTGCCAACTGGTTTAAATATAAGAAATACTTGGTTAAAACTGGCAAGAAGAGTCCCGAATGCATTGTCAACAAAAACTAGACTATTCTTCTGTGAGAATCATTTTGATGTAAGTACGACTTATATTTAACTATCGTTTATATAAAACAAAACATCATGAAGTGAAGGGTATCGCAAGTCAAATTTTGTAATAAATTACGTTAACTTAGATATTATACAAATGGTTGCTAATGATTGTAATTATAGATGAACTAAACTACGAGTATGATAGCTACTAAACGATGTTATATCATAATACACTCTGACCTGGTATTGTGTTTTTGTATAAACAAAAGTTGGTAATAGGTGTAGGGTACATTGAGGTTTTAAAATTCCTCAACTCAGCAAAACAAAAATTGGGATTGCATGCAAAAAATTTTGCCACCATCAATTTATTTTATTTATCCTTCGTAGATTAGTACTTACTGCTTTTACGAATTCGTCTTCCATGAAGTCTTTTCAATAAAATTCGGAATAAAACTCAATAATCGTAATGATAACTTGAACAATTTCGAAATAACACAGCACATTAGCTCTCTTAATCACTGACACAGGACACTAATACCCTTAGACGGTACTTTATCAGTGACGTCATGACAGTATTTAATATGGCGGACAGCGTTTTGCAGATTTGAGGCACAGACAAATAAAATCCTTAAAATTGAAATATAAAATTTATAATGCAATTTTATAAATAGAAATCAATATTTCTCGTTTACTTTTAATAAAATCTATCATAAATACAGGGTATTTTTGAAACGCTCCCGAAAACGAAGACAGACTATAGTACTAACGATACCGTTGACGATGGGACTAGGTTAAAATCGATCCCAATGAAAAAAATCATCTTTTCACAACGCTCCATCATTTTAGTACAGTTAAATGAAACAATAATTTCATAAAAAAATCATGAAAATACTGAAAAATAAAACCAGCACTGAAAATTAAAATAGTACCTACTGATTATAGGGTCAATAAACGCGCAGGCGCTGAACTCTTTTATTTAGCTTGGTACGAAACCACAGAATAAATATGACGTAACATTGCATAGGTATTACTGTACTTCGCTCACTCTACCCTTCCCTTACACACACGCGCTGCCGCCACCCGGCCAACCCATGTCGCCCCGCAATTTACAATGTCAACATATGGGAAATTCCCGCTTGGCCGCCCGCCGCGGTTACCGCAAGGACCAAGGACACACGAACTACGCAGTACGCATTTGTTTCGGCGGGAATTGATTATCAATTTTAGTTTTTGAGACAGTTCTGTGTCGACGTGCGCGTGAGCAGTTCAGTTGTTTTCTGTATAAAATTCTTGTTGTTATTACTTTTATTGTTACGTTTAGTGTTTCTTGTTTTGTTTTTAAAATGCCTAACGCTTACGTTTATAGTGCTCGTGAATACGGCAACATATTAATGTGCCTTGGAGAAGCCTGCGGGAATGCTTTGGGTGCATTACGAATTTACCGAGAAAAATTTTCGACCACTCGACACCCAACTGACTCTCGTCTAATAACAACAGCATTTCAGCTAGTGTTGGAAAATCGGTCCATTACTCCGGTAGCGGCAGAAGGTGGAAATCAAGTGAATGTTCACTCTGAGGAGCGCATTTTAGATGTCGTTCGCCGAAATCCGAACTTAGGTACACGAAGTATTGCTAAATTGTTAAGGCGTCGGGATGTAACAAGTGTGGCATACTGTTCAGTTCACAAAGTGTTAATGCGTAACCGAATGCGACTATACAAAGTGCACAAAGTACAAGCTTTAGTTCCAGGCGATCACGACCGCCAATGAGTTTTTCGCCGTTGGCTATCAGACCAGCAACGTGTGCCTGGTTTCAACAGAACAGAAACGGCCTGTGGAACTGAAGAAATACTCACGTATATTGCGAGGTTAACCCGCACGCTATTCCACAAACCGGGCACCAAACCCGATGGTTAGTTAACGTATGAGCAGGTTTATTTAAGGATCGCATACTAGGACCAGTGTTTCTGCCACAGCGACTTAACGGACCGCGATACCTAAACTTTATAAATGAACAGTTGGTTGTCATTTTGGACGACCTATCGTTGGCTGAATATCGCCGCACATGGTTCCAGCATGATGGGTGCACCTCCACATGTCGTGAAGTTCGTCCGTGAGCGCCTCACCGAGCTATTTCATGATCGCTGGATCGGCAGATTAGGACCACACGCTTGGCCATCTCGCTCACCTGATCTCACCCCGTTAGACTTTTTACTGTGGGGGTATGTGAAAGAAAGGGTTTTAATCGTGAGTGTGATAGTGTTCACGAAATGCGCTAAAGGATCGTGGATATTTTTGACAAACTACGTGTGGACTGTGTCCCCATGATGATGTCCCACCTGCATGAGGAGACGCAACGTCAAGCCCGAAATGAATGGGGCACAATTTGAGCCGCATCTCATAAAGCCACGGAGGATTTAGATTGGTAAGCGGTTTAATACCAATTTTTTAAAATAATTTAGTTTTGCACTGATGTGAATAGGTACGTAACTGAATTTATCAGAATAATAAACTGTGGTGTGTAGTGTAGGTAACACGATGGATAAAAAAGCATGATTATCGTAATTAAAATTTCATTTGAGTAAATTTTTCATTAGTAGGGAATCAAACCAGGTATTTGATTTATTTAACCTGTGAATTCGAATTAAAGTGGCTAGGAAAGTTATTGTAGATAAGTTAGGCATTTAGACAAGTGTTGTAAATTATTAGGTACTGGTACGATGTGGGCTGCGTGTCGGCGTTCGGCGTCGTGCGTTTATTGAACTCTTATCAGCTGATTTCAGGTATTGAAGTTTCATTGCTGGTTTTATGTTTAGGTATTTTCATGATTTTTTTAATGAAATTATCGTTTCATTTAGCTGAGCGTGAATAAAGCTAATTAAACGTTGTAAACAAAATGATTAGTTTTGCATCGGGATCGATTTTATTTGAGTCTCATCATCAAATGTATTCTTAATACTATCGTTTGTCTTCGTTTTTGGGGGCGTTTCAAAAATACCCTATATATATTTATTACATGGTGTAAAATACCCTATTAGCGATTCAAGCGAATACTTCGAAGCGATATAACCGCGAACTAAAGTTATCAGTAGTGCAATTGTGTTTTATTAGTGTGTTTTAAGTTGTAATTGGTTTTCGGTAGTCAATTTTGATATTTCAATCGGCCGTTTTTATTGTCACGAATCCCAAGCTCGTAACAATTACTGTCAGAAGTGGGATCAAATCATGCCGATTTTACCTAAGGACGACATGGATGGTATCCGTACCCGAAGTCAAGGCCAGCAGCAGACGGACCAGAGACAATTTGATGGTGCAACGCCACACACGTCGGAGGGCCAGGTGCCAGCTACGGAGGCCGGCCCGTCAGCAGGTCCAACATCTACAGCACCTGAATTAGGTACTCTGATGATGATGTTGCAGGAGCAGGCTCGCCGACAGTAGGAACAGGCCGGTCGGTTGGAGAAGCAGCAGGAGGAATAGGCCCGCCGACAGGAGGAACAGGCCCGTTGTTTGGAAGAGCAACTCAAACGCGATAAGGAAGAACAGATACTCCTCATGAATGACCTTCACGCTACTTTCGTGAAAGAAATAAGGGAGGTGAAGGATAGGGTGCTCAATATGACAACTGCCTGTCGGAAGCTGAAACCCGAATCGACCGACAATCGGGATGACAACATGACGGCTGACGTGAATAAAACGCTGGACGATTTCAACTTGGGGATGGAATTACAGCTCCCGTAGTAGCTACAACACCTTCGCTACGTGGATTCAAAGTACCGCTGTTCGACAGGACTTTTTCCTGGTCGGCCTAAAAAATCCAGTTCGAGACTATCATGAAAGCGAACGGCTGGAGTAAAAGTCACGACTGTTCTGCCTTGCTGCCTTGCCTTAACTGTTCTGGAAGCTCTCGGTAAGGAAGTGACGTACGAGCAGTTCCCTGAGGCATTGGAGGCGAGATATGGCGACGCTCACCTGGTACACGTCTTTCGTGCGCATCTTAAAGATCGCGTGCAACGCAGCAACGAAAACCTGCAGCAGTGGGCCCTTGAGGTGGCACTTGAAACTTGCACCTGTTCGTACCTGTGATCATTGAAGGGGACCTGGTGCAGATATTCATCGACAGTATCCACGACCTTTAAGTCAGAGCTGCTATGAGGCTCGGGCACCACGAGACGCTTAAGGACGCCTTGGCCCATGCACTGTAGGTGAAAGCCATGCAGCATGATCATCGTTCTCATCGCGCCAGATAGGTTGCAGCAGCTACAGTTCGCAACCGTAATAAAAGAAACATCCCTAGTTGCTATGGCTGTGGAGAAAGAGGCCATCTTCGATCTAGCTACCCTAAGCGAACCGTAGAAAGGGCAGGTGATCGATCTTGAGAAGGTAGTGCAGCTAATAGCACCGCCCAGAAGCGGCAAGATCATCGTTCCCATCGCGTTAGGGAGATTGCAGCAGCTAGTTTTCGACCGCAATAAAAAATACATCCCAAGGTGCTACGGCTGTGGGGAAAGGGGCCATCTTCGATCCAGCTGCTCTAAGCGAACTGTAAAAAGGGAAGGTGATCGATCTCAAAAGGATAGTGCGGCTAACAGCGCCGCCCAGCAGCAGCAGGAGTACGACTTTGTGATCGAACATCGCAGCGGTAAATATTATGGCAACGCATATGCATTATCAAGACCTTGTCCTGAAGAATGTAAGCACTGTACTAGGCAAGAGGGTAAGGAATTGGTATCTGTGAGGATGCTCAGGACAGACCACCTCAGCAACGAGTGGAAGGACAGCCTACAACATGTACAGCAGGCAGGAAGATTCGGACATCAAGCCGATTCTGAAATGTATGAAGGCCAGTGCTCCCAAGCCCAAGTGGAACGACGTCTCAGCGATGAGTTCGACCACGAAAAGCTATTGGGACCAATGGTACAGTTTGCTGATTCAGGATGGAGTTCTGTGCCGTAAATGGGAAAATGATTGGAGTGACCGCTGTCATTTGCAAGTTGTTGTCAAAAGTAGAGAACCAGAGTCCCTTTTTACTATAAATAAGGCATTTCATATTAGTCCTCAGGGGTGACAACATATCTGCATTTTGATAAATAGGGGGATGAATGTAGATAGTCTATGAGCCACAGCATCTACTATCAGGTAAACTATGTGCTCGTTTGTATCCCTAATTCTATTAAAAAATTGCAATTTATAGGAAGATTTTTCCTAAAATTAACTATATTAAAAAACCCTTTAGTATTACAGTAAGTACAGTGCGCTAAAAATACATCAATTTGAGATTAAAATAAATAATATCTGGTTTAGGTGACCATAAAAAATAGGAGCAATGAAGTAGTTAACAACTTGCGCCAAGCGACAACACAGAAATGTGGGCCCGCGTTATAAACCAACTCAAAAAGGACAATGGAGAAATAATATGTGATGGAATTATTAAGCGTCTACTTAAGTTACCATTACAGATATCAATAAAATAATTTACTTTGTAATATCTAATCAAGCTTATGGCCTATCGAATTCAGAAAAAAAAATTATCTTACCTAATTTAAAACTAAATTGATTAGAGGCAAATAGTTGAAGGAATTATTAAGCGTCTACTTATGTCGCCATTACAGATACTAATAAAATAATTTACTATGTATTATGTAACCTAGTTTATGGCCCATCGAAGTCTGAAAAAAAACATCATACAAAATTCAAAACTTAATTGACTTAATTGTAGTTGTTACGATTCGTCAGTCAAAGGTCTTATACCATACAGCCGAGTTTGACGTGTATTTTATTCAGAAAACTCTTCTATATATACTAATGCGTTCTTTAAAGATTACCTCTATGCTAGTAATTACCTTATATAAACATATATGAAAATTATATTGACTAGTTGTTGTTGTAACGATTTGCCAATTAGGGCGTTTTATACCATAAAGCCTAGTGTGATGTGTGTTTTGTTTAAACTGTAATATCTTTAATTCCTGACTTCTTGCGTTAGTATGACCGAAGACAAAAATGTTTAGGATTTTAAACTCTATATTTTTACATATTTTGTATTTGTAAACGCAAGAAAAAGTCACATAAAATTTGTTTGGGAGTTCGCCATTGTCCTTTTTGCTAAAATAAGTACTCAGGCCTACTAAAACCCAACAAACTACAGATAACTTTTTTGTATGCATATTTTTACGTATACAGAAAACTAAATGATAGCATTTGGTATAATGTTGATTAGAAATGTGAAGAATCATCGTGTTTTTAATATTTTTGGGGCGATGTAAGCATAACAACCTTACAAGTGTTGCAGTGGTATGTTTCGAATTGGATTCAATACATAGTTTTATTCATACACTCGAAAAAACTTTACCTCTGCTAAACATAGGCCACCCCCAAGGTACCCTCTCATGCCACAAAGCACGGTCCTGAGCCACCTGCAACCACGGTCTTCCTGCATCTCTTACCAGGTAACTCCATTTAGTGGAGAGCCGCCCCAAAATTTCACTTACCGGGGAACTTTTCTTTCAAATCCATTGTCGGTTCTTCGAGCTATATGGTTTAGCTTACTAATTCGTTGCGCTATGTCGCTTATTCATGTCCTACTGAGGGTATCCTCACGCGGATAGAAACTCCGAGCATTGTCCTCTTCATAGCTCCTGACCGACCTTGAGCGTTTTTATATGGCCAGCAGTAACAGATCACGTCTCAGATCCATATGTCATAAATGGCAACACGCATTTGTCACACACTTATTTTAAAGTTTTGAGGAATGAATAATAACCGAATTCTAAATCACGCTATCGAACTATTCGAACAACTCAGCATTTATAAAACAAGCTCCGTTCACCTTGCTCGGTTGGATATCTCTTTCTTTACTTTTAATCTCTTTATTTCTTCCCTCTTTTACTTCCACAGCCTAAGTTAATGTGTTTTTTTTTCATTTTACATTTAGAGCATTTATCGTAGTGAACTTTCTAAATATATTCTATATCGTTGGTTTATTAAAATACTAGATAACAAGCAATGAGCTATTATTATGTACTACGTACTAGAGGCGACACTGCATTTAGTTACGCTGTACCATTCAATTGCGGCGTTAGCGAAGCACTTTACCTTTACTCAGTAATTCGCTAGGCGCTAGTGAGTTGACACTTGACAGATTGACACGTATTGATTAATTATATTTAAAAAAATCTCGATAAAATATACCTTGGTGTGTTTTAGATATAATTCATATTTCAAGTAATAATTAATTTCAAATAATAATAATTAATATTTCAAGTAATGTTAGCAAATACCAAGTGATTACTTTTTATCGATTAATAAGATATAATCGGTTAATGATAAAAAAGATTAATAATAAAACAAATTGTTCTTAAGGCGCCATCTCGTGTCATGGAATATAGATTATGAAATTAATGTGTTCAGATGCGACATTTCTGTCCGTTCTTAAGTATAGGACGAATATATTATTATGCTCAATTTATATATATATATATATATATATCACGCCTGTCACCCAGAGGGGTAGGCAGAGACTACGGACTTTAATTTGGCACGATCCTGACATACCTCTTTCGCCTCCTTTACATTCATATATCTACAAATGCTCACCGGTTAACCAACGCGAACACCGAGTAGCGCACATTTTTTGTTTGAAATAGCTGTTCCAGTACGTAAGCACATATTGGCTGTGTTTGACAGAAAAAGCGCTAAGAAGCGATTGTAAGCAAAATGGCGATCATAAACGGTAAGCGTTGTCAAATGGTAAATAGCTATTTTCCTCTAGGACACGAAGTTAGCTTCAACCGAACCTAATTTAAATATATGTTTGGAAAGTATTCATATTAAAAACTTACCAATCAGCATTTTTTAATAACATGTATAATATGTTTATTCATGTCATTATATTACTTGAAACTACTTGCATAAAACAACTTATAAATTCTACTTCAAAACAAACCAAATAAATAAGCAAAATGGCGGATTGTGTCAGTATCAGCGCTACTGAAGTTAGCAAACGTGTCCTGGCCGAAAACTGTATAGTTTTGCGATACTGCTTACAAGCGCTTCCTAGCGCTTTTTTCTGCTAAACACACCCATTACTTTAATGATGATAACAAGCGATTTTTTTTTAATTTTGTACTATAAAAAATTAATTCATATTCCTACACTGTCATCAGATTCTAAGTATATTCAAAATTTCAAGTCTCTAGCCAATCGGGAAGTGCTCGGAATTTGAGTTGCAACATTCCACCCGGAAGCCCGGAACGATTAACAGACAGACCTACAAACAAAAAAGTGACTTAATAAAAAACGTGGTAATATTGAAAGAAAAGCCAAATACAGTATTATGACCGACGCGATGTTGAAAATAACAATTAGACTGGTTTCTATTGCGTTAAATAGAATCCTACCAAAACGTAAATGTGAAAAGGGGCCAAGTTCAGTACAGACGAGACGCGACGTTCGAGGTTATCAGCTTCGCTGATAAGAGTGGAGCTATCTGAGATAGCTTCATAGCAGTTGCTTAAAGGGGTGACGCCCGTTCAGATTTCAAATTGTTTGTATCGAACAAGGTCTATAATTAATTTTTTGGGATATAATTTAATTTTGGAAACAGATTTACACTTTTATTAATCTCAAAACCACTCAACCGTCCAAGCCGCGCAAGTGATTCTCGTTCCACCTGTCCGCGTATTAAATGTCTCTTTCTGTTTTACGACGGCACGAGACACTCAATAAAAACGATTACTACTCAAAGAAATAGCTACATTCAAATATAAAATATTCTCGAAAAGCTCAAAAATTTCAGAATTTAATTTTGTTAAAACATAGTTGCTCAAATTAAAAATAATGGATGAAAATATTGCTTAAAGATGGGAATATCAAAAAAAAATTCCATATTTATTTTTTATATCTAGTTTTACAAGAACAGTATAATAGCTACTGGAGAAAATTATTTTATATTATAATAGCCCAAACCCTTTAAAATAACACCAATATCTCAATATTATTTAGTTAATATAGATAAATATATTATATTTACTCAATATAAATATTCACTCCCTAAAGCAATCATGAATTGCATGAGTTGCATTTTAATAATTTCTAGACACATCTCAACAAATTTCTTTTATAAATGGTTATTTATTTTCGGGGATATAAAGTCACCGTGTCTTAACACCTTTCTGCAGTTAGATAAGTTTTTTACTTTGAACTCGGTTAACAGTTGTTGCATTCTGTATAAAGATCACTTGTGGTACAGGGTATCTCAACACCCAAAATCGGATTCATGTTCAACGGCCTACATCGTCTAATAAACAATTGCGTGTATTACAGTAATCACACGGCCGTGGAAATCCTCTATCGCCAAAGTTAAATTCACTACAATTACTCGTATTAAAAAGTAAAAGCAGACTTCAAAGAACTCAAAATGATAAAATAATGTTTGTATAATAATAGCTTCTGAAATCAGTACTAAGATATCGTGTTTCACTGTAAGTTCATCGTCGTTACGTATGATGTATAATATTGCACCTGCCACAATAACGCACGGGTCAGTCAACCCGTGGTGTAATGCCGTTTTGTTAACATATTTATAAAATATAAATAAATAAAAATATAGAAGAGAAGATTAGTAAGTTAAGTACTTTTACAAAATTGGCACATATATATTACTCCTCTGCACAGTTATGTAATAACGTGTTAAAATAAATACCGCATAGTTTAATCCTGTAAGGTCTGGGTCACCATTTTTCAACCAATCGTAAAATTCCATGGCATTGTCAGTGGGATCTCCTTCACCGTAGGTGGCCATGCAGAAAACAGCCAATGAATTTGGAATGCCTGGCAATTTTATGAGTTCTTCCTGCAATTTAATAATAAAAGTTCAATTAACTCTTTCTTTTTCAACAGTTTTGCTACACATGGGACTCTCTCATTAAAAAAATAAAATGCCAAAAGCGCCATACTTATGATTGCAATACCGAACTTGTTAGTTACGACATTGCCTTAAAATTTACGCAAATATAAAAATTATCTAAAGCTGCTGCCTACAATATCTGAATTTGTTGTTGAAGTTTTAGTGTACATTTATAATAGTTAACTTTAAACCCACAATATTATGTATATACAAACGATATTATATTGTATTATATGTGGTAGCAGTAACAGTAAAATCTAATAAAATTCTACAAATTAAGAGCTATATTCTTATCAAAAAAATCGTGTTCTGGTAGGGTCAAAAAACTTTAGTTTTACTCTTCCGATCAGAGATAGATTACTTACAGATTCGATATTTTATATCTGAGTGTAAAAAAATATGGTTGCTTTTAATTTTGATAAAGATTCCATTATTATTATAGTTTGTAAAATTTATGTTGGTACTAAATACTAATATTATAACAGCAGAACAGAATTGTCAATTTTAGAAATAATGTTTCCTTATTTTTCTTTTGCTTATTTTATGCCCAAGTTCCTTTATTTTTAAACATTTAGGTACCTACTTGTTAGACACATATATAGATCAATTTTAGTGGAACATATTTCTATTATAATATGATTTTATATCACAGGGATATCATTTTCGGTTATTAAGCTTTTATACAAAATTATAATATCGTTGTTGTTATAAAGTAGTAAACATTTCCTAAATTGCTTTTGGTAATATTTTAACGATTTGTTTACCAAAACGATGCTCCCTTGAAAATTAAAACAAATAGGAACCTAATGGCATTTTAAATAAGTTGCCTTGGTAATTATCGCACATTTGACTTATTTCAAATAGTATGCATATTTTACAAAAAAAAGGGAAATTTGTGAGAATTGTAAACAAAAAATTACTTAGACTTAGATTAAGACTTTAGTGCTTTGCATTTTCATAAAATGTTTGCTCCCTCGTTTAGCTGCTGTTTATTTGTTTCACAGTTTTTCTAACGATTATTAAATTAACAAGAAAGTTAGTAAAGTTGCACGGGGTCACGTTATCAGACGAAAAAACTTAATATGAAAAAACAAAATATTTGCTAAAATTTACAAAATGAGAACATGTATTATTATTGTCGGCTATAGGTTACTTGTGATGTCAGTGACCTAAATTTTAAAGACTTTTCTGTTTTGCATATTTGGTTCTTCAACAATACTGACTGAATTTTTTCTGTCTGTCCTTAATTTAAAAATATACAAACCATATCACATTCTTCGGGATCAGCGACCATGCCCTTCATTTTGTACCGGATGCCCTCCTTTGCGAGGCGACTAGCGAATTCCTCACCAGTACCAGTTTGTGACCCGTAGAAAACTACAAGGCTTCTTCCAGATGTTTGCAACTTTTTAATAAACGAGTTTTCTATTATTTGTATAGATCCAGCCGGCCTGTTGAAAAACAAAAACATAACGCTTATTATTTGTATACTTATCTACGGTATCATGTAAAATACGAAGGACATCTCATTTAAACCACTACTACTATATTATATTTACTATAGTACATGAGCGTAATATGGTTATGGTCACTTTCTTATAACTCAAAAAGGATGGTTTTGTGTTACCATACCTCTTCATCGTTCAAATTATAAAGGATCAAACGGTCGATGCTTTATCAACTCTCCCCGAGGCCCAAGACCTGCGGGGCAGAAAGCCCCACGCTGAAGACATCGAACGCTTATCGACGCTATTTTGACAGTTAACATTATAGTAAATATTTGTATGGTGTATTGTAATTAGTGTTTCCAAGTGCTCCTAATTATTGCCAAAGTTTGTTAGCTATTTTTTCTTAATATATTAGTTATAGTATATGACGCTGTGTTTTTGTCCCTGTCCTTCTCTTAGTTTTGGCCTTACAGGACGGCAAAGCTTAAGGTGACCATACCTATTACCCTCACGTATCTTATTTTAAGAAAAATAACACACTTTTACTATATTTATACTGCTGTATAAAAAAATAATACTACATATTTATTTCAGTTGTGACAACTGAAATAAATATGTAGTATTAATATATGCAATAAGATAGATATTTTTACTGTAAATGTAAGATAATAACATGCTAAACCTAATATTTATAAGAAAACACGATGCTAGCGTAAATAAATATTATACTAGAATGTTAAGAGGATAGAGTAAGTCAGCTCAAATTCTAATTTCGTCCCCATTTCCCCGCGCGTCGTATGCTATGTACCGATATGTTTGTAATCACTAATACCGTAAGTAGAAAGGTCGTTAGACACTTATTTCATTAGGTTTATCATATTTATGCCTGTTTCTTAACGCCAAGCCAGCCGCTTCTTATTTTTATCACGGTTATTTCCCATTTTAATTTTACGTCGTACTGTTGCGTAATGTATATTCTGATCGTAAGCGACACAACTTCTCCCTTCAAAAGCCTAAGCGATACTAACAGGCGACAGGAATCAAGCTCAAGACGCCGATAGTTTAGGTAATTTCTTTTTACAGTGAAAATAATGGTATTTTAAAAAAAGTAAATAACATAAGCATTTGTTTATAGTTAGTTCAGTTAGTATGCAAAGTTTCATGATCTTATTTAAAGTATTTTTTGAATAACAGCGGTTTATTGTTTATTTTGGAGGTAACTTTGGATTTTTTTTCTATCGAGAAAATTTTACGAAATCGTGTTTTCGTCTAACATAATTATTAACATTAATCCTCAACTTTACCATATATTTATTTCAAAATTAATGCTGCAATATTTTCGGCATAACGAAGGATCTTGCTAAGCCATTTGACATTATATTTCCCCTTAAGTGTTTCACACTATTTTTATTGTCACGTACAATTACTAATACCTTTTTATACGATTATATAAAACGTTATCTTTAGAACTGCTTGTGCATTAACTGATAACACCTACATAAACATAATATGATACAGCATATCTTATATATATATATATATAATATCTTTTTTATTATAATAATCTTTTATTTAATATAATACAGTTTTGCGATTCTTAAGGGTATTTAAGCATGTTAAAAAAACGAGTTGCTTTTGGATTTTCCCACTAGCTAGCTTGTTCTTATAATATAAAACATATTAATTCCTGATTTGTTTATAAGTGCTTCAAATTTTAATATATGCATAATCATTCCATTTCCTTAAAAAGTTCATTTTAATAGCATTCGTAATATTAGCTTACTGAATCATTAAATGCCTTATATATTTATTGTACGATAAGAAAATGAAAATTTTGATAACATGCTATTTACAAAAACTCTAGATTGAACGATTTTAAATTATAAATAAGAATATTACACATCGTGGACTCGAGACAGTACTGGACTGCTGCGCATGGATAACTTACACAAAACAGGCTACTGATGCGCTACCACCACTGAGGACTAAAGCAAGGTTTAGACGAAGCCAGTAACGCTGGCGCCAGTCCTCAGACAAGCCAGCGCTGGCCTGGCCCGTGTTGTTTAGATGAGGCCAAACGGATTTCATTTCATTACTATATTATACATATGAAAAAAAAAAAAAAATATATATATATATATAGCGTTAAAGACAAATATATGTTCAGCTGAAATATAAAAAAAAAGAACTTAACCTTGCCCATACCTCGTGTGTCTGCATAATCATTATTTAATATGTGAGTAATAAAAACGGGTCGGTAACTAAAATCTTTATATTTACGAATATATATATCGTTACCGACGTCATCAAGCAAAAAAAGAGGTAATGTGCTATTATGGAGTTTTTACTGTTGTGTCAGATTCGTAATCTGTAGGTTTGTAATACACATTAATAATTTTTTTGAGATCTTTATTGGAGATATATTAAATAACACTTTTATTGTATGCAAATTAACAAAGCGAAGTGCTTAGTAAACGCGATTCCTATAATTTTGTGGCTTTATTTTAAGTAAACTCAATCAATAATGGTGTTACGATATTTTATAAGAATAGGTAAGAATTTATTTTTAATCATATGTATTTAACATTTACGTATACTCTACTATTTATATATAACAAATCTCTACTATGTATTTAGAAAATATAAATATATATAAAGAGAAAGATTTCCAACTGAACATACTGTACAGAATCACTTAATGAGCGATTCCACGTCGAAAACTTCATGTTTAATGGTGGCCACACACGGTCAGTTCAACTGATCAGTTGAAACTAAAACTGTTGATACTTTTTAAAATATCGGATTTTTGATATATCCATTAATAAACTTATATGTAAAACTCCCATATTAATAATATTTATAATGATCGATATATCGAAAATCCACTATTTAAAAAAATATCAACAGTTTTAGCTTGAACTGATCAGTTGGAATGATCAGTTGAACTGACCGTGTGTGGCGTCCATTACAGTTTTTTTTTTCAAGGGCAATATCGTAATGATGTGAGCAGTGCCGAAAAACAAAATAAAAAAATAACAAAACCAAGTTATCTTTCACGTCGAATACAATCATTATTATAAGCTAAAATACTTTATTTCAAGCATTATTATAATGGAATATATTATAGTCTTCAAGTGCAACACAAAATCTAAATTACGAAAAGGATTCCATTTTATATTAGAAAACATTACCATAAAATCATCAAAACTGTTTCGGATATAAACTTACCGATTTTAAGTTAAAATGTCAAAATACATGTAATATTAAATATCCAAAAAAAATTTAGCTCTTTTTATTTAGTCAATTATTTTATAGGTATGATTATTTTAAAAATACATCACGCACAGACGCCGTCCGATTCAGTAGCAGTGGTGTCAAGTTAATTGAGTTTTCTCCTAGGGTGTCGGGGCCAAAGATTTCTTTGGTCGGGGCGACTAAAAATTATGATTGGCGACCGTTGGCAATTTAGGCTACTTCGGAAAAAATAAGGGCGATTTTTGGCTATATAATTCGCTCTCTTTAAGTATCTTAGGATACAAAATAAAAATGTGTGTCATGAAACATGTCTTTGACAGTTACCTTGCGCTCTCCCCACCTCGCGCAGTCACGTACACACGCATATAGAACATTGCAGTGTGCGTCAATATTACGCCGTTCCTGAGCGATCGCGTAGATTTTGACTTGCGCATATTTGAATAAAATCGTTTATAAATTGTATATTTTGTACGAGAGCGAGAGAGAGAGAGAGAATGAAACAGGAGATTGGCAGCACCATCTTCCTGATAACAACTCAATACACATAATTAAAAAAGCTGCGATTGCACATCCGTCAATCACATTAAATCAATTTATGGCAAATATCCATAGAATTCTGATAGACTGTAATGAATGACGTAATAAGAATAACAATGTGAATTATGACATAAAAAGGCTTGCAATTCTCGATAATTGGCGACATGAAAAAGATGGTTACAATCTAATATACCATACTAATATTATAAATGCGAAAGTGTGTTTGTTTGTTTGTCCTTCTTTCACGTCGCAACAGAGCGTCGGCATGGCATGATTTTTTGTATGGGGATAGTTCGGTGGCTGTAGAGTGACATAGGTTACTTTTTTCCGCGGAAAAACATCTCATTCCCGTGGGAAAATAGAATATGTTGCACAAGTTTGTCCTTCTTTCACGTCGCAACAGAGCGTCGGCATGGCATGATTTTCTGTATGGGGATAGTTCGGTGGCTGTAGAATGACATAGATTACTTTTTTCCGCGGAAAACATCTCATTCCCGTGGGAAAATAGAATATGTTGCACAAGTTTGTCCTTCTTTCACGTCGCAACAGAGCGTCGGCATGGCATGATTTTTTGTATGGGGATAGTTCGGTGGCTGTAGAATGACATAGATTACTTTTTTCCGCGGAAAAACATCTCATACCCGTGGGAAAATCGAAAAGATTGCAAAATTTAATTCAGAGCGTCAAGCTACTTTAATAGCTTCTGAAACACCTTCTCAAAGTCAGCGAAGGCGTCTTGAACAGGCAGATCGTCAAGCTACTTTAAGAGCTACTGAAACACCTGCTCAAAGTCAGCAAAGGCGTCTTGAACAGACAGAGCGTCAAGCTACTTTAGGAGCTACTGAAGCACCTGATCAAAGTCCGCAAAGGCGTCTTGAACAGGCAGAGCGTCAAGCTACTTTAAGAGCTACTGAAACACCTGCTCAAAGTCAGCAAAGGCGTCTTGAACAGTCAGAGCGTCAAGCTACTTTAAGAGCTACTGAAACACCTGATCAAAGTCAGCAAAGGGATCTTGAACAGGCAGAGCGTCAATCTACTTTAAAAGCTACTGAAACACCTGCTCAAAGTCAGCAAAGGCTATTCGAACAAGCGGAACGTCAGGCCGCCTTAAGAGCCGCGGAAACACCTGATGAAACTCAACACACACTCATTGAGCAAGCTGAACGTCAATCTACTATAAGGGTATCAGTAACACCAGAACAGACACAGGCGCGAAGAGATGCAAATGCACAGCTCCAAGCTGAACGTCGACGCAGCATTCAATTATGATCCGTTGATTGATTATAAAAATCACAGGTTAGTTGTTATCGGACTGATGGACAAGGCGTGTCGATTTTGCAGCGCTTTTAAACGGAAAGATGAGACCGCAGGCATGTGCTGTTCCAATGGCAAAATGTCTCTTCCGTTACTTGGGGAACCAGAAGAACCTTTGAAAACTATCTTTTTATATGATGCTAATGAGTCACGGCGCTTTTTAAACAGGGTCCGGAAATATAACTCATGCTTTCAAATGACGTCCTTCGGAGTTGACCGGGAAATAATAATGCCGGGATTTTCGCCTACATTTACGTTGCAAGGGCAAATTTATCATAGAATAGGTTCACTTTTCCAGCTGAAAACGAACAGCATAAATTTTTACAAGTATATTTTATGGGTGACAAAGAAATTGAGGTAGACCGTCGCTGCCAATTTATCCAGGGAGTTGAGAGAGACACAGTGTTCAAAATTCAAAGATTCTTGCATGAACGTAACATTTTAGTCAAAACATTTAAAACTGCTTTAGAAAACCTACCTGAAGAGAATTATAAAGTCGTCATTCACGCAGATCGGACCCCTCGAGGAGAGCATGAAAGGCGCTACAATGCACCTTTGATAAACGAAATAGCAGCCGTAATTAGTGGTGATCAATTTTCTTCACGAGACATTGTCTTGAGAGCACGTGATGATACGTTGCAACGGGTAGCCGATACACACAAGTTTTATGACGCTCTGCAAAACCCATTGATTTATTGCAAAGGACAAGAGGGTTATCATTTTCAAATTCCACTCATTAACCCGGTCACAAAGGAGCCTACTCCGAACAAAAAAGTATCATGTATGGATTTTATACGTATCATATGATGTTGCGAGAAAATGATTTTAACCACTTAGCCCGGTGTAGATAATTATTTCATCAATTTTTGGTAGAAATGTATGTGAAGGTAGAATTTCTAGCGATGCCAATGTAAACCCCAGAGATTTAGGTAAAATGGTAATTCTGCCCTCATCATTCGTTAACAGTCCCCGCTACCTACATGAGTACACACAAGACGCATTCGCCTATGTACGAACTTACGGAAGACCTGATCTTTTTGTTACTTTTACTTGCAATCCCACATGGAAAGAAATAACCGAGGAGCTAATACCGGGCCAAAAAAGTACTGACAGACACGATTTAGTTGCTAGAGTATTTAGATTAAAAGTACAAAAGTTAATGTATGTAATTAACAAAGGGAAAATTTTCGGAGAGGTGCAAAAAAAAATTCATGTATTCAATTGAATGGCAAAAAAGAGGATTACCGCATGCCCACATTCTAATATGGCTTAAAGAGAAGTTGCGGCCCAGCCAAATAGACGACATAATAAGCGCCAAGATTCCGGATCCTGAACAAGATAAAGAATTGTACGATACCATCGTTCGAAATATGATTCACGGTCCATGTGGAGCACGAAATTCAATGACGCCACGTATGAAAGAAGGAAAATGTACAAAGAAATTCCCTAAACAGCTATTAAAAGAAACATTGCACAATAACAATGGCTACCCTTTATACAGACGCAGAGCTCCCGAAGATGGTGGCAGGAAAGGTACAATCAAATCTCGCTCTGGAGCGTTCGAAACCTTAGATAACAGCTGGATTGTCCCGTATTCGCCCATTCTATGTAAAATTTTTAATGCCCACATTAATGTAGAAGCATGTAGCTCTGTCCACGCAATCAAGTATATCTGTAAGTACATAAATAAAGGAAGCGACCAAGCAATATTTAATGTCAGGAGTGAAGGTGAGTCAAATCTCGTTAATGAAGTACAGACCTTTCAAGCAGGGCGTTATGTCAGCAGTAACGAGGCAGCGTGGCGTCTCCTTGGCTTCCTTTTACACGAAAGGCACCCAACAGTTACTCACCTTGCTGTGCACTTAGAAAATGGAGAACGTGTATATTTCACCGAAAGAAATTTTCAAGAAAGAATTGCATCACCGCCAAAAACTACACTAACAGCCTTCTTTCAACTTTCTCAAACCGACCCCTTTGCAAAAACGTTGTTATATTCTGAAGTCCCCCGCTATTATACTTGGAACACATCTAGGAAGGAGTGGAAACGCCGTATTCAAGGCGCGCCTGTTGCAAATTGGCCCGGTGTAAAGTAATCAGATTCCCTTGGTCGTGTGTATACCGTCCATGTAATTAATTTTGAATGTTTCTGTTTACGATTGCTGCTGCACCATGTTCGGGGTCCTTCAGGATATAAAGACCTTAAAACTGTCAACGGTCAGGAATGCGCAACTTATAGAGAAGCATGTGAAGCTCTGCATCTTTTAGAAAACGATAATCACTGGGATGAAACCATGGAGGAAGCTGTGCAGTGCCAGTCACCAGCCAAAATTAGGGATCTTTATGCAACTCTCATATCATCTTGCGGGCTATCTAGTGCACATGAATTGTGGGACAAATATAAAGAGTACATGGCGGAAGATATTTTGCGAAGGTTACAGAAGACACACGCGAAAATGACATACAATGAACACATTTATAATGAAGCACTTGGAAAAATTGAAGATAAAGTATGGCAATGGTAGGCAAAAAAATTAAGCGACTTTGGAATGACAAGCCCTCAGCGAACAACCGAAAATGAACTAAGTGATGAAATTATACGTGAAACAAACTACGATATACCAGCTTTGCAGCAGCAAGTAGCCGAATTTGTACCCCGCTTGCTTTCCCGAACATAAACGAGTTTTTGACAAAGTATTAGGACAAATTGAATCTGGAAATGGTGCACTTTTCTTTTTAGATGCCCCTGGAGGAACTGGGAAGACATTTTTGTTAAATTTATTATTAGCGCAAGTACGGCAAGATAAAAACATTGCTGTGGCCGTAGCTTCCTCCGGTATAGCCGCCACGCTGCTAAGCGGGGGCCACACTGCACATTCTGTTTTAAAACTCCCTCTAAATCTAGCCCAGGAAGAATCGCCGATCTGCAACTTTAGCAAAAATAGTGCACGAGGTATAATGCTACGAGGCATTGTATTTGTATAATGATATTAATGCTGGAAACTATATAACCAATACCGATGTAATGGGAGGAATGGTGGTTTTACTGGCTGGTGACTTTCGCCAAACTTTACCTGTAATTCAAAAGGGCACACCTGCAGATGGAATTAAAGCATGCCTCAGTCGTCTATTTTATGGAACAAGGTGACAAAATTCAGTTTAACTACGAATATGAGAGTGCATTTGTATAATGATATCAATGCTGAAGTGGAAACTATGCTGACACATTATTAAAAATTGGCGATGGGCGGTTGGAAACGGATGCTGAGGGCTGCGTTAAATTGACGAGAGATTTTTGTAATTTAGTACAGTCATTCCGAATTAATTGCGAGCGTTTATTCAGATTTAACGAACAATATGGATGATGACAAATGGTTATGTGAAAGAGCGATTCTTGCACCAAAAAATGAGAGCGTTAACAAAATAAATTCAGATATATTAATCGAAGTAGCAGGAGAAATAACAGAGTATTTGTCATTAGACACATTTATGGACACAGAACAGAGTTGTCAGGTGTGCCCTCACATAAGCTTCAATTAAAATTAGGCGTCCCAGTCATGCTAATGCGAAATTTAGATACTCCTCGGTTATGTAACGGGACAAGGCTGCGTGTGACACATCTTAGACGGAACATAATCGGTGCTACAATTTTGACAGGCGTAGGAAAAGGTGAAAATGTTATTATACCCAAAGATTTAAATAGATAGATGCGCCTTTGCGCCTTCACCTTGAAAACTGTGGCATTATTTTTGGATGTGTTCGTTTGCAAGACGCTGACGCGCGCTCACTAATGCAATAGTGTCATCTCTTATTATCTTATAGAAATTGTGTATACTTTCTTCTCTGTCGCACAAATGAGCACTGATTGCGAATGAGTGAGCTCACTCATTTGAGAATGGACACATTTCGGAGTGGACATACTATGGTAAGGGCGCATCTAACTATTTAAATCTTTGATTATACCACGGATCCCTATAATTCCCACAGATCTTCCCTTTCAAATCAAAAGGTTGCAGTTCCCTATTAAGCTCAGTTTTGCAATGACAATTAATAAAGCGCAAGGGAAAACGTTACAGGTAGCGGGGGTCAACTTAGAAAAACCGTGCTTCTGTCATGGTCAGCTGTATGTAGCATGTTCGCGTGTGTCAAATGCCCAGAATCTCCACATTCTTTCCCCGAATGGAAAAACATATAACATTGTGTACAGTAGCGTCTTAAAATAGTGTTCAATTAGTTTTTTTTCCAAAATTTTCACAATCGATCGAACCCTTTCAATTCAAAATTTCCTCAATTATTATTAGCTCAGTTTCTTTTCAATTGCAAATGCTGCACCTCTGACGGACTTATTAAGCTCAGTTTCCTTTCAACTCAAAAGGCTGCATCTCTGACGGATCTTTTGTTTGGCTCAGTTTCCTTTCAATTCAGAAAACTGCATCTGTGACGAATCAATTTAGCTCAGTTTCTTTTCAAAAGTCTGCATCCCTGACGGATAATTATGCTCAGTTTCCTTTAATTAAAAAAATATCCCATTTCCATTTGGAATAAACAGGCTATTTTCATGCTTTCCCATACGCTGCATTTCAAAACATTTAAATAGGCTGACGAATCAATTTTGCTCAGTTTCCTTTTAATGGCTGCATCTCTGACAAATCTATAAAACTCAGTTTTCTGTCAATTCAAAAAGCAATGGATAGTTCATTTCCCAGTAACCATGCGGGCGAAGCCGCGGGTAACAGCTAGTCTATCATAATATACTTATAATTCGATGAGCTGATGTTATCGGTTATCGGTGTCCGTGTTTCACATTTACAAGAAAATGCACTTTTTTGAGGTACAATTTTAAGGATAGAGTTATTCAGAATTAAATAATAAGTTCCACCACATAATAAATAATAAAATAAAAACTTCCACTCCACCGTCGATAATTTTTTTCCTTTTTTTTTAAACACATTACCCCCACACTAGGATTTTCTCCTGTATCGTGGAGGTAGTTTAAAAAAATAAATTGTACAAGGATAAACATCCAGACCTGGAACAATTATTTGCAGGCCATACAAACGCTTGTTCCGTGCGGGATTCGATTCCGCGGCTCCCAGCGCAACCACTCATTGCTAAGCCATTGCGCCACGGAGCCGTCATACTAGACGAAGAAGACTACGTACCCATATAATTGTACCCATACATTAGTCTTCTAACGTTGAATTGCTACAAGAATAATATCGCCAGTCTATTCGAATTAGCAAAGCTTTGCAAAGATATCTTGTGGTTTTGTAAATATGGAGCGAGCTCACCATATTACCAACCTTTTTAAATTCTTGTAATTGCGATAGTAAAAACTTTAAGAACTACTAATTACACTGTTGAAGAGACTCTATTTTCAAACATTTAATTCATTTGTAACAATGATTCAAATCGATTTCAAAACTAAATTGTTTACTCCCCTTTTTGATCTTCTATCTTGAAATAAACCGCAATAAATTTGTAAGACTGATTAATTCTTTTATTAGATATAATTACGAAAAGAAAACCGTGAGGCGTGCAAAAAAAAGTGAAAGTTATGCTTTATATTTAGTTTAATAAAAGGACAAAACTTTACAATCATTCATTACTTATTTCTCAAAAAAAAAAAAAATTTGCAACGGGCCAAGATCGGTACCTACGACGGTCGGGAATATGAAAGATCGACTCTGCAGTATAAAAAAGCCAATCACCAATTTTATAAGCAAAAGTATTTCAGAGCTGAAGCAAATTTTAATAGCATCATCACAATTATCGATGGTACTAAAATCTGTTTCTAGGGAAGGCACAAAAGCGGAAAATGACCTTTAAGCGTGCTGTAAGGATAACCAAACTTTTTGCCTATTTGTTAATGCCATTATCATTATATATATATATATATATATATATATATATATATATATATATATATATATATATATATATATATATAAAAGATAGATATAAAAGAGGATGTCCTGAGTGACTGACTTATCTATCAACGCACAGCGCAAACTTGACGTAGAAATCCGAATTTGGACTGTAGCTGACTTTTATAAGGTAGATACCACTTACCACTAAGAAAGAATTTTGGAAAATTCAATCCCTAAGGAGATGAAAAATGAAATACGATGTCACAGTTTGTATGAAACTTTTAATTTTACGGGGCGATTGACTCAAAACTTACTATAGGTAGGTACTCTGCAAATAAAATAAATGAATTCGGGTTTAGCTATTTTTCCAAATATAAAGCCAGAGGATGTTTAAATGAATATGGGGAAAAATTAATTAATGATATTTTTAATATGGAAATCGGTGCATAAACTCTGGAATTATAAATACTAAAATTTTCTCCTTAGGGTCTTAAAACGAGGATGCAGTTTGTATGAAAAATATTGTATTAAGTCGATACCCCGACCAAAACCTTGTGATAATGCGTTTTTCGGAGACTATCTCATTAGTTATGAGAAATAAACTACATCTAAAAGCACATTATTAATGTTCGATATCCTATCATCACATTCCGCGTTCTTATTTGTTTTTATGTATTATAAATACATTTAAAATGAATGTTTAAAAAATGACTAAAATTATTGATTACATGCATCTGTTGCTAAAGGCAACGCTCTAATCATTTGAGGAATACACTAATGGATAGATAATTTAAAAATCTTTATTATTGACGTTATTTAATTTCTTAAGTTCGCTTTTCTTTTTTAATTGAGATAATTCCAAAATTTGGGCGTATTTCTTACGCGATACATTGTAGCGAGAGCGCGTGGATTGTATAGGACCGAACGCTCAAGGTCGTTCGATAGGGGTAACGCCTTAAGACACACAGCCTATAAAGCTAGACGTATAAACCTAAACTTAGGACAGTAGCTGCCTGTTAGGACGCAGGTATCCACTAAACTGGTGAACTGGTGACTGTGCGATGATGGATTTATTTTTTGCGAAGATGTTTCCTCGAATTTAGTATTAATATTTATTCAGCAAATTAATTTTAAATTCTTTTTCATACTTTAGTTTTTGATATTGTATTAAAATTTTATCATAAGATAAAATAGTGAGACAGGAAATAGAAATAACAAAGTTCACAGATTGTAATTAGCAAACAATTATTTTAAATTGATGAGTTACACAACCAAATGAAATAATAGTTGTTATCTCTGAATGATCGTGGGTCTCACCCCAGCCTACTACCTACTGTGTAATGCGGTCATGTATGGAGAGCGATACGCATCGCTTGCCGTAACATTATACTAAGTGTTCTTGTTTGTGTTTTTTCTGAATGCCCTGGAAACAGACTTTAGAACAATCCATCCTGATAACCCTGGTTCATTCTACACCTATATATATTTTTAGATTTAATTTTTTAAAGGTTTCCTTTGATGATAACGAAAGGAGACTTTTAAGGTTACCAACAGACTTTCACTGTAATATTACTAAAAGAAAACCTTTTTAAAATAAACAAGGGTACAATATAACTTCCTGGAAGCCGTGTAGTTTTCTAACCCTTGTCGCACCTCACTTTGTTATAGTACAGTATGTTTTTAGTGACTTATAACGACGAACGAACGGGATGTTACTAACGGCTCCTGCTATTTGTTTGCGTCATGTATTCCAATATTTTGGTAAATATTCAAAGAAATTGGAATGTTATAAAATGCTTTTCAAATTTACTAAAGAACGCCCAAAACATCATTCAAACAGGGCAATTCTATGGCAATAGGCAAATGCCAAGACGCATTAAAGCTGCCAGTAACTAGTATTAATAAGCAAGAAGGGGATAATTTAGCAGTATTATTAACCACGAACGTTAAAAACCTTTGAGAGATAACGAATTCGCTTTATTTAACTGTAGCATAGCGTTAACCTTCTGCATAATATGCCAATTCATTATTATCTAATGCGAACATGATGTGCAATAATGAAGAGCTCATTAAGAAAATGTTTAGGTACATACAAGCTTTTTACCCGCGACTTCGCTCGGATGGGCTTCTATATATCGAAATCTCTTTAATTAAATTACTATAAAATTAATGAGTGCTTTGAAATAATCGCAGGTAAATCAGTTTTAATTTAAAATGTTTAAAACTTTTAAACAGTTTATAAATTAATAATTAAATTAAAAACCATCTCAAGTTTCATATTTTTATAGTGTAATTCGTATGGTGAGTGTGGAGAATACGACCCCCTTTTACGTAGATCTCAGGGGTCATAACGCATCTGCATTTTGACCCTTCATCGAATATATAATATACAGAATGGGTCCCACATATGTATATGCAATAAATGAAACCATATACTTGTTATCGCCTTTGCTGACGATATACAAAAAATGAACGTAATCGGTCCAGTAATTAGGTCAAAAAGTAGAGTTTTAATTTTAAGCAAATTTGAACACTCTATAGAATTGGGTCACTAAGTCAATGATTCAATGAACTTGAATCCTTGAACATTAAAAAGCGACGTTGCCACGCAGTGCAAACTATTGGTATTGCGACATATCGACAGCGGTGTCTTTTGTCGGCGTGCCACCCGCGTGCAACGTTGTCACTCTTCCAAGGGGTCAAGGTACGTTGTCTAAACAGAGTGTTCACTTTTACAGAATTTATTTTAATATTTATTTTGTTTGAAAATTTCACTTTTTTATTTTACCGGTTTTAATTTAATATTTAATTATTCTACACTTCTACGGACTAGTATTACTTGTGGTTTCATTTATTGCATATATGTGGGACCCATTCTGTATGTAGATGTCTATGGGCTACAGCATCCACTTACCATCAGGTGGGCTGTGTGCTTGCTTGTCACCCTTATTCTATAAAAAATAATGTGTTAGAAATTTTTATAATTATAACGTAATAATTTGTGTTTCTTCATTGCAACAGGCAACTGCAAAATTTGTTGAACTTTTTTCTCTCGTACCATCTCCAAACAAAGTTGAAGTTGTGTCTTTTAATCGTATCAGGTCACACACCTTGTACTAATTACACATGTCGCCGGTACGAATACTTTAGTTCCAAAATATTATTTTACCAATTATTGGAAAATATGAAATTTTTATCTTTGAAGTATTCTTGTCTCATACAAGATTTACCATACCATTACCATTTACTTATTCTACGCCACTTACGGCATTGGACTTTGTCACAATATGAAAACCTGACGACCTAAATATATCTCATTCATTAACGTTATCATTGTAATATTTCATAAACTATTATTTATTCTGTGGTAAGTAATATGTACTACGTAACAGAACAGACACTGCGAACGAAATCTGTGCAGCACGGGCACGGCAGTGCGGAGCGCGCAGGAGGCACGCAGTACATACCATGGCATAGGCTAAGTATGAGCCCATAGGTTCTAACGCGTGTTGCAAATGACTGAGTCTCGATGTCTCTTCTAATATATAAGTACATTTTACATTAAAGAATGTTATTTGATTCTTTTAATACAAAATTGAAGTGAATAACTTACAGGCGAACTGATCAGTAGCGATTTGCAGCCCGTAACCTACTTCAAGAGAAGAAGGTTATATAAGTCGTCACCACAGAGGACTAAGATGGTATTTTTTAATGTACATAGGCTGCATAGGCTCACTTAGAACCTCTCACGAATAATCAGCAACAAACAAATAACATTTTAATAAATAACAGTTTCATTCAATGTAACATTTATATAAAAATTACTAATAATCATGGACAAATATAATACTGAAATAATATTTGTTTAGTATTCAGTGTGAAACTTGTCGACTTTCAAATGACCATGCGTTTGTTTTTAATGTAATTTGTCAATTGTATATAATATATATGCTATTCTAATCAGTACTTATTCAATAATTTTTAAATTTACGTAAAGTAAGTCAAGCATTTAATCAGGTACTTTGTTATAAAATCTAATGCCTTATTCCATAAAGGAATTGTAAGTTTTTTTAATGGGATATGGTGACAAACGAGCACACAGTCCACCTGATGGTAAGTGGTTGCTGTGGCCCATAGACATCTACATCTATACTCGATTACGAATCAAAATGCGGATGCGTTGTGACCCGTGAGGACTAATATGGAAAGCCTCGTTTCAAGTAAAAAGGGTCTCCGGTTCTCTACGCTCATCATACGAAACACAGCAGCATTAAGCTACTATTTGACGCTGGTATTCTGTGAGAGCGTGATCCTTCCCCGGTTGAGCCGACCCATTCGTGCTACAACTATACTACTAATATAACTGCAGCATGGCTCTACCACGTAGTTTTCCTTAGTCTAATCTAATGATGTAACAAGTTTATTTTTGTTTTCAGTATTAAGGTCATGTATGTCACTATATTTACTGTACATAGGTATTTATATTTTTCCTTACAAGTAATATATTAGAGTGTAGTAAGTTTGCGCCTTCTATAATATATGCCCTTATCTAGTATTATATACTCTATTATCAAAGCACTGTCTCTACTCTGTGGTCATTACTGGTAAAAAGTATCGAATTTTGTAATTGTTTAGGAAATGATATTATTTTCATTTAATAATAACATAGAGTTATGTATTGTGAAGTAAAAGTTAATATGCCGAACTCTTTAAATCGTTCCTTTACTTTTTAACTTTTTATACACACTTGTTTTCTCAAGTTATAAATGGAACGAACAGCTCTCTTCTGCAAAACAAATTTCATATTGATGTCCGCTGCCATTCCCCAAAGTAAAATACCAAAGGATATAACGCTTTGGAAACAAATGAAATATACTAAGAGAGCAGATTTCACATCAGTTAATAGTCTAATTTTACGTTATGCAAATGCAGCAGAACGCAGTTTTGCGCTACGTGTAGAGATTTGAGCGCTCCACTGAAGCTTAGAACCAACGTAATTTCTTAAAATACTTTCGAATTCCAACTAACAATGTTTAACAATTCCTCACCAAGATTATTTATAATCATGATTAATTTTTTGAAATAAGACAATGTAATTTATACCATGAATTTAGTTTTTTCGCATTCAATAGAAGATTATTAACCGTAAACCACCGTTGTATTTGCGAAGAGCATAATTCACATAATGAAAGTTAGTTTTATTTCTGAGTATTTATAGTGTAGATACACTGAGTATAAGTGTCATCTGCAAACAGCACTATTTAACAAAATTTGGGCACAAAGTACGGCAAATCGTTAACATATGCCAAGAATAGAAAAGCAACTAGAATAGAACCATGCGGTACACCCATTTGAACCTTAGAGTAATTACATACATACGTATGCATAGAGAACCTACAATTCTACATAAATTGAGTCAATATACTTGTCTCGTTTTTTCTAATTTAATTTTCAAATAAAGCAAAAACACGAACACAACAAATCTATTGAAAGATGTTGCGAGTAATTCATGCGTAGAAATAGAAATGTAAGTGGTCATCTTTGGTCTCATTACACTATGCCAAATATGAGAGTAAGAACACTCATATGACCTGATTTAAAAAGATGACATCCTTATTGTAATATTTATCATGTGCGACGTTAATTTACAAGACATGACGTCTTTAATTCTATAGCGATTACGTTCCCAATGTTGTATGAGGCAACAATCGACATCGATATTTTTGTTTAGTTATTTATTTTTATTACTTTATATACCTAAAAATGTTTATAAAAATTGTATTAGATTAGAATTATAATTACTAGAACGATCAATTCAATTATTTTCTATATCAAGTGATGATGATTATTATAGTACAGTTTAAATATTCTTTTTGCAAATTTTAAAAACGAATAATTAGGGAGGTATCAATACTAAGTCTTGACAGACGCACGGTACATGAGCAAGTTGGATCCCATTTGTAATCCCAATTTAGGATCTCAGTGACGCCACTAGATAGGACGATCGTGTTTGAACTCATTTGAAAGGGCACATAAAGACCTAGGTGACTATTATGATCTCACCTTTCTGATGGTGCAATTTAAAGGTGTGTATAGGATCTCAGTGACGCCACTATTTTTATATTTTTATTCCGGGTGGCCCCTACAGATGGTTGTCCCTCAGGGCTCAATTCTTGGCCCATTCCTATTTTTAGTGTATATTAATGATTTACCCTCCCTTAGGTAGGTAGGGGATAATCATGAGATAGTATTATTTGCTGATGATACTTCTAAATGTTCACAAAAATAAAGATAGTTTTAGTAAAAAAAAATTGACATACACTCTGTAAACACTAGGAACAAATACAAGCTGTTGGTACCAGTTTCTCGACTCCACAGCGTCAGTAATTCATTCTTGGGGCAATGTATACGCTATTACAACAAAGTCCCAGAAAATATACAAGGTCTCTCTATTACCAAGTTTAAATATTTAATTAAACAAAAACTGTATAAAAAGGGTTATTATGATATAAATAAATACATGGTTGATAATAACCCCTGGGTGGTGGTCGCTTCCAAGCTGTTTCTAAAATAAATTTTGTAAATATCTCTATTATCTAGAAGTTAGTGCTGTTAGTTTTTGCGACTCTTACAGCTTCATCCTGTCTCAGGCCTTCTGGCCGCGAGCTAATTAAAAAAGGGAAAGGCAATGAGGTGAGGATGATGATGAGGTGGTTTATGATTTGATATTGTTACCAATCATCATGTCGCCTTTTAGGCGTTTCTCTTTGAGCTATCTCACCGCAGTCCGAGGGGGGGAGTGCGGACCCCCGTCTCTGACTGCTCAGCTCGCGTCGGTCGATGGTCTGGGCGGTGAGAACCGTCCAGGAACGCGGGTGTACGATGTGTACGCGGTGTGAGCTGGAACGCGTCGTGCCCGTCTGCGGGTGTGACGCGTCCCATTCGTTGTCCTATTAGTGTTAGTGTGGGTGTAGTGTCGTTGTGTGACGTGCCTGCGCACATCACACAACGACACTACACTCACACTTTTGTAAATATTCTGTGACACTTGACACTGTAAAATTTATTTAAAAAAAGTGCCGCTGGGTTTCTTGCTGGTTCTTCCCAGGACAGAGGTATTTTTTCACCAGTGGTAAGAATAACTTGTAATCTATATTGAATAAAAATTATTTTATTTTATTTATTTTATCTGTGCCCCAGACAGCCACAACTTGTTTTGCTGGAATTAGTTATAATATTTACAATTATGGCGTGTGCGTTCGACTATTTAATTTACTTTCGAACCATATTCAAAACATTGCAACTTTTAAAAAAATACATTTTTGGAATTTTGACTGAAAACTGTTTTTGTGACATAAATGAATTTATCAAATTCTGCCGTGACTGGCCGTGACGGTCACCTCAAGCAAATTGTTGTTGATTAATTTGACAAATTAATTAGAATTTGTAATGTTGACATTTACGTAAGTATGTAATTACTCTAAGTTGACATCATAGGTGCTAGTTTGACATTATGCATTATGACGCGACCATGCTTGTATATATTTTTTACTGTTTTATTTAAATTTAATATAAAATGTTGTTTGTAATTTCGTGTTTTTACTTTCGTGGAATTAGTTAAACCCTCGGCTTTTCTCTTGCATTACAGAACAGTAAATACTTGGGTTATGAGAGGAATAGAACAGATAATTGACAGCCTCCGGCTGCTTTTCTAGATGACATTTTATAATTATTTGCAGAAAATATTTAACCATTTGAATAGGTTGAGTTTTATTTTACTTTCTTTAATAATTTCTACAAAACTGCATTCTTTTGTGTCCCTTTCAATTTATTTAAACAACTTATCACGAGAACGAATGATTTTACTACATAACCTACAAATCATAAAACATAAATTAAAATAAAACCCCAGGTCCTGCAAGAATATGATTTATTGACATACCTATAAAATATTTAAATCTTCAAAATAAGACATATTTGAACTTTGTTCACACCGGGTCCAAACTTGCATGGAATCAAGTTCATCTCCTTTGTAATTTCCTAATTTTAATTATTCAATTGCACTTCGACGTAATATTTGCATACCGATAAATCGGTAACCGATTACCGATTTAAAGTATTGTTTCACACTATGTTATAAGACCTAAAAATGTACCATGTTTTATGCAAATAAATATTTATTATTATTGTTTATTACTCTGAGATTTGAACAAATGAAACTTTGAATTCCATCCGTTAAATATGATCTAATAAGTACAGAGCCGTGATAGCTCAGATGATTAGCGCTCACTGTAAATCTCATAGTACGCGAGCAACCCGGGTTCGATTTCCGCCGGCACCAATGAAATTGTTAATTGCAATTTTAAGTGCTGGTTTTTCTACGTGCTCGGCGGTGCATCATTAGGAAACTTGCATGTCTGAGAAATAAGAAAAAAAATATTTCGAAGACATGTGAAGTTTGCCAACACGCATTGCCCTAAAAACTCTCTCAAGACAGCGAGCTTAGTCGGACAATTTGGTAAAAAGGCCGGACACCCGTATTTTTTTGTCTTAGTAAAAGACATTTTTTTAAAGTAAAACAATGTTTTTTATCATTTACCGTAAAATCTTAAGTTCTAACGAAATAACAACAATTGAATAAATCAGTCTTCTTTATTATTAAATAATTATAACAAAATTAATTTCAATGATTGCAATAATATGTATGAAAAATGTAAAGAAATGGTCAAATTGAATAAGCCTAACAAAAGTCGGACATCGTCTAATTTGGCAGTACATAAACATAACATAAACACTCACGCCTGTCACCCAGAGGGGTAGGCAGAGACTACAGACTTCCATTTGGCACGATCCTGATACACCTCTCTCACCTCCTTCACATCCATATACCTACGCATACATGCTCGTCGGTTAAGGGTACTCCTAATTTGGCCCGTTTTCAACAAATCGCCAATTTGGTCGATAAATGTTAGCCTAGGACGTCCCTTTCCGACTCTGCCATTCACTTCTGCAACATAAATTTTCTTTGTCACTCTTTCCTCATTCATTCTTTCCACATGACCAAACCACCGAAGCATTCCTTTCTTAATCCTGGTCAGAACATCATCTTGCAAACTTAACTCTTCTCTTATTACACAATTTCTTACGCTGTCGTTCAGATTCAGCCCTAACATACTCCTTAAGAGGATAGAGTAAGTCAGCTCAAATTCTAATTTCGCCCCCACTTCCCCGCGCGTCGTATGCTATGTACCGATATGTTTGTAATCACTAATACTGTAAGTAGAAAGGTCGTTAGACACTTATTTCATTAGGTTTATCATATTTATGCCTGTTTCTTAACGCCAAGCCAGCCGCTTCTTATTTTTATCACGGTTATTTCCCATTTTAATTTTACGTCGTACTGTTGCGTAATGTATATTCTGATCGTAAGCGACACAACTTCTCCCTTCAAAAGCCTAAGCGATACTAACGGTGCGACAGGAATCAAGCTCAAGACGCCGATAGATTAGGTAATTTCTTTTTACAGTGAAAATAATGGTATTTTAAAAAAAGTAAATAACTTAAGCACTGCTTTATAGTTAGTTCAGTTAGTATGCAAAGTTTCATGATCTTATTTAAAGTATTTTATGAATAACAGCGGTTTATTGTTTATTTTGGAGGTAACTTTGGATTTTTTATCTATCGAGAAAATTTTACGAAATCGTGTTTTCGTCTAACATAATCATTAACATTAATCCTCAACTTTACCATATATTTATTTCTGAAAATTCTGCAATTAATGCTGCAATATTTTCGGCATAACGAAGGATCTTGCTAAGCCATTTGACATTATATTTCCCCTTAAGGACCGCATTTCTACTGCGTTGATTCTACTCTCGTGCTTCTTCTGCCACACCCAACTTTCACTACCATACGTTAAAGTAGGGACCAACACAGCATTGTGAATTGCCATACGTGCCTTTTTTGACACATTTTGACTCTTCACAATAGAGTGCAGGGCCCCATTTACTCTATTTCCCGCATTGGCAGTATACACAACCTAACTGTGTCCGGCTTTATCCGGACGTCTGACGGCAACATTAGGTACACAGCAGTTCATGCACCACGCTTCGGCGGCAGTTTTTTTTTTAAATAGGTATCTATTTTACTTTTAAAAATATGTTTTTTTTTTCATTGAGCTATTATGTACTACGTACTAGAGGCGACACTGCATTCAACTACTCTGCCCTGATACGGAAAAAGGCGGCTAAGTGCATTTTGTCGTTTTTGAGCTTTCAGCTCCAACTAACTACCAACCACTACACCTAGACTAAGCAAAAAATTCTCTATCAACCAATATTGGAATTATATTTTTACGATTGATAGTTCCTGAGATAAATTAAAAAATTTTCTTTGCTGTCATACGCTAGAAATCAGTTACGATGCACCGTTACGCTATAGAGCCATTAAGAGATTTTAAAGATTTAATTTCTTAGTTGAAATTTAATATTTGATGTAAAATTAAGAAAAAATGCAGTTAAACACATTTTCTTAGTTAAGAACTTCTTAGTGAGGCAGTTAAGCGTAAATAACTGCTTTATTACTTCGTTGCAGTCTTGCAGTCATGCTAGGCTATACCTAATAATATTCTAAAAAGCGGTAAACCCTTGTAGTAGACACTAAAACACGACTAAAAACACTTAACTGTTTTCAAGCATACAAAGTGAATGTGCTACTCTAAAAAGTGTCTAAGTGTAAGTTTAGCAATACGTTAGCGTTTAGCGATGTGTACGTGGAGAATTAGATCAGCAAGTTTTAAGAGTTAAAAAAGTACGATCAGAGCTTTTGTCCGAGTGCGCCAGAGGTATATTCTTTGGTTTGGGTTTTGATTTAGAAAACTGTATAATAGTTCTCCGAAAAAATGTGTTTTTTCTGATAAAAAGGATTTTAAGACTCAATTTTCCCATTAAATTGCAATTAAATTGCGAGGAAGAAATTTAATAGAATTTAAAATAAAAAAAGTTTTTAAAATAAAACTAGTTTTTACGGATTTTATCGCGTATATTAACTTTTTTAATCCCCGACGTTTCGAGCACTTTACAGCAACCATGGTCACGGGAGGGACTGAGGTCTTCGGCGTCCCAATGGAATAGTTACCCCGGGTTATTCACAGATTAAGATTAAGAAAGGAATGGAAGAGATGTTTCACATGTAAAATGTATAAAAGATGATTCTGGAAGGATTTTGACTGACGATGAAAGTATAAAGAAGCGATGGAAGGAGTATTTTGAGAAATTGATGAATGAGGAGAATGAATGGAATGGTATGCTTGAAAACCCACCAGTGAATATGGGCTTAGTGAGAGAAATTAGTGTGGAAGAAGTAAAAATGGCTGTTAGGAATATGAAGAATGGGAAGGCGGTCGGCCCAGATGGAATACCAGTAGAAGTGTGGAAGTTGCTGAGTGCGGATGGATGGAAGTGATTGAGTTTATTTTTCGGTAAATTGTTGCAGGAAGAACAAATACCTGAGGAATGGTGCAGTAGTATACTGGTCCCCATTTTTAAAAACAAAGGAGACGTTCAAAACTGCAGCAGTTACCGGGGAATAAAACTCATGTCACATACGATGAAAGTCTGGGAAAGAATAATAGAGAAAAGAATGAGAGAAAAGTGTGAGATAACACAAAACCAGTTCGGATTCATGCCCGGTCGAGGTACGACAGATGCCATTTTCGCATTACGCCAATTGTGCGAAAAGTACAAGCGCGGGCATAAAAATCTGCACATGGTTTTTGTCGACCTTGAAAAAGCGTACGATCGGGTTCCCCGTGAGGTTTTGTGGTGGGCGTTAAAGATGACAGGTATGCCTGGGAAGTATGTAAGGTTAGTCCGTGCTATGTACAGAGCATCCCGTACATGTGTACGATCTGCCGCGGGAACTACGGGCAGTATCGATGTGGCGGTAGGGCTGCACCAAGGGTCGGCATTGAGCCCTTACCTCTTCCTACTGATTATGGACGCTTTAACGTCGGACCTGCAGGATGAGGCACCCTGGTGCATGCTCTTTGCCGATGACATCGTGCTTGTCGGGGAAGAAGGCATCGAGGTACAGAGCAGACTGACGGGGTGGCAACAGAGGCTGGAAAGTGTTGGCTTGAAGATCAGCAGATCCAAAACCGAATATCTGTGCTGTGATTTCGGCGGTCTTTCCAGTCCTGTACCCATGTCGTTGGATGGCGCTATACTGCCTACCTGCTCAGAATTCAAGTACCTCGGTTCCCTCATTCAAGGCGACGGCGGAATAGATAGAGCTGTGCAGCATAGGATTAACGCAGGGTGGATGAAATGGCGACAGGTCACAGCCACAACGTGCGATCCCCGAATGCCAACAAGGCTGAAGGGGAAAATTTACAAATCGATCATCCGACCTGTCGTCATGTATGGAAGTGAATGCTGGGCCGTCAAGAAGAAGGATGAAAATAGACTGCATGCGAATGAAATGAGAATGTTACGATGGATGTGTGGTGTGACAAGGATGGATAAGATAAGGAATGAGTATATAAGAGGAAGCCTGAAAGTAGCGCCAGTGGTAGAAAAGGTGAGAGGAAGCAGATTGGCATGGTTTGGGCATGTGATGCGGAGGGATGAAAGTCATGTCACAAAACGAGTGTTGAATATGAATGTGGAGGGACACACGGGCAGAGGAAGGCCGAATAAAAGATGGATCGATTGTGTGAAGAGTGATATGAGAATGAAAGGAGTAAGTATGGAAATGACGGCTGATAGAGAGGAATGGAACAAGAAGATTTACTGCGCCGACCCCAGATAATGGGAAATGGTTTAGAATGATGATGGTTATTCACAGATTAAAATTATTAATTTTTGTTCCGATCTACACAGTATGAACTTATAGTATCTTGAAGTCTTGCGGTTGTATGCTTGGGTTGAGATTTATTTTTATAATTATAGGATCCTAAGCAGATGGTAGCGCAATCCATCTTCTCTATTGAAATTAAGATGTTTTTTGATTTCAATAGCCTCGCGAATCATCTTTGGAAGAAATCTGTGTGCTTTAGCGAGAATTTGTAGTGACGGGGCGATCCTGTACGTGTTCACAGGCTGCTGACCCGGAGCGTCGATTCTTCACATCAGCTACATGTTCTTTAAAGCGGGTTTTAATCGATTGTTTGTCCTATGTTAGAAAATATGGGCACTACCATCTGCTTGGGATCCTATAATTAATGAAATTAAATCCCAATCCAAGCATACAACTGCAAGATTTCAAGATATTAGAAGTTCATACTGCGTAGATCGGAACAAAAATTAATGATTTTAATCTGGTGGTTAACTACGTCGAACATCTTAGTCCTCCCGTGACCGTGAGTGCTGTAAAGTGCTCGAAACATCGGTAATATAAAAACGTTAATATATGCGATAAAATCCGTAAAAACTAGTTTTAAACAGCTTAGTACTTGACCTAAATAAAAATTAAAGTTTTAGCAAGTTTTTATTTAGTTAGTACTTAAAAAGTAGTCAATAATAGCACATTTTATTCAAAATCTTCTCTAATATATAAAAAAGAGCGTTATATTCATAACAAAATAATTTTAAAATACGCTACGGCCAAGGAGTGTTCAATTCAATTTTGAGGTAGCGTGCACTACTACTACTGGTGCTCCGGTGCCAAACAAAAAGGTCTGACCATAGATTTCATTGTGCATAAGTGGATTTGGATTACCATTACACCAAATTCATAAACTGATATTTTTCCTAATTTAATATTAAATCGTTTCCGAACGTAAGGGAGCTTACCTCTCCCTTCTTACATTACTTGAGTATTTATATATTTTTTAATTTACACCTTGAATAATGCCTTGATTTAACAAAGGCAAGAAGTTAGTGAACGTGGCGAGAGAAGAGACAGCAGAAGACTGTAAACCATTTAAACTTAATCAGTGGGCACATTGGACACGACTGACTCACCGTTCTTTAATAATTGATTCACTTTGGTCTTGATCATACTCTATGGATCTCATAAGTGATTCTGAATCAAGTTACAAAATTTTATCAGTTCCAAAAGTTAAGCGGGATATTCAAACTTGATATCTCACAACACCAAAATAAAGATACACAATGAATTCATTCCATTCAATAACCACAATACCAACTGCGTAATTGGCAATATGTGTAAAAGGCGTGTAGTATACATACCTAAATTATACAGATTGCCAGTAACACATAATTATATTCTTTAGGAAATATGGACTTATGGTAAGTAATTATTTGATAACCTCGAGTAAATATGGGTTCAATAAATACTAGAATATCTAATTACTTTCAAAACAGAGATTTATTTTAATATAAACTAAGTATAATGATGTATAATTTGGTCCATCTGGCTTATGTAATTACTAATTATTTCAACTAGGTACTAACAAAATTTATCATTCTATCTTGAAAAGTGAGGCTACCGGCAACATTGAAATACTGAGTGAGAGAATCTGAATGAAGAAGTAATCTGATGTTCTTCCCATCTGTCGTAGGCCTCTGAATGGTTCTTTGCAGAGATGTTAGTTGGTTTGTTTCTTGACGCCAAATCCCATTAATAAAAGTACCTCTCTCTAAGTCTTCTTTATCAACACACGTAGGAGTCAAATATGTTTTCGAGTTTTTCCTCAAAAAATTGTGTAAAGCACAACTTGCCAACACAACGGCATCTATATTTTCGAGACTTAAATTTAGCGGTTGTCTAAATACTCGAAAACGAGACGCAAGGATGCCGAAAGCGTTTTCTACAATTCTCCTAGCTCTGCATAGTCTGTAGTTGAATATGGTTTGCTCCCTTGAAATGTTCCGTTCAGGAAATGGTTTCATAACATGTTTTTCAAGTGCAAAAGCACTATCGCCCAAAAAAACATATGGTACAGATATATCTGTTCCTGGTAACAAGTAGAGTTCAGGTAAATGCAATTGGTTGTTAGTAAGCTTTGCATAAAATTATGTCTCTTTGAATATGCCTCCATCAGACTGGCTCCCGTTTGAACCTGTATGGACATAAATAAATTCGTAATTGGCATTTACGATGGCGAATAAAACTACACTAAATGTGCCCTTATAGTTGAAGAAAAGAGATCCACATTCAGACGGTTTTTGTATTAAAATATGTTTGCCGTCCATACAACCGACACAATTATTGAAGTGCCATTGCGTTTCAAATAACTTCGCAGACATTTTCCATTCTTCTTCCGTTGACGGCAGCTGTAATGAAATAAAATATAAATTATATTATATCATATAAAATCTACTGTATTTTTGTTTCAGGAACAACAGATAGGCCGGACGAATCAAAAAAAGCTGACAAGAGAACGCAACATCGAAATTAAAAAAGAAAAACTAATAGATGCAGCAAATAATTTATTAACGAACAGAAGGGAAACTAATGCATTCGGAGTATATGTAGGCAAGAAAATGGAAGAAATACCCGTTGGTCAGCAGCGAGATCTCGCTGAGAAACTAATTTCAGAGGTCATTTTTCTTGCTAAGACTAATAATTTGACCTTTGACACAAGAATAGAAATTCCATCAAGAACAAATCACTATTCTTCACATAACTCTGTTCAATCGTACTTCGTACACTCACCTCCTTCGATTTCCTCTAACGGCAATCAGTATATCCAAACTGAATCAACTCCTTCTCCATCCTCTCTTGCACAATATTCTCCGTCAACTGCTTCATCTCATTCTTACCTAGACTCTCAACCAGTGAATTCACCATCCCCAAATTGTCCTATTCCCATACAATCACCCACTTCTCCTTCCTCTCATACACAACATCCATCAACTGATTCACCTCATTCTTACCTAATCTCTCAATCAGTGAATTCACCATTCCCAATTTGTCCTATTCCCATTCAATCACCCACTTGTCCTTCCTCTCATACACAACATCTATCACCTGCTACATCTCATTCTTACCAAATATTTCCAAATTCCTCACAAATTACACATTCAAATTCTACGCCATCTTCACAGAACGCTGTCAACATATAATGATTTCTTAAATTTACGCGAACACTACACATTGAATAAAACTAAATTTACGGATTTTATCGCGTTTATTTCTCCTACGGTCTCCCGTGACCATGGTTGCTGTAAAGCACCCGAAACGTCGGGAATTAAAAATAAGTAAAAGTAATGAAATAAACGCGATAAAATCCGTAAATTTAGTTTTATTCAAGCTGTCAACATAATTGAGAATACAGTGTTGTATGCAGAGGATCCGGCGGAAGGAGTTTTGAAAGAATTGTTAATTTTTAGAAAACACAAATAAATATTACAGATTACTTACATTGATTGTTTTTTTTTAAACCTTATAGATTGCCCAGCCAGTTTCAGGAATGATTTTTGATAGTAGTTGATGTGATATTATCGAGCTATATCTCAAATCCTTATAGTCTCTTCCAGTGGCTAGAAATCTTAATGTGGCTAAAAGCCTTTCTTCAGCAGATATTGCTGGTCTCATGTTTGTGTCGTTTTTAGTTATAAATGGCCTCACCTTGGACAATAATTCGTAAAAACTTTCTTTATCCATTCTTAGAAAGTTATGTATGTCATCAAAGTCCAGTAGGTTCATTAAGTTCATATGACTAAGGGTTAATCTCTCCTTTAACCATCTTTTCATCCATATTCGTTTCTTTTTCTTTTTCCTTCAATTGCACACAAAAGAGCAAGACCCACCCCAACTTTTTGTTGTGTAGATAGGTAAGGCACCATGACGTCTCGTTGTACGGTGCCAGCGTAGAGACGTCCTGTCCGCGCAACGTTCTTTCCACACTGATGGTTTGAAACCATGTAGCCGCAAAGCGCAACTCGCTTTCTACCAAGGTCACCTTGGTTTCAAACCATCGTTTCAAACCGTGTATCAGATACTTTACTTACTACTTTAATCAGTCGCTCGCTAGGCGCTTGTAAAATTGTCACGTGTTGTGTTGATTGAACAAAAAAATCTCTTGATAAAAACAATATGGCGTCGTGTGTACTTAGATATTGCACAAATAATTCAAGAAATGTCAGTAAAAACCAAGGAATTACTTTTCATCGGTTAATAACATACTTAATCAATAAAAAAGTATTATAAATTATTAATAAAACAAATTATTCCTAAGACGCCATCTCGTGTTATGGAATATAGATTATGAAATTAATATGTTCAGATGCGACATTTCTGTGGGTACTTAAGTATAGGATGAATATATTATTATACACATTTTTTTGTAGAAACATATATAAGTTATTATAATTAGGCTAAATTTTTCATGTTTAAATCTGCTTATTATTCTTTTATTTTATTTTTAGGTTTCTACTTCAAAGTCAAAGTGGAATAAATTCGTCCATTTTTAACTCTCGCTTGCCCAGCATTTATGAATGACTCTGATTCTAATTTAAATAAATATATTTGTAATTTAAATTTTATGTTGATAAGATATTTAGTATGTTTTTTTTATTTGCCATAGATACCTTTTAAAATATTCAGATAAAATATCATTAAAATCTAATTGTGATATAATTTTATGTAATATTATATTAAATAAGGAAATATAAAATAAATAACGAAAAAATATTGTTCTTGATATAATTTACCTATTTAACAATACAATCTACTATTACCTACGGATCATCTACCGTAAATGTTTATTCTATGATAAAAAACCAACCGCGCGAACACAGAGTAGCGCACATTTTTTGTTTGAGATAGCTGTTCTAGTACGTAAGCTTGTACATATTACTTCAACGTTGTTTCGTAATATCATTTTTATCAAAACAACCCGAAAGGAAAACATACCAGATAAGAACAATTTTAAAATAATTTTTAAAATAGTTGATGATTTTATTAACTCTTCAATAAAAATATTATTAAATTTCTTGTTACCGTATAATCAAATAAAAAAATAAATCTTAGCTACATAACAAATACCCGACACGGAAACGGCATTAAGCCGATAAAAATATATGGAAATTAATACTGACGTATGAACTTACTTTATTGACGCAATGGTCTTGGTTGCTCGTTTATATGAAATACGGTACCTATGTAGGTATAAGACACCAAGGTTAACGTGTATCATTTGTTTTTACTGCAAAGACAGACAGGAAAATTAGCAGAAGTTTTGTAATAGATGCCACGAATCGTAAAACATCTTGTCAGCAGCGCGATAATAATCAATCGGAAATTATAAGTAATTTCTATAAAACTACATAGCTAAGTTTTTCATTTTAATGTATTCATAATATTCTGTTTGAATTAAGTAGGTACACTACTTAATTTGTAAGGAAACATCAATTGAAATAATACTAGTTTTTACGGAATTTATCGCGTATATTTCACTTTTACCGCGGTTATCATAGATTAAAATTTAACTTTTGTTCCGATCTACATAGTTCTTGTGTAGCTCGGAACAAAAGTCAAATTTTAATCTATGGTTCACAGTTCTTGTGTAGATCGGAACAAAAGTAAAATTTTACTCTATGGTAACCGCGGTTAACTATGACATCTGGACGTTGAACATCTCAGTCACAGAACACTAATACCCTTAGGCGGGATCTCAGTCCCGCCCGTGACCATGAGTGCTGTAAAGCGTTCGAAACGTCGGGTATTTAAAAAGTTAAATATACGCGATAAATTTCGTAAAAACTAGTATTATTTCAATGTGTAGTGTTCGCGTAAATATAAGAAATCATTAAGGAAACATCAATTCTGTGGCACCAAGATCTCTATATATTAATAGTTTATTTAGTATATAAACGTACAATATTTTAGAAATAGAGAACAAATAGGGTTTTTGGGGGTAATACGGGACGGAATTTCGACTAGTTGAAAGAATTTGACCGAAACTTTATTTTCTCGAGATCTGTACAGGTACCTACGTCAGATTTCTGGAACATAGCGCAAATCGTTAATGGTTAAACTTAGTTTATCTCTGAGAATTATTTGCTTTTGTAAACTCAACGGTTTCTGATTTCAACGTGTTTGAAGACAAGACATACTTTTTTTATATGGATGACGAAGAATTGGCCACCAAGGGGTAAGACCGGACTTAAATTTAAAGCCACTTCTACTGCTTAGATAACAAAGTTCATAAATGGAATTTGTTCTATCTTTACCACTTTTTATAGGAGAGGGGGCAACGAGCATACGGTTCACCTGATGTTAAGTGACTAACGCCGCCCATGAACAACTGCAACACCAGGGAAATTGCAAGTGCGTTGCCGGCCTTTTGGAAAGGAGTTTAGGACTTTTCTTGAAGGTCCCTAGGTCGTATTGGTCCGGAAAAATTGCCGGTGGTAAACTATTCCATAGAGAGGTCGTACGCGGAAGAAAACTCCTAGTGAAATGTACAATGGTGGACCGCCAAACATCCAGATGGTGTGGATAGTATCGGGAGGTTTGCCGCGTAGTGCGTTCATAAAATTTGGTGGCTGGGATTAATCCGAACAATTCCTCAGAGCACTCCCTAGGCTCCACATTTCGCCACTTCAAAGAACTAAAAAAAATATTTCCATAATAAATTCTGAAGGAAACCCGCATTAAGAACCTTTTTGATAAAATACCTCTGGCCCGGGAAGAACCAGTAAGACACCCAGTGGGACTTTTAAATTTTTTTTAAATAACAGCCTACCATCATATAACAATGTTTCACAATTAAACCACAACTCAAATTAGAAATGGCTTGGCGGCGATCACCTCATTCCCAGGTTATTATCATCCATAAAAATATATCCGGCCTGTTATTATCATCCATAAATTCCTTAATATTGTAATAACCCTTTTTATACAAACTTTGTTTAAAAAAGTTTTTAAACGTATAGCAGGTCAAATTTCGTGTATATATTTAGGGATTTTGTTGCAAAAACATCATCAACATCGCCTCAACAATGAAATACTGACTCGGAGTCGATTAACTGGTACTACTAGCTTGTCTGTTCCTAGTATTTACTAGGATCAAAGTCATACCGTTGAGTCTATTATTTTTTTTCAAATACCTATTCCATATTTGAAAATAACATAAGAGTTAATATTAGAGGATACAGAACCGGCCCGTATCTAAGAACCGGATTTTTCGGTTCCGGGTCCGTACAGAACCGGGTACCCGGTTCTTTTCGGTTCTTAATAGTAAAAAAATTCTTAGGGCAAAATAAAACTACATTAATTTGGTGCTAATGATGATAATGATGTGTATTTAATCAATTAAATGTGTTCCAATGCTAATTATTATAAAATAATCTATATATTATGAAACAACAAAAAACTAGCTCGTCTGAGCTTCATACAAATAAAATTTAGAAAAACAATTCAAAGAATTAACGAACGAAATAAAATCAAAGAAACGAAATCAACGAGATTTATTTTCTCATAGTCTCGGGGTCCTCTAGTAATAATAAAAAAATTAACACTTTCTGTCTCTCTTTCTTGAAAAATCAAACAAACAAAAATAATTGGTTTTACTCACAATCAACACTTCTTATCTTTCTTATTTTCGTAATAAGAGCGTAAAAATGAGAGAACGTTTAAGCTTTTATCGTTTAATGAGGAGTGAAGACGATTGCCGATGAATCCTAACGAAGAAAATATGCGTTCTAGCTCGACGCTTGTGGTTGCTCTTCATTGGTCAAATCTTGTATTTCAATATTTTAGTGATGAACCGTAATATATGAGAGTCAAATAAAATAAAATTGCTTTAATTTACCCCACTGAACAAGAACCGGGTAGAACCGGGTATCATAATTTTGGACTCGGTTCTTTTAGCTAACAAGGAACCGGGGTATACCTGGTTTTTTTGGAACCGGGTGGTTCTACACGGTTCCAAAAAAACCAGGTATACCCATGCATGCATGCTCTAGTTAATATCACTACATTCATTACGAAGGTTTAAAAAATGCAATCTTTTTTTCAATAATAAAAACGTCAAGGCTGCTTTGTTTGAAATAAGCATGACATTGACAGAGTACTTATGCATGTAAAACACGGAAAAATACGTAATATTCTTGAAATTATTGTAGTGTTGTTAGTGAATGGCGAGTCATTGTATAATTATTTCTAGCCACGTAAGTCAATATCGCTCTTCCTCAGTAAAATATTCTTCTGGTTGTTCTCAACTTATACTTAATACAATAATTTTTGTATATAATATTAGTGCAACATTGCAGTTTCTTTTCTAAGGTAAGGTAAGGTAATAATATGATCATTTTTTTTGGAATTTTAAAGTATTATAAAGTAAATGAATTAGAAGTTAGGAATTTTTGTTTTAACTCTTCTTTCTTCAGTGGCCTATTTGACTCCACAGCTGAACCATTCCAAGAAATTACATGCAGGCATATAATATTACTTGTGAGATTTGATCAATCTCACCAGTTCTGCACCCAGGCAGACGTGCCGCGAGCACAGGGCCAACACCTTGGCACTGGTAATGTCGCTACCAATCACTTTTTTGGGTTTAATATTTTTTTATTTCTCGCCACATTTGGAGAAAAAGTTGCCATATTACCCCTTATACTCTATTATATATTAATTCATTAGGTTAAAATACGAGTGCCTAACAATTATTAGGACGGTGGCGTTTTTATTTTTGCCGTAACAGCATGAAATCTACTGCGCTATTAATAGGGAACATATTTTCATCATTATGTTTTATTGTCAATTATGCATATTTACACGCGCTACAAAGTGTACCATCGTCACAATGTCATTGAACTCGGTGCGTCGATAACGGCTTACGCAGAGAGGGAGTATTATCATAGTAAAAACAGAATGGTAGGATAACTCCGGCGCCGCGCGAGACGTAAATGTCTACTGTTGCAGGGTTGTCACTGTCTTTTTGTTTATCAGCTAAGTCTCATTTAGTTCTATAAGTAGTTACAACTTACAATATTTACAAACGTAATACATACGGATACGTACCTATGCATCATATTTGTAAATAATTTCTTTAGTTTCCTCTCAAAGAATCAAAGTATGTCAAAAAAAATTCCAGCTTTACATAACAACAAATATCAAATGATTAAAATTATATATTAAACCAAATAAATAAAAAAACGAGTCAATTAACACTGAGCATTTATGGTGTTAGCTCAGATTTAATGTTTAAAATTAATTTGCTCTGATATGATATGATAATTAATTTTCTTATGAGGTACGTATCTATGTATAGATATAGTAATATAATATATTAATGAAAAGCTAATTTACTAAAACAAACGCATATATTAATTTATTCTACAAAAAGAAAAAACGAAAAAGACTGGCAACAAAATTTTATTAAAAGTCAACAGTCTCAAACAAAAGAGATTGCGGAGCGCGACGGTGGGCATCTCCGACTCGGCGCCATCTTTCCGATTTAGCAAGTATCGTTGTGTGCGTAATGTGGCTCGTGCGTACGAGTAGTACGAGAGTACGAGACTGGCAGTGGCATGTGTCAGGCAAGCACACATATTAGCGGCTTTCGGTACATTTCTTAGAAGAAATCCTACTATTTTTTTTAGCATGTGCGTTCGTGACCAGACGAAGAGATTTAATATTTTTAATTGGTATAGGTATACAAAATATTTAAGTTTTTGAAGTCGGTTTTATATTTTATTACACTTAACCAAAATCTAAGAAATAGCTACTGACGTTTTAATTTAATTATTTCGCAATAAGTTTGTACAAGCGTATTCACACGATTTAAAATCAATTAAAAATTTAAAATAACCTTTTTTATATGTAAATTCAAAGAATTATATATAAAGTTATCTATATTTGATTACAACATGTATTTACAAGTATATAGTTCTTTATCATTAACTTAAATTCGTACTTTTAAGAAAACATTAATTCAAGTTTTTTTTTAATTGAAGTTGTTTCAATGATACGTGTACCTTACCGCAGTGTTTGTATAATTCAAATTCATGCTAATGCGAATAATCAGTAAAATTATTCAAATCATCGAACCTTTGCATACATTTTTTAATTTACTACTTGTTTACTTAAATTTTTATTTTTAGAATTGCAAGTCTATTTCTTTTTTAATTTCTGTGAATCCTGCTGCGGCGAAGTTGTAAGTTTAGAAGATGCCGGCTTGTACAATGGTGGTGTAGTCATCAAGCATTTGAAAAGGAATTGACTTCCGATACTAATAAATTGAGTAACGCAAAATAATTATTTAGTGACATAACATAGACAAAGCGAAAAAAAAATTTAAACGAGAAATTAAAAATATAATATACTCATTGATAAAACACGGCTTAACGCCAAGCACAGTGTGCCGCAGACCTGCACAGATAACACATTTAATTTGCCATATGGGATCGATCGGAGGTAGCGTTGCCAGGCGTCCGGATAAAGGCGGACACAATCAGGCCTTTTGGTTGCGTGTCCGGCCAAATTAGACGGTGTCCGGCCTGTCCGGGATTTGTAACGGTACGTGTACATCAAATCCGATTATGTCGGCCGATGGCGGACAGAACTACCCGGACGAGTTACTCGGATGTGTATGCATACACTGCAACAGTGTACCATTTGTGCCGACATTGGACGTTGCCGGTATTCTTTTCCATTTTTATTTTTTCAATATCCATATTCGTTTAGTTAGATAACAACACTGACAGAAACAACAGAGTAAAGACAAAATGATTAAATTAAATTATACACTCAATTTTCACTGTAGACGCCGGCAGTCGGGCGAGAAATCCCAACAAGATCGGACTCGACGGTTGATCGGCCGTTTTCGTGCGTTATCGGACGATAACGGTCGTGTTTGTGTAAGCGCTCTCTTTGTTTTACAAGTGTTTGATTCGATCGTCCGAGTTCGGCCGTCATCGCCCGTGCAAACTTCTGCCAATGACGGATTAGGTGTATGCGAAGCGTGAGGCTTTTTAAATTGGACCATTTCTGTACATTTTTCATGTACTTCATACATAATCTTACAATTATTGAAATTAATATTGTAATGAATATTTAATTATCAATAATAAAGATGACTGATTTATTCATTTGTTGTTATTTCATTAGAATTTAAGAAGATTTTATGGTATTAGAAAAAAGTAATGTTTTACTTTAAAACAAGATGTTTTACTAATACTAAAAAATTAAGGTTGTTCGGCCTTAATACCAAAATGTCCGGCTAAGCTTTCTGATCTGTCCGACATTTCGGTCTTAAGACCTGGCAACCCCAGTCGGAGGAGTATTTGTAGAAAATACAATTACAGTCAAAATCTGTTATAAGTTATAACGACATTGAAGGGACTACTCACATTTGTTCGTAAAAATCGGTAGTCGTAACAACCGGTGATATTTTTGAGGTAACAATACAAAGTAATTTTATACCAGTGATATTTTTAAAGTACAAATACTAAGTAATTTTTTTTAGGTTCGTTTAGGTACATATAAAATTATCAATACTGACAGCTTCACCACTCATTTTCCCGTCGACTATAGGTACCGAACGACGATCAACGAAATCTTCACCAAAACACTGAGCTTTATTTTGTCGAAAAATTGGTCAATTTATTGGCACATTATTCTTCCTTTTATAAGCGGTTTAACATTTTAACAAAGCTTCTTCAATCTTCCTATGCTTCGTTGTTCTTACTCGTTTCATTTTTAGAAACTTGCCGTCAAAAAGTGTTTGAATTTTTTCGCTCTCTTTCCAAATGGTTGAAATTGTAGACTGTGATACACCATATCGCTTTTCCATGTCGTTGTTTGGAATTCCGGTCTCTAACTTTGCTATAATACGCGATTTTTGTTCGATATTGAATTTTTCTTTTTCATTATAACATGTTAAAAGTTTCACAATTAACTCAACAATATGCTTTAGTGCGTCTTGTGAACATATAAGTAACAAACTGACTTAATACTGAATATATATGAGAAACCGAATTTTTATTATACTGCTTGCACGTATATTTAATTTCTGAGACCTAAGACTTAGACCTAAAGACCCTACTCTCGACACATTTTTCGTTACTTTTGCCATCTTTATAGCCGTTGACCATTATACTGTGCCAAATATGGATACTGTTACCTATTCAAATTGTTTAAACAGTCGTCGTTTTAACAGATACAAATCTCTGAAAATATTAGTTAAATAAAGTAGGTTGATCAGATATGTCGTAATAAGCACTGTTTTTATATGGCGATTATATAGCATTCAGCCGGAACCTATGATTTTGATCAATATAAGCGGTACCTATGTTGTTTTAAACAATGTCGTCGTAAACGGTTTTAACTGTACTACACAAGGGATGACAGGGCCAAAATGATCGAAAAACAAAGGAAATTGTTATAGACCAGTGTTTTCCAACCTGTGGGTCGCGACCCCAAGGGAGGTCACCTAGTCATACTTGGTGGGTCGAGATCGCAAGCCGGGAAAAGGTAAAAAGCAGACACAACAATAAAAATCAACTTTTTTTTTCAAAATAATTTTATTGAGAAGGCTGTGCTTTTTCTTTTTTATTATTTTGTCTGATTGGGGCTGTATATTTGAGACGTAAATAATCAAATCATTTTCTAATTGCAGTCTATTTCTCTGCTTAGTTTTTACATTTACCATTAAAGAGAACGTTAGTTCACATAGGTAGGAAATGGTGAATAGCGCTAATAATTTTATTGCTTCCTTTGCCAGCATTGGATAATCTTCTTTTTTCTTTATCCAGAAGACTTATCACAGCCCGGTATTCTCCCCAGTGATGAATACAATGTCAGTTTTCGCGCCAACATTATGACACCCCAAAAATACAGGATCCACTTTCAAAAGCCACACGTTCGCTTATGCACCATTGTGAAAATCACTCTGATGACCTTCTGTAAACCCTCGTCCGTCCATCATGACCATGTAAAATCATTCTACACTCATCAAAGAACATAACAAACCATTGTTCATATGTCCAATTTAAGTGTTCCCTGGCAAACTTATACTGACATTGCGAACTTCTCAAGTCAGTTCAACTGTGTTCAATTAGGGTGCAAGAAGTGACAACGCAAACGAGTGAATGAAAGTTTGGGGAATTTGGTGTACGGTTGGTTTTCATAAGTTCCGTGAGGTTTTCGTAAGTTTCGTAAGTTACGTGAAGGTCAATGATTTTAATTTTGTGTATTTGTGTAAAGCTAAGCTTGTATGCTTTAATTTTGTCTGATGATTTGTAGGTACTCAATATCTTTAGATTTAAGAAAAAAAAGTCAGTAATAAACCAAATTACCAGAGGTGTGCGATTTTATTGCTCTAAGTATAGTTTAATTTCCAAATTATGCAAGCTCTGTATTACACAACTACACTAAAGCTCGTGTTGAAGAAGTTATCGAGCAGAACAAGGGCTCCAAAGCTATTGTCAGAGATCTGTCCGCCAGAAAGTGCCAACTGTCGAAGCTGAAGACCGAGTGTGGCAGTAACGTTTCCGGAACACCTAAGATTTTGAATGAGATTAAGAGGTTCTATGAGCAGCTTTGCACGATGCAAATTTAATTCAGTGCGGGCTTTGATTTATATAACTTTATCTCTAGCAATTAGCAGTGAGCAATAAATATGAAGAAGCTTATTCATTATGTGTTTTGAGTTATCTGTTTCTAATTTTATTCTGGTATTAATTTAGATAGAACTGTAAATGATCAACTCTAAAAAATCAACAAACACAAACAATCGATATCGATTTTTCTATAAAGTCGAATATTTTATGTACTGATTTTTCTGTTGGAATGCGTAGTCCAATAAATGTGACAGATGTCAAAAGGTATTTCATACATTTGTTGGAGTATAAAAGCTTATTTTTGTCCTTTTGGGTGAAATATTACAAACTTCAGGCAAGGTAACTAGTGTCATTTAAATAGTTACAATTAAGATCTTATACCCTGTTTCTATTATTCGCCATTATATACCTTTATAGCTTTGTCCTGCCTTTTTTTAGCCACGTCCCGCATTTTCTTAATTTCAGTTTCAGCAATTTTCTCGCAAATCCGTGCACCAAGGTTAATTATGCATGGTTATATATGTAAGGTTACAAACCTACTTATGGCCCTTTTCTACAATACATAAACAGTTTTTAAATCACTCGTATTTCCCCATAGCAAAATATAAAAAATATAATGGGATAGGATTCCCCATAGGAGAAATTTTGAAATCCAAATGAATATGAGGTGATGAATAACGCCCTTAAAGAATTAATGTGTTCCTGTCCACAAGATTACTTTAGTAGTAATTTAATATAATATTATAACGTCAGTTTTTTTAATTTATTCCATAAAATTATAAATAAAATAACATAACTAATGACTATTTAAATCATAATTAAATACGCCAGTAAAACACTACATAAAGATCAACTTTAACAGACCTTAAACAAAGTGCAATAATTTTAATTTATTAATGCTGATTGCAAGCAAATCACTCGACTTAACCCTTTCCTTTGTCTACAACCGTATAATTAATTTATGTTGAACATTCCAATTTCCTGCAGCCTTTATATGAATTATTTAATTCTTTACATTATGAGGCACAGTGTATAGCGTGTTGAAGAGTGCTAATCTCTGTGCTTAACCGTAACGTGAATCGTGTAGTGCCGGTGTAAAAATATCCACTACCCCATGGGGTACTACACGATTCACGTTCAACTAGCGACATGTCGTCTCGTAGGTGTCGTAAGAGGCGACAGAGGGAAAATGAATCAAGAGGTGGGCAGCAGCATCTTAAAATTAAAAAAAAGACCGCAGTTGCCAACCCGGTTGCCAAACGTGGCAACTATGTTAAAAAGAGCTGGATTATAATAAGTTAAAAAATGCCTACAAAGACTTTATAAAGATGATAAAATACTACGTACATTTTATGCAATACCCAAACCAAGACGAAACCATGCTTAGCCTAATGTAAAAACATCTAAAATCATTCGCAAGTTCGTAACCAGCAACATGGTTTAATGTGTCCAGCAAAGTACTTTCATTTTGTAGGCTGTTAAAGAAAGGAAGAAAAAAGACTTCACCATACAGGTAAAGTCAAGAAGTTGCGCATGGTTTCGAGCGTTCGACTTTCGGCGCCACTTGAAATGTATGAGGTCTCTGTCTATCTTTTTTTGTTGGTCTGAGGTACGACCCCATTATAATTTCTGAAACCTGTTTCATATGTGTAGCCTTGTTCAAATAACAATTTTTCTCTCCGAACGGCATGGCAGACATTTAAATATTATGAAAAGTATGCATAACATTAACAAATGCAATCTAATTAAAAGAATCTGATTTTCTATTGCTCGCAAATTAGTAACCTATAAAGAAATTAAAAATTACTGCCTCATCTAATTACACATGTTACCTGTCTTCATTATGGGAATTTTTTATAAAATCTCTCTAATCATGACTATTATTTTGCAGTCTGTACAAAAATTATAATTAAATTTTTTTTTTTCGCTTGGTATGGTAACATTGACATGTTGACATGCAAAAAAATTCTACTCCTATTTCAAGGCTAGGCTAGCACTTCTTATTAGTTTGTGGTCTAGGCACTACCGTAGTACATACTATTATTTATTCTGTGGTTTTACACAGAGGAGTTCCATAGACACTAATTATAAAAAAAATAGTTACTATGACAGTACACACCACACACCAAGGCAATGCCTATTACACAGTAGGTAGTCAGACGTATGATGTAACATTGAATTAAAGATAAAATAAGTTTGAAGGTCTAGTGTTCTACGACGAAAGGACTCCGGAAATATTACATAAATTGTTAACATATAACCTTAGTAAGTATATAATAATATAAAGAAAAATAAAATATTGAACGCGCGCGATTGCAATTTTAATAGGTACTTAATAACTAGTAATTAATGAAATCATGACGTAGTTGCCTTGCCGCTTGCTTAGTTTCGACATAAATTACGAATTTCGTATAAAGCCCGAACAATCTATTGAACATTACTAAAATAAATTAAGATCATTGCAGTGAATCAAAGGAAATATTAAAGCATTATTTTTCAAAAACATAACTAACCTAACCAGCTAAGCTAATAAGGCAACATGTTATATTTGCATTTTTAATAAGGTGATTACTTTGGACACTTACTGTATTGAATATTTGCTGAGTAGAATTTCATCTTTTTTATTTTCTTTTCTGGAACTGTATAACCACCACACAGTTGCTGCCAATAAAAGGACAAGCATGATAATATCAAATGTGCTGAATAGCGACCCACTAACAACGGCTGTCGCTGCTGCTTCTTTTAGTGTATCCTGTGCGTTATCAGACATGTTGTTCTTATTTTGTTCACAATCCTGAAGAGATTTTGTTAATTTAAGCGATTATACAGTCACCAATATTTAAAAAAAAATTACGCGCCAGGGAATAGCGTGGTACATTGGACTTCGCACGTCACACCATGCGTACAGTCAAAATTACACTGACTGATCTGAAGTCCGAACTGTGGTCCGATGGCTGATTACGGAATGCTATTTAGTGCTGCCAGACATTTAATTTTATCTACCTTAAATAGAAATTAGCTTAACGCTCAATAATAAACACTAAATGTAGTAAGTAAACGCTTTTAATAGAGTGTATATTATTTCAATGTAAATTATGTTATAAGTTTTTTGAAATTATTTTTATAATTTTAAGTTTTGATGAAATTATGTTAATGATGATGGAGAAAAATATCCTTCTGACTACAATCCAAATTTGTGCAAATCTTTTATTTCCTAAAGCTATCAAATATGCGTGATCAAATATTATATAATGTAAATATACTAAAACTCTCTAACAGCCCGGCCACGGGACATTCGCCGTAGCGAAAATTCGCGCGGCGCGAACGGCGAGGTGTCTAGCGACTAAAACACTACGATATATTACTTTCCTCTATGGACTAAAACAAATGTATAGAAATGTACGGACCATGCCACGCGTAGCGGCGAGTGGCGACGCGACCGGCGAAATTTACCGGGCGAATCGCGTGGGCGACTGGCGGCGCAGCGGGCGAATGAAACAAATGTATGAATCAGTACGGTGCAAGCCACGGAGTCGGGCGGCAATCGCGGCGGCAGACGCAGCGAATAGTATAGGGAACAAAATATTTTAGTTGTTTTCGCCGCGAAAAATGCCGGGCCGACAAAAACAACTTAAAATTCTATCCGCATTGACTTTTATCTCCAATTCTGGTTGAATATTAACAAGAATATAATCGCTGGTTTCGACACTCATTTTGCTATTTACTCGAAATTTTTTTCTAGATGCATTATATTTGTTGTGGAATTCTCCATCTATAACGCAATTCCTATTCAAATCATGTACTCCGCAATCTCTTCCAAATATTATGTCTTGAATCAAAAAACAATTACTTTCTAATAAATATCGAGATAACTTTGATAAAGACATTTCACTCTCGGCCTATCTGGTCGCGGCGGCAAACGTGAAGTCCCGTGGCCCTCAAATCGCGCCGCGCGAATTATCGCCCCGCCTGTCGCTTCACCGTTCGCGCTGCCGATCCCCGTGGCCAGGCCGTAATAGCTGAATCTACTTATCCAATATATACATTAAGTGATAAAACAAAAGGTACACAGCGATAAACTGGAATTCAGAGACAATCTGGAGCAGAAACTCAAACGTTACAATGTCGAAATTTGTGTCTAGACTAAACTAGAAAACACTATTACGATCTATCGAGATCGAGAGGTTTAGATCGTTTGTGTCACACAGATTTTAAAATTTTAGAGTTTGAGTTTAAATTTAATATTTTATCTGTCTCTACACTCGGAGATAATCACAATATATTCAGATTTAAAAATTCTATGAACTGTGGAGCTTTCACTTGTTTACACAAATGCTAGCGTCAACTGGAATTCGCCACCTCTTGGGCTCTTATCATTGTAGTGTTATTTTATAATATAACTAATTAAATATAACTATATTAAAAACAAATATTTTATATTTCTTAATTAATCAGTGAATAAGTGCAAACAATATAAAATTATCCCATAATTACTACTATTGCCCATAATTATTACACTTACTGAATAATTGGGAAGAATTATATACATGGTATCACTAGCAAAAACAGAGGATAATGAATGTGTGAGGTGTGAGCGAGAACATCAGTTGTTTATCTACTCTGCAAAACGAGTATAGACGAACGAACATCCAGTTCAGTTTTTGCGTACGCGAGACGCGGCCCGACTTCGTACTTCGTACGTCTGATAATCACTGTCACTCACAACCATATATTACTTTCCTCTACACACACCCTACTGCATAGTGCATACAAGCATACAACGGCACTGGCACGGTGGCACCGGCAGTGTTGCTTGTAGTTGTCTAGTTGTATCGTCATTACACAGACCACGAGGCGTGTGTTATGCTAGAACCTAGAACCTCAAAGCTATTATTTATTCTGTGCTCAAAGGCTATTCGTGACGACCAAAGTACTCGTGGTGACGACTAAATTCGCCGAAGATTGCGCCATTTGCTTAACAGTTCAATGTAAGCAATAAAATAAAATTGAAGATTTTAACTTAGCATAATGACTTCGTAACTAAATAAAAAATGGTGTTTGTAAATGAGTTTTAATAAAGTTTTAATACATTTTACATTTCAGAAAACATTTCTTTTACATGCATATCATGCAGTTTATATACTTATATAATTTATACAACATAAAAGCAGATTTTTTAAACACAATTACAAGGGTGGGTTTGTCAGTCGTTTGTATCATATTATAAAACCGAAAGATACCGAAACGAACCGAAAGGTAGCAAGAAGTGTATTCAATTTTAATAAAAAGTAAAACTGTTCTGACTGAGTTGGAGATATTTAGTGTAAGTATCGGAGAATTACGAAAAAGGACTTCTAGACTTCAGAAGCTGTATTATGTGAAAAGTGGAAACTATTTTTTTTAAAGTCGGTTTTAATTTTATCATAATTTAAGTTATAATATCCTTTTGAGAGGTCTAAGGAAAAATCACAAGTTTAAGGTAACAACTAGAATGTCGTATAAACAGGTAGCTGTATTAAGGGGGAATATAACCTCAAATGGCTGAGCAAGATCCTCCGTTATGCCGAAAATATTGCAGCATTAATTTTGAAATAAATATATGGTAAAGTTGAGAATTAATGTTAAGTACTATGTTAGACGAAAACATGATTCCGTAAAATTTTCTCGATAGAAAAAAAAACAAAGTTACTTAAAATGTTCATCAAAAAGGTATTCCGTTCTTAGGCATGGGATTTTTTTGTCGACATATCCCCACATCTGAAATACAACCTATTAATTAAAAAAGAATAATTTTAATTTTAATCGGTTCAGCCATTTCCGAGAAATCAGTGACCACACATAACAAACATTCGCATTGAATATTGAACCTTCTCGTCTGTTGAACTAAGTTAAAAAGTAGTGAGTTCGAAGTTCGATGTTCGCATTTATAAAACCGATATTCCGTCCTTCATGGCGACGCCTTTTCAGCATCGTGAAGCAAGTGTGGTTATCATATATTTTTTTTAAGAAAGTCGACTGTTTTCTTTTGAAAAGATATAGACCGCTTGCACTTCTGGACTGCGTTTATGTGCTGTTTTATGTGTGCTAGAATCATTACGGCAAACATGACAACTTCAAGCTTTCCTAACAAGCCGGTTTTCGAAAAAGCTATAGTGAGTACCATTATATACCATAAATTCCTTTCGGCTAATTATGCAGAAGGTCGAAAAGTACAATCTGCCCATTTTGTCTTGCTTTTGTGGACTATGAGAAAACTTTCGATTCCGTAAAATTTGGTCGATGCCACAATCCCTTCGGCGGTGTCAGACTGACTGTCAGTATATCGTAAAACCAACCCAGCTGGTGAAAACGAAACCTACCTCGATGTGTAGACAGGTTGACGTTTTATCTCCGAACTCTTCACCACTGCTTTGTAAGATGTTTTCAAGCTACTGGACTGGATAGAATAGTGTACAGAAGGTATCACCAATTAATTTAATTACGGGTTGGTTTAAAAAAATATATATGTTGCCGTTTGCTAGATGATAACTGGCAACCGAGATTTAAAATGCCTATTAATAACTAAAACGAAAAGAAATCAAAATATTTTATTTTACACCGCCTTAATTAAAAAATAACAAATTAAATAGGTAACCAATACTAAAGCGAAAAATAGCATTTTTTTATCTGTACCTACAATCTATCTGAAGTCTGGAATTAAGTTGGTGTAAGCTATAGCCATTAAATTCTGGACAAGTTCATCTCTGAAAATGCTGCTTCACAAATATTAGTATGTTGATGAAAACTTGTGATATTAATTTTTTCCTAAACTTTTAGCAAAACACTTCTGAATTTTTGTGTTTTAAAACAGACGAAAATTAGATTCCCACAAATATGTACATTGATATTCTTAGATTCTTCTGGGTCCGCACAAAATTTCTTCCGGTCCGGATGCGGACCGCTATCCGATATTTTTGTTGAGCCCTGGTGCACCGCAACAACAATGGTTCATACATCACTCACTTTTGGAATAATAAAATCAGTTTAGTCCAAAGCACATGCCAAGTCAATTGCTTAAGGAAGAGATAACAAACTTGTTCGAACAGAAAATGTCGAGATCCTAAAACCAAACCAAATCAACGAAGACAGGAGCTATAATCATTCAAATCCAAACAGAAAAGCCAAGTCAGTATTCCATAAACCATCGAAATAAAACGTCTTTATTTCTTCGACGTTAGAAAACAAATAACAAAAATGTAATTTTTTAGAACCTTTCTACTACTGTTTAGGAATGGGGTTCCTCTGACTGGAGAAGCAACTGTCATTGTATGTCATTTTTCAATATAATTGTATATTAAAGAATGGACTACGACAATAGACTCATCGGTAACTGAAGTAAATTTTATGATATAATAAAAAAAGATTTGGACCTTATAAGCGTACAGCGAAGCGAACCCTGAGCAGACCAGCAGCACCTTTTCACAAGTTTGATGCATGTAGCAGACATCGCTCTCTTATCTAATCTAGAGTGATTGGCGTGATAGACCCAAAAACCTATCCAAATATATTTGGTAGTAGTTCATAGTTATCCTAGAGTATATTTTTTATAACAGACAGATCCATTCGTGCTGCGGCTATAATATCTACGCTGTTGCCTGGCTTTACCACTTTACCATGTTAAAATTTGATAAAAATATTATACTAGAGGTATTTTTAGTATTTAGAAATGTATTGCTAAAACTTTTGTAAATACATAAACAAAAGTCCAACACAACGACAGAAAATCTATACTGCCAGACAAATTCTACATAAAAGACAATAACGTGTCCTATTCTATGTAATGCCCCATTTACATTCAGCCCGTTTGGGCAGGGAAGTGAGCAGGGCAGTGGGCAGGGCAGTATGTAAACAGGCTACTCGCGCTGACACTGCCGCTGCCGCTGACACTGCCCGAAATGTCGGTTTTTCGTGCGGAAGTCAAAGGACGGGCAGCGCGAGCGGCAGTGTGTGTTCACATTCAGCTCCATCGCTCACTTCGCGACAAGCGCCTGGATGAACGGACGTGCGTGCCGTCCTGTTATTAAATAAATACGATCTACCAAAATGCCTTTCGAGTGGATTAATGAAAATACAATAAAGTTTTTAGAACTGCTGGAATCAGAAAAATCTATATGGGATTTCAACGATAAAAACCACAATTAATCATCTTCTACGAATACGAATTTTCTTTTTGAGATAACATAGTAGGTACCTATGTACATAATTAATTATAAATTCGTCAAATTTTATAAAATTTAGTTTAAGGAATTAATGAAAATTGACATTTTATTTCTAAAACGATTAGTAACTCATATTGATTATTTATTTATTAAAATGTAAAATAAGTTAAATGGAAATATTTGCATAATAGCCTGAGATTTTTAAATTATAATTTTATTGTAATTAAAATTACGAATTAGTTTATACTGAAGTGTAATTAATAAAATAATAATAGCTTAACTAATCTCATATAATATTTAATATTATTTATGTAACAATAATATAATAATTCAATTAATAATTTATGAACAATTTACTGTATAAGAATTCAAATAGAGTGGATCTGTATAAGTATTTAATTGTACATAATATTTGAATTCAAAAAGAATGTGTGTACCTAACTTTTAAGCAACATCGGGTTTGTGTAATTAGCTGTATTTCATATCATTTTTCCATGCCAATTATGGCAAAACATGTCAGTTTCACGTCATTGATCATCTTATGTACCATGTTTTTAAGCAAATAAATTTTCTATCTATCTATCTATCTTCTTTTGAACTTGATATCTTTTTAAATTATTAACATAATTTTGTATTGCAAGAAGACACAGCGTGGACGCTGTAATTATTTCGACGTCCGCCATAGTCGAAAGCCGAAAGCGATGTGAGTGGTAGGGCAGAGTGTGAATACACACTTCCCGCGATCCTGCTACGGCAGTATTTAGGGAAGTATTGCCGGCAGCGCGAGGAGCAGTGGCAGTGGCTGAATGTAATGCCCCATTTACATTCAGCCCGTTTGGGCAGGGAAGTGAGCAGGGCAGTGAGCAGGGCAGTATGTAAACAGGCTACTCGCGCTGACACTGCCGCTGCCGCTGACACTGCCCGAAATGTCGGTTTTTCGTGCGGGAGTCAAAGGACGGGCAGCGCGAGCGGCAGTGAGTGTTCACATTCAGCTCCATCGCTCACTTCGCGACAAGCGCCTGGATGAACGGACGTGCGTGCCGTCCTGTTATTAAATAAATACGATCTACCAAAATGCCTTTCGAGTGGATTAATGAAAATACAATAAAGTTTTTAGAACTGCTGGAATCAGAAAAAATTATATGGGTTTTCAACGATAAAAACCACAATTCATCATCTTCTACGAATAGGAATTTTCTTTTTTGAGTTAACATAGTACCTATGTACATAATTAATTATAAATTCGTCAAATTTATTATATTAATATAAAATTTAATTTAAGGAATTAATGAACATTGACATTTTATTTCTAAAAACGATTAGTAACTCATATTGATTATTTATTAATTAAAATGTAAAATAAGTTAAAAGGTAATATTTGCATAATAGCCTGAGATTTTTAAATTATAATTTTATTGTAATTAAGATTACGAATTAGTTTATACTGAAGTGTAATTAATAAAATAATAATAGCTTAACTAATCTTATATAATATTTAATATTATTTATGTAACAATAATATAATAATTCAATTAATAATTTATGAACAATTTACTGTATAAGAATTCAAATAGCGTGGATCTGTATAAGTATTTAATTGTACATAATATTTGAATTCAAAAAGAATGTGTGTACCTAACTTTTAAGCAACATCGGGTTTGTGTAATTAGCTGTATTTCATATCATTTTTCCATGCCAATTATGGCAAAACATGTCAGTTCCACGTCATTGATCATCTTATGTACCATGTTTTTAAGCAAATAAATTTTCTGTCTATCTATCTATCTTCTTTTGAACATGATATCTTTTTAAATTATTAACATAATTTTGTATTGCAAGAAGACACAGCGCGGACGCTGTAATTATTTCGACGTCCGCCATAGTCGAAAGCCGAAAGCGATGTGAGTGGTAGGGCAGAGTGTGAATACACACTTCCCGCGATCCTGCTACGGCAGTATTTAGGGAAGTATTGCCGGCAGCGCGAGGAGCAGTGGCAGTGGCTGAATGTAAATGGGGCTTAAATGGGGCTTATAATAACTTTTTAGGAAAGTATTTTTTAATTTATAAATTTTATGTTAATTGTATGTATAATTTTAATACGTTTAGTAACAAATTTATATTTAAAATATATTAAAAAAAATCTATATTTTCTGTAATAAATATGTATTTCATGACTCTTGACTCATGAGCTTACTTGTGTTTGTTGAAATCCGGAGGCATTGAATGAAATTACTAGGTACGTTAGTATTGTTATTATAGTTTGTGGAAGTTATATAAGTAGGTAGTTTTTTTATGGATTTTATCGCGATTATTTCTGTACTTTCGTGACCATGAATGGTTGAATGGTGCAAAAGTTCTAGAAACGTCAGGGACATAAGATATAAGGTGTTTAACGGCGATAAAATTCATAAAAAACATTAGTTTTGTTCAAGGGGCAATATTTGTGTGAATATTATATTATAATATATGAAGTCATTATCCGTAGGCTTATAGATCTGAAAAATAGATTTTCTTTTTTTTAATGACTACAATATTGTCGTAAGTACAATATTAAATAGTAGATGTTTAAAATACAAAAACACTAGCAGAACGTTACGGAAAAAGCAAACCAATATCAATTTTAATAATGCATGATGAGTGACGCAACTGGGGTCAGCCACTCAAGGTGAGGGCCAGTCGAAAACGACGAGTTTCTGCGAGTCGTGCGTCGTCTTGTTTAAGGGCCTATACTACCTCAAATGGCTTAACAAGATCCACCGTTATGCCGAAAACATTGCAGCATTAATTTTGAAATAAATATATGGTAAAGTTGAGAATTAACGTTAAGAACTATGTTAGACGAAAACACATCTCCGTAAAATTTTCTCGATAGAAAAAAAATCCAAGGTTACCTCCAAGCTGAACAATAAACCGCTGGTACTAATAAAATGCTTTAAATTATAGTCAACCAAATCTAAGAAATATATTTTGACAGCTGTCATACCTATTGCACCAGGCATGCCAACCAAAAAATGGGAACGTACAATATTCGATTCTTAAAAAAATCGATATCGATTATTTAGAGTTGGTAATCATTTACAGTTTGGTTTGAATAATACCAGAATAAATTAAAAACGAATAATTTAAAACACAAGATTTATCAGTTTCTATGTATATGTTGTTAGGTATTGCTTATTTCTGGAGGCACAGTTATAAAAATGTATGATTATAACTAAATTAAAAATAAATTTATTCAAACACTTTCAGTACAACTAGTTCAACTGTCGTTGTTTGATTTTTTGATGAAGTTTGATAGAATAAAAAAAATCTACCACTTTTGCCCAATGATCCTTTGTGAAATGGGCACATGCTTCAACGAATATTAAAGAAACAGTCCAAAAAGTTAAAGCCGAGTTACAAAATAAGAGGACAAACACAAAATCACAAAATTACGTGTAGTAAGCTCCCGAAATGGCGGGATTTTGAAATTACGTAGTGGTTTTTATATCGCAGCATTGTATAAGAGTTTTTTTGCCTACACAAAGAAGGATGCCCATTTTTCACCTGACTATGTATATAAGTGAAATAAATCTTAAAATTTAGCTAATTGAATTGTAAATTATTTACGCTTATCAGAATGTTAAAAGAAACGTAGGAAAAAAATATTATTAAAGTTTATGTGTGCTAGAGAAAAAGCAGATAGTGCTCGACACTCAATTTACGGTGACAATCATCGAGAGTAAGCGGTGACTTAGGGGCAGTTGGTTTCAAGGAATTCACAGAGTAAAAAAGACATTTTAGACCATAGCTAGGAAAGTATTTCTATCTTAACTTAGAGTGTTAATAATAAGCTCTAGCATATTTATTTCTTTATTACCTATTTGGTAACGGCAAATCCTAACCTAAAAAATGACATTAATATTTTTTCGGCTTCATAGCGTTTAAATCGTAAATATGACTATGTGGCATTATTTTCTAAACTTACATGTAGTTTTTCTACTATACCTTATAACTATACATTAACTCAGGTTTTTAAATGTATGGAAAGTGGGCACGATTCATTACGTTGACAAATTAAAAAAAAACTTGTTTTATTCATGATTCATGTAATTTAAGGAGTTTTAAAAATAAAAATTAAATTAAACAAATAAAACATAAAAAATTAATTATTCGATTATTTGAATATTTTTACCGATTATTGCAATATTTTTGCCGATTATTAGCATAACAATTAATTTTAATCATTCAAACACTACGGTAATATACATAGCGACATATTATTGAAACGACGTCAAGTACAAAAAATTGATACTGGTTATTTTTTAATATTTTGCTTTGTTTAAATGATTCAAATTTTAATTACTGATAAAAACTATACACGTTGTAATGAAATATAGATAACTTTATAATTCTTCGTATTTACGTTAATGGTTATATTAAATCGTGTGAGTACGCTTGTGCAAAGTTATTGCTGAATGATTAATGTGAAACGTCAAAAAACGTGTTTTTATTTTTTTAACAATTTTATCATTATTTTCACTTTAAAAAGAAATTGGCTAAACTATCGGCGTCCTGGACCTTCTTCCCTGGTCCCTGCCGCCCTATCAGTCTCGCTACGGCTTTCGCACGGGAAAGCTGTATCGCTTACGATCAGATACACATAACCCAACAGGACGACGTACAATCAAAATGGGAAATAACTGTAATAAAAATATGGTTGGCGTAAAGACACAGGCATAAATATGATAAACTTAATGAAATAACTATCTAACGACCTATCTACTTACAGTATTAGTGATTACAAACATGTCGGTACTTAGCATACGACGCGAGGGGAAGTGGGGGCGAAATTAGAATTTGAGCTGAGATAGTATAGGCCATTAATAAAGTCTGTGTGTTGTGACGTGTCCGAGCTGCCGGTGCCTAGGGATCCGCAAAAAGTATCGAAACCTGAGTAGTATCGATACTTTTAGTTCGATACCTAGTATTTTTGTACTCGATACTTTTATTAGAATATTTTACTAAGTATCGATACTTTCCTAGTTACTCGATACTTTTGTCTCTTTACTAAACTGTCAGATAAAAGTCAGTAGATAGTACTTCCTTTTCCGATGTATAGCGTCGTCCCTCTTGATGGAGTGAGGATTTCAGGGGAAAACCCTATTATGGTTGGAATAATGCACATTTACTAGCAATATCTCGTAATTTTGATGAATGAATATTATATTATATTATAATGGAATAATAACGCAAACTATTTGGATTTAAATGTGTTTTATTTGTGTTTTTATGTTATTTAAGTAAAGTCTACCTATCAGTCATAAATAATAAGAAAAGAAGATTGTTTTTGTTCACAAATTTATCATTATTTGTTATTATTTAATGGCAATATTGACTGATTGGTGTTCGTCATTGAAACGAAAAAGTTTATAAAAGTGATTTTTTTGTTTAGGACAACTCCGATTCTCTGCTTGATTTGCTTCTTCAGAATGCTACCTCCTGGTGGAGGACGAACTGATAAGTGGAAATATTTAGGAAAGTTGATCAAAATTCAGCGAAATGTAAAATTCGTTTCAAAATTATGAAGTCTCGCGGTAAAACTAAAAAAAAAACAGAGGTAAATCAAATTAAACAAACTGATAAGAATATTATCAATTGGGTGTTCTTACGAAAATAAATACCCTGTGGGTAAAGATCCAAATAAAATACTGGTATGAAGTTATGATAAACTATTATGTTTTTGAAACAGAAATTCCGGACATTTGCAGATTGAAGAATAATAATAATGGCTTCATTAGATTTTATCTAGTACATGAACGAGGAATCGGATTGTCTTCCCAATTAATTATGATTCAGAATTGCGATACTAGAATTAACCGATGGAGTGAATGAGGTTGTATGAGTAAATTACACACGTGTTTTGTATAATTTTACATGGGATTATCATCAGAAAAATGGAAAGAAAAGCAAAATAAAGTATCGCCAGTTCCAACTTATTGGTTTGCTAAAGAGAAAACTAATGAGTTCATAATGGTTTTTTATGAGAATTCATCAGTTAAATAATTTGTCAGATAATCCCAATCAGAAGACGATCAGATTGTATGGGGTTGATCGAAATACAGATTTTTCATTTGCGTATAGTTTAAAACCGCAATTGCGGATAAAGTTAATCGTTTTAGTTTGTAGTATTTATATATATATATTAAAAATAGAAAGTAACGCAACTTATAATAATCTATAAGAACGTATTAGTATGATCTGGGGATTCTTTTAATGTGCTATTCTATTAAACATTTTCAGGAAATTTATGGAAGGAAACGGTCAGATTGAATGAGTTGGATCTTAATACATTTTTACATCCATTTACTGTTTAAAAACAGTAATTATTTTATAACCTACTTTTCATGTCAGATTGGTCCTCCAAGATTGGGGGTTCAGTAATTAGTTGTTAGTTCCTATATTTTGTAATTTAGTTTTGAATGAATATAAAATTTTGTAATTATTGTGTATTTTTTTTGTGATTTTTAACATCGATACCAAGTAGTATCGATACTTTTTATTCCATACTTGGTATCGAGTAGGTATCGATACTTTTAAAAAATTGCGGAACCCTTCCGGTGCCGTGCTGTGCCGGCTTGCTAGCGGCGAACGGAAAATGTGGAAGTTGTGGTGGCCGCGCCGTGGCTTGTCACGAAGTGATTACGTGTTCGCTGATTTCGTCTTTAGCGAAATGATTAAATTAGTAATAAATATCTTCGCTAATATCATACATATTATCTATACCTTTGTAAAATATCAACACGTAGCAAGATTAAATCTATATCTAAAACGTAAATTCATACTGTTGACATGACAACTTTCTTTATACCTGATATGATCTTACGAAAAATACAATAAAATTGTAAGTATTTAAAAAATAAATCAAGGAATATGTATTTTATATATATTATAGTATAGTGCTGTAATAAGAGGGAGTATGATAAATATACTTTACACGAGTATTTCAACATAAAAGTAATAGAGAACTGCAACAGTACAAAATATAATCATCATATTTTCATCCTTACAGCTTTTTAAAGTTCATTACTGAACATAGTCTTCCCTGTAACTTAGGCTATTCGCTAGATGCCAGTTCACTTAACAATCATGAGATTATGCGTAAACTGGTTGTGCGGCACCGTGAACTCCAAGTTTTTAATGAAATACATTCCAGTACTTTTTATTGGTGTATCATTTGAAATAAGAGATGTCATATACTACCTAATATAAACTAATTACTTATGAATGTTGGGAATGTCGAATGATTGCAGGCAAAAGGTTTATCTTAATACATCATATTATAAGACTACCTTATACGCGTTTAGTATTACAAACTGAGAGACCCTATTATGTACAATGCATTTACAAATGATTAGTTAATTAACTGAAAACAAGCTATAGTGTCCTTCACTCCTTCAGACCGAATTTCGGTTACGGCGGCCTGCCTTGACGGAGACTAGTAATCGGCGCAGGACAGGATTATGTAATTGTATGCCCCAAGTGTATGCGCAAGCACAGGTGCACTCCCTATTCCTTCACTCTCATAATCCGATGGGACTGTAAACCGACACGACCGGAGAGAGATCAGGCGCAGAACCAACGGCTTTACGTGCTTTCCGAGGCACAGGGGTGAGACACCGCCAACTTCCTGACTCCGGGCAACTACTGAGAATTTATTGACGGAAAAACTCAATAATTGATTTTATGGCACGACCCGGGATTTGAACGCAGGACCTCATGATTAGGGATGGGACGAATACGGATTTCACCGAATACGAATATTCGGCCGAATATTCGGTAAAACTTTTACCGAACCGAATATTCGGCCGAACATTATTCGGCAGGATAACCTCTGGATCCAACCAATTTATGACGAAACTTGTAACCGTAAAGCGCGCAGGATTAGCCCCGGACGCTGCCTCTCGCTCCCCGCCACACCTGACAGTTATTGCATCATTTAGTACTGAGTAAATTACCGGCTTGTTTTGACTATTCTTGTGATAAAAATACTGCAGAAAAAAAAGCTACTTAAGAGACTTTTTTTAACGTTTTAGTATAACTCTAAAAATAAATAGTTATGAAATTTCACAATCATACTATTTTAAATTCCAATAATAGATGAGTGAATGATAGAGATGATTGGGGAACTCGAAATTCTAACGACACCCATGCAACAACTCAGGGAGGAAGTAGTGCCTAAAAACCAGCGCTTCATGGGATCTTAGTTCCATGTAAGCAAAAGCGAGAGAGTCACCTCCGTTTGCCTAAATTTAATTAAATTTAAGTACTTAGTTCATATGTAAACATGTTTTTAAATGTGGCTATAAAGTTATATTTATTTATTTAAAAAAAGTTTCGTTGTTTTATTCTTAGTGAAAATTGATAAAATATGATAAAAATGAACGGCAGGAGATCTATTTGGACTTATTTTAGAGAAACTGACGACCAAAGTAAAGTGAAATGTACTAATGTAATATAATGTTTCTTTGTTTGATTCCAAAAACATTTTATCAAGTTTCTATTTGCTATAATAGGAAATAAATCCACAGTGCCTCAAAAACATAAATGTATAGATTTATGCATTTGAAGCACTGTAAGAGTAAGTAGATTGTTTACTCTCATTTACTCGCTTGATGTAAGTTCGGTGCTGTTATTGTGTGACGTGTGGGATGAGTAAAAATGCCGATTAGGATGAGAAATGGATGTATTTTTCCACACACACAGCAAATTTAAAATAACGTCGTCCGTAATCGCTAAGTTTCTTCGGTGAGGTCCTTAATAATCGCAGATGTCGTAGGTCAATCGCTCGTAGTCGCTTCCCAGAGTACTCGTAGAATTCACTTTCGGTCTCCGAAATAACAAATTCCCTGATTGCCGGCGCACGCTGCTATCCTCGATAAAAGAAATATAGAACTTTCTAGGCCAATCGACTCGGGTTCCATTTTTTTTATCGGAAAGTACTAGAACACTCGCGATAACATAATTATAACGTCTCGCGTGACACCGCGTCGTGCTGCTGCCCATCACAGCATTCCAAGGGATACTGCGGCATATCACGGCATTCCATGAGATGCCGCAGCACGCCGCTGCATCACGTGAAACACATAGGTTACTTTATGTTGGTTAAGGAGTGTGAGTGCAAAGCAATTGAAACAAGGTTGAATCTAGCCCGTTGCGGCGGCAATCACTCCTGTGAACACCTGGAACACGAGCGCGTCTTGACTTGTTTGGGATGCCGCGGGATGCCACAGGATCCTTTGGCATGTAAAAGTATGCCTTGCCACGCCGTGCCATGCCATGCCCTCTGTGAGCGCAGGCCCTAAGAAATCTTACGTTGTTTGTACTACGTTGTCATAGCTTGCAATAAATGTATGAAAAAGTATCGATATTTGTTTAAATAGTCTGTGAAAAATTGTATTGTACTAGCTTCCGCCCGCGTGGTGTATTGATAAAAATTGTATTGTACTAGCTTCCGCCCGCGTGGTGTATTGAAAAAATTGTATTGTACTAGCTTCCGCCCGCGTGGTGTATTGATAAAAATTGTATTGTACTAGCTTCCGCCCGCGTGGTGTATTGATAAATTGATAAAAATTGTATTGTACTAGCTTCCGCCCGCGTGGTGTATTGATAAAAATTGTATTGTACAGCTTCCGCCCGGTGGTGTATTGATAAAAATTGTAGTATAGCTTCCGCCCGTGGTGTATTGATAAAAATTGTACTAATTCCGCCCGCGTGGTGTATTGATAAAAATTGTATTGTACTAGCTTCCGCCCGCGTGGTGTATTGATAAAAATTGTATTGTATTAGCTTCCGCCCGCGTGATGTATTGATAATAATTGTATTGTACTAGCTTCCGCCCGCGTGGTGTATTGATAAAAATTGTATTGTACTAGCTTCCGCCCACGTGGTGTATTGATAAAAATTGTATTGTATTAGCTTCCGCCCGCGTGGTGTATTGATAAAAATTGTATTGTACTAGCTTCCGCCCGCGTGGTGTTTTGATAAAAATTGTATTGTACTAGCTTGCGCCCGCGTGGTGTATTGATAAAAATTGTATTGTACTAGCTTCCGCCCGCGTGGTGTATTGATAAAAATTGTATTGTACTAGCTTCCGCCCGCGTGGTGTATTGATAAAAATTGTACTAATTCCGCCCGCGTGGTGTATTGATAAAAATTGTATTGTACTAGCTTCCGCCCGCGTGGTGTATTGATAAAAATTGCATTGTACTAGCTTCCGCCCGCGTGGTGTATTGATAAAAATTGTATTGTATTAGCTTCCGCCCGCGTGGTGTATTGATAAAAATTGTATTGTACTAGCTTCCGCCCGCGTGGTGTATTGATAAAAATTGTATTGTACTAGCTTCCGCCCACGTGGTGTATTGATAAAAATTGTATTGTATTAGCTTCCGCCCGCGTGGTGTATTGATAAAAATTGTATTGTACTAGCTTCCGCCCGCGTGGTGTATTGATAAAAATTGTATTGTACTAGCTTCCGCCCGCGTGGTGTATTGATAAAAAGCATTGTACGCCCCCCGCGTGTTATTGATAAAAATTGTATTGTATTAGCTTCCGCCCGCGTGGTGTATTGATAAAAATTGTATTGTACTAGCTTCCGCCCACGTGGTGTATTGATAAAATACACTTCCGCCCACGTGTGTATTGATAAAAATTGTATTGTATTAGCTTCCGCCCGCGTGGTGTATTGATAAAAATTGTATTGTACTAGCTTCCGCCCGCGTGGTGTTTTGATAAAAATTGTATTGTACTAGCTTGCGCCCGCGAGGTGTATTGATAAAAATTGTATTGTACTAGCTTCCGCCCGCGTGGTGTATTGATAAAAATTGTATTGTACTAGCTTCCGCCCGCGTGGTGTATTGATAAAAATTGTACTAATTCCGCCCGCGTGGTGTATTGATAAAAATTGTATTATACTAGCTTCCGCCCGCGTGGTGTATTGATAAAAATTGTATTGTACTGCTTCCGCCCGCGTGGTGTATTGATAAAAAGTATTAGCTTCCGCCCGCGTGGTGTATTGATAAAAATTGTATTGTACTAGCTTCCGCCCGCGTGGTGTATTGATAAAAATTAGCCTACGTCCTTAGTAGTTAGGTTGTACCAGTTCTGGCGCACTTGTAGAAAGGTTGTACCAGTTCTGGCGCACGACGTTCGTCGACTCACAATCCTTAAAAAAAAAAGGTTTTGGCATGCTCTGATCACGAATCTGCGGTCCATTTTTGCGTAGGATGCACGGTTCCGGAGATGAGCAGATCAATTAACTCTTATCTAATTGATATCCGCTACGAGCGTCAACCGTCATTAGCACTCCATTGTCCTTATCTACTTATCTATTGTTGATTGACTACCGTCATTATCTATTATTCGTAAGCGTGTGGGTCGGCTTATGCTATTGTATTATACTCCTTTGTTCCTATCTACAACACTAATCTGAATCATCAATAAAACACATTACCAAATTTTGTTAAAATTTTTATTTATAAAATACAAAATCTTATTACTTATTATCTATAAAATAGGAGCGAAACATCTTATCCACTAACATATCGTTGTACAATGTGTTCTCTGTAAATATACTCGTAAAACTACGCATTGAACATCCCTGAAACTTATATAGCAAATACATTAAGCAATATTCGCCACAAACTGAAGTCCTATCAACATTCCAGTTCCATCTTTTAAACACATTACCTAATTTTGTTAAAATTTTTATTTATAAAATACAAAATCTTATTACTTATTATCTATAAAATAGGAGCGAAACATCTCATCCACTAACATATCGTTGTACAATGTGTTCTCTGTAAATATACTCGTAAAACTATGCATTGAACATCCCTGAAACTTATATAGCAAATACATTAAGCAATATTCGCCACAAACCGAAGTCCTATCAACATTCCAGTTCCATCTTTTACAATTTCGTACAGGTGCCCGTCTATATGAATCAAAATATTCACCGACGTCATTCGTATCGATATATAAAGCTACCCAATGTGACCCTGGTTTATCATCTGTACCCAAATTGCATATTACCTAGTCAGGTCATAAATTCTATCACATGTTTAATGTAAAATAATTGAAACAAGTTTATTCATTATGTAACCATTTATATACCAAAATGAACTTAACAAAACATAGATTCTTATGACACTATAGTTTATTCAAAATGACCTCCGTAATTTTGAATACAGGCCTTCCATCTGCGCGACCAGTCGTCTATCTCACCACGAACGAGGTCCATGTCATATCGGCGGCTGCCTTAATTAAAGATGTCTTGAGTGACTCGAAATTGGGATGAGGCTTTGAGCACGCCTTTTCCTCCAAGTGTTACCATATCTTGTAATCTAACGGATTCAAATCTGGACTGGTCTTTGTGTCGGATGAAGTCGATTTCACGCGCCGCCAGCCAGTCTTTTTTTTTTTTGTTTTTAAAGAACGTTACCTCCACACTAGGTTTTTCTCCTGTATCGTGGGGGCAGTTTACAAACACAAATTTCACAAGGACAAACATCCAAACTCGGAACAATTACTTGTAGGTCGTACAAATACTTGTTCCGTGCGGGATTTGAACCCGCGACCCCCAAGCGCAGCCACTCATTGCTAAGCCACTACGCCACGGAGCTGTCAAAAGTCTTGTGTGCTCTTCGCTCTATGAGCTGACACCGAATCTTGTTGGAATACCCAGTGCCTGTTATTGAACATGGTATGAGAAACAGGTTACACAAGGTTCGTCAGGACTGTATTTTGATACACAGCTGCATTCGTTTTTAACCTTTCTCACAAAAATGTACCTCTGTTAAGCCCCAATAAGAAACTCCCAACCATACCATGAGCGAGGATGGAAAATGACCTCGTTGGACACGCGGAATACGGTTGCTCGCTTCTTCACTACTGTGTGCGTACACCTTATCATTTTGTTTGTTGTAGCTCTCTTCTACGGTAAAAAAATTTTTATCCGAATAAAGAATTTCCCGATATTTTTTCCCGCGTACCGCATCACCAAAGCGCGGCATCTCTTCAGTCTCAGATCCATTAGACGAGCATTCAAACGATGTCCTGTTTTTCTTCGATATGCCCGAAGCCCTAAGTCTTCATTTAACGCCGTGGTTCTGCTTAACCCCATCTGAAGGGCCAACAGTTTCTGCTTACGTTTGGGATTTCTTTGAATTCGCACCTTTACAGCTTTTATCACTGCTGGAGTCCTAACAAATCGAGGGCGACCACTTCTTGACCTGTCATCTACACTAGAGTCTTCATTGTATCGTTTGATGGCACGATAAACGAATCTCTTGGTTATATTCAAATTTTTCAGTATATCAAAAAATTTAATTGGCGCGTAATCGCAACTGCAACACGGTCTTTTTTAAGCGTCCACTCCATATGTAAAAATGAGTAAAATTCTAAAAAGTATACAGTTTTATTTTCATGAACAATTCGAATTCAATAAACTTTTTTGTGGCCAGCATTCTAAAAGAAAAGTTTTTACTGTGTGACAATACTTATGACCTGACTAGGTATATACGTTGGTACGTGGGTGTACATGGGCAGTCTGTTAGCAGCATAAACATTATTTTCTAGACTGGGGTGAATCTTTTTCAGATGTTGTTGTACATCTAGTGTATCCATGACATTACTGCTATTAGTAGATTACTACAGTACAATCTACTCAATGACTAACATAGGAATGATCAATTATGTGATTTCTAAATATTAAATTGCATTTTTTCTGTTATACAAAACGTATTTGAGTCATCAATACACTGAATAAGACGCAACACGAAGAATGTGAGATAAGGTTGTTGACGCATAAAGTTATTATCAATTCTACTGTAGAAATTCTTTAGATTAGAATTATTACTTACTGGTACTATATAAGACCAAGCAACTGCAGTCATGGAGTTAGTGTATGGTCGTTTGACCGCAGTGTATCTATCAATAATACATTTGCGTTACTTCAACGCATCAAAGGCCATAGATGTAAGTGTTTAATCTATTGACAAACTTACTTTTCTTTCTGTTATTTTTTACGTGTGTATGATTTTGAACGACAGGCCTGTTGGTCTAGTGGTTAGTGACCCTGACTGTTATGCCGGAGGTCGTGGGTTCGATTCCCACCCAGGACAAATGTTTGTGTGATGAGCACGATCATTTGTTCTGTGTCTGGGTGTAATTTATCTATAATATTTATGTATTTAGAAATATATAAGTATGTTTATCAGTTGTCTAGTACCCATAACACAAGCTCTGCTTAGCTTGGGACTAGATGGCGTTGTGTGATAGTTGTGGAATATTATTATTATTATTATTATTATTATTTAGTGTTAACAAATTATATTTAAATATTTTGTGTGTGTATATGATTAAGCCGTGGTAGCTCAGATGGTTAGCGCAAGCTGTAAATTTTACAGTACGTAACGCGGGTTCGATCCCCGCCGACACCAATTAAATTGTTAATTGCAATTTTAAGTTATTCTATTGACACACTTACTTTTCTTTCTGTTATTTTCTTACGTGTGTATGATTTAGTGTTAACAAATTATATTTAAATATTGCGTGTGTATATGATTAAGCCGTGGTAGCTCAGATGGTTAGCGCAAGCTGTAAATTTTACAGTACGTAACGCGGGTTCGATCCCCGCCGACACCAATTAAATTGTTAATTGCAATTTTAAGTGTTTATTCTATTGACACACTTACTTTTCTTTCTGTTATTTTCTTACGTGTGTATGATTTAGTGTTAACAAATTATATTTAAAATTGCGTGTGTATATGATTAAGCCGTGGTAGCTCAGATGGTTAGCGCAAGCTGTAAATTTTACAGTACGTAACGCGGGTTCGATCCCCGCCGACACCAATTAAATTGTTAATTGCAATTTTAAGTGTTTATTCTATTGACACACTTACTTTTCTTTCTTTCTACTGTGTATGATACTTTTCTTTCTGTTATTTTCTTACGTGTGTATGATTTAGTGTTAACAAATTATATTTAAATATTGCGTGTGTATATGATTAAGCCGTGGTAGCTCAGATGGTTAGCGCAAGCTGTAAATTTTACAGTACGTAACGCGGGTTCGATCCCCGCCGACACCAATTAAATTGTTAATTGCAATTTTAAGTGTTTATTCTATTGACACACTTACTTTTCTTTCTGTTATTTTCTTACGTGTGTATGATTTAGTGTTAACAAATTATATTTAAATATTGTGTGTGTGTATATGATTAAGCCGTGGTAGCTCAGATGGTTAGCGCAAGCTGTAAATTTTACAGTATGTAACGCGGGTTCGATCCCCGCCGACACCACTTAAATTGTTAATTGCAATTTTAAGTGCTGATTTACCACGTGCTCGGCGGTGAAGGAAAACATCGTGAGGAAACCTGCATGTCTGAGAAAATTTCGAAGGCATGTGAAGTTCGCCAACACGCATTGAGCAACAGCAGAAGTAAAAAGTTAAAAAATACTTTAACAATGACAGTCATTAGTTGATCATTAGTATCGTTTTCTTAAATTACAGGAAGAAAAAAAAGAAGAAATGGTGATGCGAAGTCATGAAGAATGAATTGTTATGTGAAGTTGTGAACAAACATATTTTAGATGTAAATACTTTTAACATTTTGGTTCAAAATGACACAAAATCTAAAAAATATTAGATACACATCGACATGACGGATTTTACATTACATATCCTCATAAACATTTTCAATGTAGAGAAATGGCTATTCTACGTACTATCTAATAAAAATGTAAAATTTTGTGATTATATTTTGCAAATATATGATTATTACACACATAACGTTTGTTTAAATTTATGACATTTACCAAATCATTGTATTTTGGACATTTGTATTCTTCAATATTAAAAATTCTATCATTCGTCGTCAACATTTTTAAAAATTGTTTTTCTGTTGAACCAATTTTGTCTAATGTTTTTGGGAAATCAAACAAAATTTATGATTAATTTAAAATTTTATTTTCAAGCAATAACCACTTGTAAAAAACCCACTCTTCGTCACAAGAACAATGTAAAATTTTGTGATTATTTTTTGCAAATATATGATTATTACACACATAACGTTTGTTTAAATTTATGACATTTACCAAATCATTGTATTTTGGACATTTGTATTCTTCAATATTAAAAATTCTATCATTCGTCGTCAACATTTTTAAAAATTGTTTTTCTGTTGAACCAATTTTGTCTAATGTTTTTGGGAAATCAAACAAAATTTATGATTAATTTAAAATTTTATTTTCAAGCAATAACCACTTGTAAAAAACCCACACTTCGTCACAAGAACAATGTAAAATTTTGTGATTATTTTTTGCAAATATATGATTATTACACACATAACGTTTGTTTAAATTTATGACATTTACCAAATCATTGTATTTTGGACATTTGTATTCTTCAATATTAAAAATTCTATCATTCGTCGTCAACATTTTTAAAAATTGTTTTTCTGTTGAACCACCTTTGTATGCGATCACTTCGTCTTTGCACAAATTTCTAATATACCAATTTAATATGGGAATGATGTTCTCTTGTTTGTAGGCACATTTTAATTCTTCGGTCACATCAAAATATGGAATGCCGTGCACGTGTATTTCACAATAACGAACAGTTTTTTTGTCTTTTGGCGACAAATAATTGAAAGGATAACTTGGCTGAAACAAATAATGATCGATAAACGAATCATTTATATTAGATAGTTTTACGTCTAGAATAGCCATTTCTCTACATTGAAAATGTTTATGAGGATATGTAATGTAAAATCCGTCCATGTCGATGATGTATCTAATATTTTTTAGATTTTGTGTCATTTTGAACCAAAATGTTAAAAGTATTTACACGTGACTAAAATATGTTTGTTCCAACAAACTTCACATAACAATTCATTCTTCATTACTTCCCATCACCCCATTTCTTCCTTCTGCTCTTTTCTTCCTGTAATTTAAGAAAACAGAATCACATTTACTAATGATCAACTAATGACTGTCATTGTTAAAAAAGTATTTTTTAACTTTTTACTTTCTGCTATTGTCTTAGCTAGAAATGTCCGCCCCTCAATGTGTGTTCGTGAACTTCACATGCCTTCGAAATTTTCTCAGACATGCAATTTTCCTCACGATGTTTTCTTTCACCACCGAGCACGTGGTAAATCAGCACTTAAAATTGCAATTAACAATTAAATTGATGCCGGCGGGGATCGAACCCGCGTTACATACTGTAAAATTTACAGCTTGCGCTAACCATCTGAGCTACCACGGCTTAATCATATACACACACGCAATATTTAAATATAATTTGTTAACACTAAATCATACACACGTAAGAAAATAACAGAAAGAAAAGTAAGTGTGTCAATAGAATAAACACTTAAAATTGCAATTAACAATTTAATTGGTGTCGGCGGGGATCGAACCCGCGTTACGTACTGTAAAATTTACAGCTTGCGCTAACCATCTGAGCTACCACGGCTTAATCATATACACACACAATATTTAAATATAATTTGTTAACACTAAATCATACACACGTAAGAAAATAACAGAAAGAAAAGTAAGTGTGTCAATAGAATAAACACTTAAAATTGCAATTAACAATTTAATTGGTGTCGGCGGGGATCGAACCCGCGTTACGTACTGTAAAATTTACAGCTTGCGCTAACCATCTGAGCTACCACGGCTTAATCATATACACACACAAAATATTTAAATATAATTTGTTAACACTAAAAATAATAATAATAATAATAATATTCCACAACTATCACACAACGCCATCTAGTCCCAAGCTAAGCAGAGCTTGTGTTATGGGTACTAGACAACTGATAAACATACTTATATATTTCTAAATACATAAATATTATAGATAAATTACACCCAGACACAGAACAAATGATCGTGCTCATCACACAAACATTTGTCCTGGGTGGGAATCGAACCCACGACCTCCGGCATAACAGTCTGGGTCACTAACCACTAGACCAACAGGCCTGTCGTTCAAAATCATACACACGTAAAAAATAACAGAAAGAAAAGTAAGTTTGTCAATAGATTAAACACTTACATCTATGGCCTTTGATGCGTTGAAGTAACGCAAATGTATTATTGATAGATACACTGCGGTCAAACGACCATACACTAACTCCATGACTGCAGTTGCTTGGTCTTATATAGTACCAGTAAGTAATAATTCTAATCTAAAGAATTTCTACAGTAGAATTGATAATAACTTTATGCGTCAACAACCTTATCTCACATTCTTCGTGTTGCGTCTTATTCAGTGTATTGATGACTCAAATACGTTTTGTATAACAGAAAAAATGCAATTTAATATTTAGAAATCACATAATTGATCATTCCTATGTTAGTCATTGAGTAGATTGTACTGTAGTAATCTACTAATAGCAGTAATGTCATGGATACACTAGATGTACAACAACATCTGAAAAAGATTCACCCCAGTCTAGAAAATAATGTTTATGCTGCTAACAGACTGCCCATGTACACCCACGTACCAACGTATATACCTAGTCAGGTCATAAGTATTGTCACACAGTAAAAACTTTTCTTTTAGAATGCTGGCCACAAAAAAGTTTATTGAATTCGAATTGTTCATGAAAATAAAACTGTATACTTTTTAGAATTTTACTCATTTTTACATATGGAGTGGACGCTTAAAAAAGACCGTGTTGCAGTTGCGATTACGCGCCAATTAAATTTTTTGATATACTGAAAAATTTGAATATAACCAAAAGATTCGTTTATCGTACCATCAAACGATACAATGAAGACTCTAGTGTAGATGACAGGTCAAGAAGTTGTCGCCCTCGATTTATTAGGACTCCAGCAGTGATAAAAGCTGTAAAGGTGCGAATTCAAAGAAATCCCAAACGTAAACAGAAACTGTTGGCCCTTCAGATGGGGTTAAGCAGAACCACGGCGTTAAATGAAGACTTAGGGCTTCGGGCATATCGAAGAAAAACAGGACATCGTTTGAATGCTCGTCTAATGGATCTGAGACTGAAGAGCTGCCGCGCTTTGGTGAAGCGGTACGCGGGAAAAAAATATCGGGAAATTCTTTTTTCGGATAAAAAAATTTTTACCGTAGAAGAGAGCTCCTACAACAAACAAAATGATAAGGTGTACGCACACAATAGTGAAGAAGCGAGCAACCGTATTCCGCGTGTCCAACGAGGTCATTTTCCATCCTCGCTCATGGTATGGTTGGGAGTTTCTTATTGGGGCTTAACAGAGGTACATTTTTGTGAGAAAGGTTAAAAACGAATGCAGTTGTGTATCAAAATACAGTCCTGACGAACCTTGTGTAACCTGTTTCTCATACCATGTTCAATAACAGGCACTGGGTATTCCAACAAGATTCGGTGTCAGCTCATAGAGCGAAGAGCACACAAGACTTTTAACAGCTCCGTGGCGTAGTGGCTTAGCAATAAGTGGCTGCGCTTGGGGGTCGCGGGTTCGAATCCCGCACGGAACAAGTATTTGTACGACCTACAAGTAATTGTTCCGAGTTTGGATGTTTGTCCTTGTGAAATTTGTGTTTGTAAACTGCCCCCACGATACAGGAGAAAAACCTAGTGTGGAGGTAACGTTCTTTAAAAACAAAAGAAAAAAGACTGGCTGGCGGCGCGTGAAATCGACTTCATCCGACACAAAGACCAGTCCAGATTTGAATCCGTTAGATTACAAGATATGGTAACACTTGGAGGAAAAGGCGTGCTCAAAGCCTCATCCCAATTTCGAGTCACTCAAGACATCTTTAATTAAGGCAGCCGCCGATATGACATGGACCTCGTTCGTGGTGAGATAGACGACTGGTCGCGCAGATGGAAGGCCTGTATTCAAAATTACGGAGGTCATTTTGAATAAACTATAGTGTCATAAGAATCTATGTTTTGTTAAGTTCATTTTGGTATATAAATGGTTACATAATGAATAAACTTGTTTCAATTATTTTACATTAATCGAAAAAACCCAAACATGTGATAGAATTTATGACCTGACTAGGTAATATGCAATTTGGGTACAGATGATAAACCAGGGTCACATTGGGTAGCTTTATATATCGATACGAATGACGTCGGTGAATATTTTGATTCATATGGACGGGCACCTGTACGAAATTGTAAAAGATGGAACTGGAATGTTGATAGGACTTCAGTTTGTGGCGAATATTGCTTAATGTATTTGCTATATAAGTTTCAGGGATGTTCAATGCATAGTTTTACGAGTATATTTACAGAGAACACATTGTACAACGATATGTTAGTGGATGAGATGTTTCGCTCCTATTTTATAGATAATAAGTAATAAGATTTTGTATTTTATAAATAAACATTTTAACAAAATTAGGTAATGTGTTTAAAAGATGGAACTGGAATGTTGATAGGACTTCAGTTTGTGGCGAATATTGCTTAATGTATTTGCTATATAAGTTTCAGGGAATGTTCAATGCGTAGTTTTACGAGTATATTGACAGAAAACACATTGTACAACGATATGTTAGTGGATGAGATGTTTCACTCCTATTTTATAGATAATAAGTAATAAGATTTTGTATTTTATAAATAAAAATTTTAACAAAATTAGGTAATGTGTTTTATTGATGATTCAGATTAGTGTTGTAGATAGGAACAAAGGAGTACAATAGCATAAGCCGACCCACACGCTGACGAATAATAGATAATGACGGTAGTCAATCAACAATAGATAAGTAGATAAGGACAATGGAGTGCTAATGACGGTTGAGGCTCGTAGCGGATATCAATTAGATAAGAGTTAATTGATCTGCTCATCTCCGGAACCGTGCATTCAGGACCGCAGATTCGTGATCAGAGCATGCCAAAACCTTTTTTTTTTTTTTTAGGATTGTGAGTCGACGAACGTTGTGCGCCAGAACTGGTACAACCTTTCTACAAGTGCGCCAGAACTGGTACAACCTAACTACTGTCCTTTCACAGCCTTCAGACTATCCATAGCAAACTGCACAAACTGCTCATCAGATTAGCCCTGAAACATACAATTTTACACAGATAAACAAACAGACAGACAGACAGAAGTTAATTTGGTTTTTATAATGTCATGTGAGGATTAGTATGCATATTATTGAATTTATTGAACAGGATTACTTAATATATATAACGGTTTCGCTTCTCGTACGGTAGCAGCAAAATATAAAAATTGAAAGGATTAGAATGAAGTGCATCGGTAATTTGTCGATATGTTTTCAGTTTTGACGGTTCTACTTACCTACTGCAATATACTCCTGTAAACTATGTTACGTGATTTGTTTCGTTCAGTTAAAATATGTAGATTTTGCGAGTAAGAAACACGTGAGCAAGCTACGTAGAGCTGACTGTGAGAAAAACGTGCCTAAATAAGGCCTAAATGTATACCTGCTACCTTTAAAGTTTGCCCTTGTGATTTGTTGATAATCATTGAAAATTTAACTTTTAATGGGAACTGCAAATGTTTAAAAATAAAGAGTAAGTTACTGGGTAGTTAGCGTGGTATAAGCACATTGTCACCTTCAGCTTCTCCAGTTAAATTTGTGGCCTTTACAATATGCCTTCCTTTGATTATATACTTGTCAACATCATATACAGGTATAGGGTATGTTCCGAAACGTTTTCAGTATACTGCCGAATAAAAATGACGTCATCAATTGACACTATATTGTACTGGTGTGCCGCGGCCATATTGTGTCGGATATCCGGCCATAATAAAACAATTTTTTACTGTTACAGCGCACACTGAATGAAGCATGCCAGAATTTGTTATTATTTATTCTAATACAAAAAAAATTAGAATAATTGCTGGTATCTCCATTAGGAGGATATAATGATTTTTGGAGCACAAAATGACAAAATAATCGCCAACACTTTTCCAATATGGCGCAAATGTATGATGTCATATACTGTCCTAGGTTTGGAACTTATCACCAGTATAGCGTCGATTCATGACGTCATTTGCATTGGACAGTACACTGGGTTCTATTTTGGAACATACCCATATAATCAAAGATGCCTCCCTCCCTAGTTCAGTGACTCGCAATCTAGTACCGTTGCATCTTGCAATCTCGGTGCGTCTAAGTTGCGCATTAACAAAACGTGTATACCTACCTTTAATCCATCTTATGGGATGGCACTCCGGATAGCTTCAGAGTTTAGAGATTCCACGGGGTAGCTCGTACAGTCGTCGGACGATATGACTGTGTCGATGGAGTTGTAAGTTGTTGATATTTTTTTTTATAGATTATTTAATAATTTTCGCAACTGTCTCATTTCTTGGTGCCAATATAGTTCTTTCATGCAACCAATTTTCATCCTGGATGTTTTGTGGCAAATTTGGAAAAACTTGAGCAATAAGGGGCTTCTTCCGAATCCACAACATGACAAAATTGGTTTAGTAATAGAACCGTAACTTCTTCGTCAGTTTCTATTCAACTTTCACCTAACTCGAGCAGTTTCTTAGCGTACACGCAAGACTCTATATCGCTGAATAACTGAACATGGATGTTAGTGGTGAGGTGCGGCTTTTGAGCTTTAGTCCATATATATGATTATTTCAGCACGGCCTCTTCTAACACCTGCCGAAAAGTTGCAAGTTCTTGGCCGTCAACTGTTTTTAAATCCAAGAAGTTAGTGGGACCTCTAATTACATTGAGCAGCATTTGCAAACAATAACATTCAAAGTTGATAAAGTGCACAGTGCACAGTATGAATGCGGCCAAGAGCGTCTCCTGCCTTCACACCTGGCCACCGTCTACAGGTGTTCCTTGTAAACGACTTTTTCGTTCCTTCCGCACCTCATTCCAATTAAGTATAGTAGCGAGGCACGTCAATATAATGTTTTTGCAAACGCGTCAATTGGCACAACAGGGAAAATACAGTTAGTGTCGTTTTAGGTGCTGCTGCTAATCTCTTTCTAAAATTATTATCAGTAATAACCCTCACCTTTGGGTAAAGGAATCGCGGGATGAGTGACGGTTGGGTGTCTCTCGTGCAGAGATAGACCTAAGATCCGCCACGCTGCTTGGTTACTACTAACGTACCGGCCGGCTCCAAATGTTTGCACGTCATCTTTCGGGACAATGTTTACATTCCCTTGCTGGCGAATGTTAAAAATTGCCTGGTCGCTATCTTTATTAATACATTTTATCGCCTGTACCGTATTACAAAACTACTTACTCTACTCTACTAATTTTTTTATTCCTTTTTGGGAATAAAAAAAATTTGATAGTAGGGGAGAATATGGGACCACCCAACTATTATCCATCAATATTTCCCGTGTTCCTCCACGGGTTTTTAGAATCGTCGTGCGCCCATCATCCTCTGGTGATCTGCGCCTGCATAAAGGATAACCTTTGTCACTGGTTATAGTATGCTCAAAAGCTTCCTCGGATATTTTTTAATACATTGTCTTTTCTTCATGCACGGCGATGAAGAATTGAATGCGCTACAGGGCCCGTGAATCATATTCTTTGTCACCATATCATAAAGCTTTTGATCGGTTTATATGATATCGTCAATAGACGCAATTTTTCCTTTAACCACGGCAGTAAGTGCACATTAGGCAAACCTCGTTTTTGCCACTCTATCGAGTACATGAAGCATTCATTGCATGTGACCAAATATGTTGCCTTTTGTAAGCAGAGCTACCAACTTCTGTACTCTTATTTTAGATACTCTAGCTGTTAAGTTATGCCAGTCGGTTAAATTTTGACCAGGCATAAGCTCTTTGGTGTTTTTTGGCCAGTTGGGATTACATGTCATTGTAATAAATAAATCAGGCCTCCCATAATTACGTACGTATGTGAACGCATCCTGTGTATGTTCATGTAGGTATCTCGGGCTATTTACAAATGATGACCGGAGAATCAACATATGACCCAAGTTATTTTGATCCAAATCCGCATCGTTTCTTATTGCATCTTGCAAGTGAATATAATTTTCTGCGCGCAGTTTTTTTGGTTTAAAGAAATTAACCCTAAGCACTCACTCTCCATCTTTACATACATGTCGACCAGAAACTGATGAAGGCGGAGCCTAACAAACCTAAGCAGTAAATTAAAATCGCTGCAACGGACCATCAAGTAATAGGCATAAACATCTTTGCACGATACCTTTTTCTTTGGCATAGGGCGTTTGGTAACTAGATTTATCTGAAGAATGTCAATATTGTACCGCTCTTGTTTCCAAAAAATAAGTGCGTTCTTAAGAGCGTCATAGAATCAGTGTGTGTCGGGAACTCTAGTGAGCATGCCATCGTGCGCCTGTACAACGATGTCCCGAGACGTAGTTTGTTCACTACTAACTATTACGTCAGCTATTTCATTTGTGATTGGGGCATTGAACCGTCTCTCATGTTGGCCACGTGGTACACGGTTTGGGTGGATGACTACTTTGAAATGATCGTCATTGATCATTCTATCTCTAGGCGTTTTAAATACATGTACCAAAATTGCAAATGGTTGTGCCTAAAGCTAAAGTACCAGATGTTCTACAGCTGTACCATAATGATTGTTCAGAAGGCCATCTGGGAGTTAAGCAAACTCTACTGAAGATCCGAGAACGGTTTTACTGGGTCCACTGTCGAAATGATGTCAAGAACTGGTGTCGCAAATGTACAAGTTGTGCGTCTGTGAAAGAACCTCAGACTCGTGCACCATAGGAGAGGATAGCCCTTGACGTTGCGGAGCCGTTTCAAAAAGGTGCAAGAGCTACTCCTAAGATAGTCCATGTGCATCGACTGGCGCGTTATTATGGGGCCGATAATGCTCGGGATGAGCATTTCTTAGGAGGGGCAGTGTTGCGCTCAATAATTAATGCCCGGTATATGGCGGGTGATTATTAGTGCCATCTAGTATCAAGTTGCAGAAATAGGAGCGTCAAGATCTCTTTAGAATTTTCCTATTAGTGTTATTTAGTGTCGATAGGGGAGGGCTTTCTGGAGGATTCATTGCTAGAACTTTCGACATTCTATTCGGACATTCTAGTTTTCGGTGGAAAAGGTCTTATATAAAGTCGGTAAGTAGCGCGACCGGGACAGTATTGAATTGGCGATACAAGCGAAGGAAGGAGGAAGGAAGGAAGTAATTAAAGTGTCAATTTTGGTAATTCAATCGGCAGTTATTATTGTCACGAAGCTTAAGCTCGTAACACTATTTTTACCCACGTTGGCATGGAAATGGGATATGTAAGTTTGCCCAACAATCACTTAAGGTTGTTATATGTGCACTTGTTTTGTTAAAAAAAATTCAAAAATTACCCGATCGATTATAATTCGGTGTTATGCATTTTTGGCCATTTTCCATTATATTGCGCTGCAATCGTGATTTTTATTTCTTACTATGTTACCATATCCTGAAAATTTAACCGATTATAATGCAGTTAAGAAGGTTCTTAAATGTGTTTTACAAGCATGGTCCACCACAGAGTGCTACAATCATGATTTTTTTTATGCCATGTTTAACTAAGTACATAAATCTCTATATTTTAAAGTATCTTAAAACCAATGAAGTATAGAGAACAAACTTAATCAATACATTTAGAGAGAGTATAAATGAAAATGATTGACTTCCCTCCAAATAGAATGTAATTTGCAGCGGCCGTTTTGATATACTAAAGATTTATACACAACGAAAGACAGGCACAAAACTGCCAAAAAAGCTCCGCCACCGGTCAATAACCGTACATTCCCGGCTCTCCCCTCGAAAATGCCCCTCAGGGCAACTCTCAGCCACCACAGGACCTATATCGGCCCCCTCAGGGCCCCTACAGGCCTCCCCAACTACGCCCACCAGGGCTCCCGCATCAGGTGGAACCCTCTTATGCCGAGAATGTAGATACAGTATACACTGCTATCCGCAATATCGACGTAAGAGAGATCGCAACTTTAGCACGCAAACTGCGCGCTTCCCAGTCCCCTCAGGATCGTCTGCTCGCGCTTACCGAACACCAATCTAAATTCAATATAATCGCCTTCTAAATTCAATATAATTATTCATCCCATTCGTAAGCTGCCCTAATAAGGCAGCAATTCTTCACAGCGGATACTCGCCGCTAGCGTCCTACTTTCACCCAAGAGGGGTCGCGTCCGAAACGGCTTAGAGATATCTAGCTAGACCGTTAAGCCAGTCCCTAAAGGCGGTGTTTAGTGGGTAAAAGTCTCCACATAACCACGCAGCCGGCTGCGTGGTATGCTATGAGCATTAACCGCCTCCCTCCCCCGCTTTCCGCAGGGTTACCCTTATTGCTTTGGGCGCAAAAAATAACTATCACACAGAGCGTTGGCCGCTCCCCGCGCCGATCACCTTGCCCGGCGGGAGATCTCCCCTTTTCCTTCAGCGGCCACAGGTATAAAATCAGTGTCACGTCACTGACTCGCATTCGACTCATACGGCCGTGTTCTTGGAAATTATGTACGCAACAATAGTGTTTATTGCCCATACTATAAATCCATCGCTGCTTTTAGCTGTCGTACTTGTAGGACATGAACTAGTTTAAGAATCAATGCACACTTAAATTTTCACAACAATTATATTTTCAGAGACAATCGTAGTACAAGAGGTGAATAATTTTATTTAAGTATATTTCATTAAAAACAACATTATTTAAAACACTAAGTACTTGTTTATGAAATGTTATCCCTTTATTTGAAAATTTGCAAGTTGTGGAAGAATTTCCGCAGTTGGATATGCTTCAAAACACCATTTTTAAGTTTCTGCGTCCGAAACAACACTGCAGTAATCTATGCAACACTGGTGACCAAAACAAACGCTCCTTGCGTGCTTGTGGCCTACGAGTCACATGTGCAGCGACAAGGTCAAGCGCTTTTACGACTTCTATTGCCTTATTATTTAGATTTCTGTGATTAAATGACAGAGAGATTTACTTTCGCTTTCGCATTGCATATTACTCTTATATTTGTAGTTTTTTATATAAATTTTCAGGCACTTTAAAAAAAAGTGGCAACAATTCTCTGACTCACACAAAGTTATAAAATTGGTTAGTTTCTTATTATAGGTGCGATATCTACCTTTTTTTACTCCATCTGAGGTTACAGGGTTATTATCTTTTTCCTCAATTGATGTGCCATTAGCAAAACATGAAACGTTGTTGATAAATTCATTTATACATATGGATTTCATTTATTCCGGTTCTTCTTTTACTTATGAATATCAAAGAGTAGCTTCATTTATGATAGCTTACAACAAAAACCTAGTCGAATAATGCGGGATTTCGCCTTATCGTAAGGAGTTTAAATATATAATTCACTAGGTATTTCGACAAATTTAAGTATTAATAGACTGCAGATGCAGAGTAAGTGGGATAGGTACTGCCACAGAATAAATAATAGTATGCTTGCGCATGCGCGTCAATGAAAGTTATGTTGCGTGCACGGTGTGCTGCTGTAGCTTCGTCCAGGAGGCATAACGAGCTATCAAGTGTTTGAGGTGAAGTGGGCGCCAAAAGCAGATTTTTCACCCTTTATAGGTGCGCAGAAAACGAATTTTTTGTCATAAAAAACTACGAATTCACATATTTTTAAATTCAGTATAAAAGTTAAAAATTTTTCTTAATGAATTATGGTGGTCAAAACACGATTGATACATTTTGGCTCGATAGAAAAAGATCGCAGTTTCCTTAAAATCTACAATTTTAGGTAGGGGAAGGTGGGGGGGAAACCGGATAAGTTACTATTTCATTACTCCGGGTATAGTTGGCTCGTTCTAGCTAATGGAGAAATACGCGCGAATGCTTACTCAGTGCGGTTGCAAATGACGGCGTCTGTAACATCTCTGGGCGTCTATAAACGAAAATTGCAAACAAAGGTAAGTTATCTAATATTTTGATTTTTTGAAAGTATTATCATTAAGTTTAGCTATGTGCTATCATAAACAGTTGTATATTCTAAGAAGTAATACATATTTAAATTACTAAAACGGTATTTGGTATCGCTATGAGTGTCAAGATAACCTGTTAATTATTACAATTTCAAACATGGTACCTCTGGGGTACTAACGGACGGGGTGATTTCGACTACCCGATTTCGCCCCGATTGATTTGTATGTAGGTCTTGTGAGCGTTTGGACATAAAGTCTCCTTTTAATTGCTATTTTTTTTACTTTTTACAGAGTGCGAGCGTCAGCAAGCCACGAACATATAATATGAGAAAGTCAAATAGAGTTTAATGGTCGGAGTCAGACATGCTTTTAACCATAAATTCGGCGATGGAAGGTAGAATGGGATATCTTTTAGCGTCAAATACATATAATGTATTTAAAGGTCCTTTGAAGATCGTATAAAGATAAAACATGGAAAATACAAATACGAAGTGTTCCGAAAGTACCCTGCTGCTGGGAAATGCGTCTTCACTGATGAGTTTAAAGGTATATTAGTCGAGCATATCAAAATTATGGAATCTCGACTATTTGGCTTGACTAAAACAGATCTGTGACGTTCGGCATTCCAATTAGCTGAAAGAAATAATTTAAACCATCCTTTTAATAAAGAAACTGGACTCGCTGGTTTAGATTGGGTTAGTGGATTTCTAAAACAACATTCTGAATTGTCTGTAGATCACCTGAAGCTACATCAGCTGCAATGGGATTTAATAGGTCTGTAGTGTTATAATTTTATAATCTTTTGGATACACTTTATGTTAAGCACGCTTTCAATTGCACGCAAATTTATAACATGGACGGAACTGGATTGACCTCTGTACCAAAAATTTGCTTTTCTAAAGCTGGACAATATGTTCTACCTCTTATGGTTTTTCCTCGAGCACGAATGAAGAGTGAGCTTTTAGATGGTGCACCACCAGGCACAGTAGATGTATGCCATCCAAGTGGTTGGATGCAATAACATATTTTCGCCGAATGGATGCGCCACATTATCTCCTATGTAAAACCAAGAAAAGAAGATCCCGTGCTTCTATTCTTAGATGGTCATACACACACTAAGAACCTAGAAGCTATTGAATTAGCTCGTGCTCATGGTGTCATAATGCTCTGCTTGCCACCTCACTACGCGCATCGCTTACTGCCACTCGATGTTGGTTTTATGGGGTCGTTGAGCACGTTTTACTCGCATAAAATCCAGCTATAGCTTCAAAATCATCCGGGGCGTGTTTTCACCCCATTCCAAATAGCATCTTTGTTTGGAACTGATTATAATCGTGCCGCTACCATGCAAAATGCAGTGTCTGCTTTCACCAAAACCGGAATTTACCCACTGAATCCCAATATTTTTACAGACGTAGATTTTGCACCATCACAGACAACAGAAATATCATTTGAACCAACCACAAATGAAATCTCTCGGATCCATTGCCTCGAGAAAGAACTCCGTCCCCGCAAGCAGGAACATCTACAGAAGGACAAATATTTTCAGATTCTATAAGTCTTGTATCACCGAAAGATATCATGCCGATTCCTCATTTTAAAAAACAACATGCGGTCATCGGCGCGTCGAGGGAAAACAGCAATTTTGACTGAATCGTCGTATAAAAATGAACTGGCTGGAAAAGCTACGCAATGAGTTATCAAAATAAAATTTAAAGGCAAAGGTAAAGGTATCGGGAAAAAGACTAATAAAGAAAACAATCAAGAGCGTTAGGAGTGCTTGCTTTGTGGTGAAAAGTAAAGTCAAACTAATTATTATTTTTTGTATGCAAAAACTGCGAATAATTTGAGTATTTTGTTTTATTGTTAGTATCTGTATTCACCCCCGTAATATAAAATGCCTATCCGGTTTGACCCATGGAGTGTGCGGTGAATTCGAATTTATAATTGTTGATTAAAATTGTTCCAGTTTGTAGTAATTCAGAATGATCTCAAATATTTTCATGCCAAAGTTATGGCTAACATTTATGATATTGATTATCTCAATAAATAATATAGTGATTTATTTATTGTGTATTTTTCTTAACTATCCGGTGTTCTCCCACCTTCCCCTACGTCCACTAAGTGAAAAAGCAGTTTCATTCGAATGTAATGAAATCAATTTCAATTAAATTCAGGCTATGTGTTCACTAGGAAATACGTGAGTGAATTATGGGTTTAGTCTTCAATAAAAGAGTAGGTATGTATCATTTTAAATAGAAATTACAAATAAATATTGAGCGATTAAATAGCACGCGGGCCGACCAAACAGTCCCGCCAGTCCATAGGCATGCAACTTAGAACATTATTTTGAGAACAAATAAATATCTTTTTGTGCTGCCATCTTTAGTGTGGCCACGTAAACTAGACATACTTTTATGGAACTAGAGGGCACACTTATGTATTATAACTCGTACGAATTAACTTGAGACCTGGGCCGATGACGTAATTGTCAATGTACGGTGTGCAAAATAATGCGTCGTAATATTTTTTTATTTGAAATTTTTGAGATTTGCATGAGATTATTAATAAAAACAAAATAAAATGTTCTGGCAAGGGGTGAAGTAATAAGTGATATACTGTTGCCATTTTTATATATTTTAAATATTTATTTTTTATAATATATATAATATTATTTTTAGTTAACGCGTCAAGGAAGGACAAAGAAATAAACATACACACTTTCTCATTTATAATATTATTAATTTATTTATTATACACTTTATTGCACTATAAAAAGTGTTACAGATTCGTACACAATAAAAATACAAAGCATAACAGGCAACCTTATTGCTAAAAAGCAATCTCTCCCAGGCAACCTTAGGGTGAAAGTGAATCAATCTTGGATAAGCGGAACAGCACAAACTATGTAAAATCAAGGATATGCCTGTTGCTGCACAAGCCCTCTTTAAAGCTTGGTCCACAGGAATAAGAAACTTTTTATTTGATTTTTCATCTTCGACAAATTTTTAAACTTTTAGAGCAAGTGTCCGTGCTTGGCTATGTATTGTCTTTCCTCCCATCAATTTTTTAAAAATAAAAAAGGCGGAGTACTCCTAAGCGTCACAAGAAAACGGTACAAAACAACGTCCAAACTTAACAATAAAACAACGCAATTAACAACAAACAGATAAAATAACGTTCAAGTATAACAAAAACAAACAAAAGTCCAAACCAAACAACAAACAATTATCAAAAATATCGAACTAGAGTCGAGATGCGTATCCGTAACAAAAATGCTATCGGTACTGAGCGCGCACGGCCACGCGGCGGTCGGGGTAACACGATCAAGTTAATTCGTACGTGTTGTAAGTCTATGCAAAGGCAACAATCCATGTGCTACGCACATATGCAATAATGGCGGTCACTACTCACTAATAGTAAAGCTTATATAGACATCAATTTAATATTATTCCGATTTCTCGTGCGTTTATATACTGTGCTGTTCATTTGACACGAATTTTGTCAATGCAAAGCAATGTGTTTTTAAATGTGACAAATTTGGTAAGTACTTTTGTAATATTTGCATAATTTCCAGTTTTTATTCACTTGTAAACAGCTAATATGTAAGAAATTGAAAGTTCAAGGCATGGGCTGTAATCATCAAAAGTCCACTGCTAAGCATAGACCTCTACGGATTGCCTCGCCCATCTTTTGTTTTTCAGTTTCCCTCTCTCGCCTCGAAATTAATTATTATATTTTATCATTTCAGATATTTTACACTACTTTCCTAGCACGGAACACCCTTCACTGGAAAGGTTTCAGCAATGTTAAAGATTGTATAAGTCAAGAGGATAGCTAGAACACTAACACTAGGAATAAACATAAGTTTGTAACACCAGTTACTAGACTCCACTGAGTCAGTAGTGCTTTTATGGGGCAACATAATATACGCTTTTAAAACAAAATTTCAGAAAATGTACAAAATTTGTCAATAAATAAGTTGAAATGTTTTATTTAAGGAAAAATGTACAAAAAGTGTTGTTATAATATCAAAAAATACATCAATAATAACCCCTGGGATTGAGGTGATCGCCACCATGCTTGTACTATTAAAATTTATTTAAAAAATGTATAAACAAAATTATTGTAAAGTGAAATATATTTTAAAAAACGTCCCGCTGGGTTTCTTGTTGGTTCTTCCCAGGACAGAGGTATCTGTAGTAAATAAAACATGACTTTCAATAAGTATTATGTATTAATCTATATTTAATAATAATAATTCTATTGTATATTGTGCAAATATTGTTAAATTTAACACATCTAATGTTAATAATTTAGGCAAAGAATTTTTAAACAATAAACATTTTAAATATATCCGGTTTTTATTTTATTAATAGGAACTAGCAATTAGCAAAAGAAATATAAAGAACCATTAATTACATTGCAGCAATTGTGCAATGTAATTAATGGTTCTAAAAATATAAAACTGTAAAGTGCAAATAAAGGGCGGGCCTAAAGCACTCTTAATTTTACGCCATCTGACGGATAGTCACGGAACTTAACGTAAATAAAATTTGAGTTGCTCATCTATCTCTAGTAAGAGTATTGTGGTATCAGTAATCTATGCGCCACTGCGCATTACGCCTGTGGCATCGCTTACGAGCGGTCGCATCCAGGCAGTCCGCGCTTTCATTCCTGTACGGTAGTGATCTCCCGCTCTCGCGTCCCCGCTGTCCCGCTCGCGCTGTACAGCGCCGACGCAGTGCTCAGTCCGCCGGCGGCATCGTTCTCGGACGGTCGCCTCCAGGTGATCCACGCTCCCGTACAGTACGGTAGTGCTGTCACGCTCTCACGCGCCTCCGCTGTCCTGCTCACGCGGAACAGCGTCGAGGCTGCCGGTGAGTCACTTTCACGCTACAGTTCTTGCCCTCCTGTCTTCGGGTAGGGAGGTCTGACTGACTTCCGCTTTTCATTTTCATTTTTCATTTTCACATTTCATTTCATTATCATTTTCATTTTTCAATTTTTTTTTACTGTCTCCTTTATTTTCTTGTTATTCTTGCATTATTATTACGTGTATAGTGTGTCGTAGTACGTCTCGCGATCTAGTCCCTGTTCTACCGAGAACAGGGACCCGTCCTCACCCTTACCTAGCTTAGCTTACTGACCCAAAATGGCCACATCCAGTTTCACTGAGTCACTCGCCGCCCTCATTAACCAATTCGGTTTAAATGGCAATGAGACGGTCCTCGCCGCCATCGCCGCCCAGGCTCCCCTCCCTGCCCCTCAGGCACACCTTCCGCCGCCGGTAATCGCGTCTTACCTCGAAACGAGGAACTCCTTTGCCCCCCCTTGAATCTGCCCCCTTAGAAATGGAGTACGCATGCTCCGAGTCCTCGGCGCCGACCTCCCGGAAGAGGCCCGCCACTACTTCAGGCTCCGGCTCATCGGAGTCCTCTGACTCCGACGGAACCGGGGAGTCCACTTTCACCACCGTCACCTCCAAGCGCAACGGTAAGCGCGCCGCGTTAAAACGCACTCCCCCTTTTCAGCGGCCCCTGCCGCTCCCACAACCTCCGCAGCCCTCGGCGCTGCCGCCGTCCCACTGATGTCACTAGACATCCCACACCGACCAAACCAGCCTCTCGTTGTGCTCCAGTCCTTGCTAAGAAGCAAGTCCCGCCCCCCTGTCTTCCTAAGAGACAAGGCAAAATTCACCCAGTTATCCAAAACCTGCTACGACGCAGGTATCAAGTATGATCATGCCGTCAACTCCATAAAATGCCGGGGAGGCGATCAAAATCATCCCAAGCTCGATCGAGGACTTCCGTCAGATCACCCGGCTATTCACAGCCGAACGAATCTCCTACCACACGTACGCTCTCCCTGAAGAGCGTAAAGTCAGGGCCGTCATCCGAGGCGTCCCATTTGAGTTCTCTAACGAGGAAATCCTTGAGGACCTTAAGTCCCAAGGTTTCCCCCGTAGAAGCAGTGCACAAAATGCACAACAGAACGGGCAAGAGATACAACCTTGCCCTAGTAATCCTATCGAACGTGCCGGAGGCTAAAGCCATCTTCCGGCAGGTACGCACAGTGTGTGGCCTGTCGAGGGTGAAGGTAGAGCCCCCACATAGGCCCGGTTTCCCGGCGCAGTGCCACCGCTGCCAACTTTATGGTCACGCGGCGGCCAACTGCTCCGCCCCACCCAGGTGCGTTAAGTGCCTCGAACCACATAACACGAAAGAGTGTCCCCGGCCCAAAGACGCCGAATCCCCGCCCGCCTGTGTCCTGTGCAACCAGACAGGACACCCGGCTAACTACAGGGGTTGCCCACGCGCACCTCAACTTCGCCCCAGTAGGCAAGCTCCCCCGCCGTTGAATGACCGCTCATTCCCGGCCCTCCAACAACGGCCCCGTCAGGGCCTTTCTCAGCCCATCCAGGGCTTCTCTCGACCCTCTCAGGGTCCCCCTAGGCCCCCTCAGGGCATAATTCGGCCCCCCTCCGGGCTTCTCCAAGCCAATGCAGCCTCCAGTCTTTCCCTGGGGGCCCAAAAAGCTCGTACGCACATGAAGCAGAGCCCACACCCGACGACTACAACACGCTATATTCCGCTATTAGGAATATCGATGTTAGGGAAATAACCGTAGTAGCACGCAAACTGCGCGCAGCGAAGTCCCCCCAAGAACGCCTTCTCGTTCTTGCAGAACACAATAACCTTCTGTTAGCGTTGTAAGTTAAGTTAACTTAGTTAACTTAACTTCAATGACTGAGCAAATCGCTTTACCTAAATCTCACGGTCGTATCAAACCTAAGGGTTTATCGCTTGTAACATTTAATATTCGCAGCTTGCGAAATAACCTCCCAGAGCTTAAGCTCTTTCTTCGGAATCGTGAAGTCGATTTCCTCCTCCTACAGGAAACTAATCTCAAAGCTAAGGACACTAGAGGCCTTTCTATTAAAAACTTCTCTCTTCTTCGTAACGACAGACCCGACCGCCGAGGCGGCGGAACGGCCATCTATTACAAGAAGACACTTTATTGCTCGCCCATTTCTACTCCGCAGCTTACCAACATGGAAGCCACGGTATGCAGGCTAGCTATGACTGAACATCAGTCCATCCTCATAGCCTCCTGTTACATCCATTCAGGAACCTATCCCCTCAAAAAAGATTTTGAGGCCATTTTATCTTTAGGCAATTCAGTCATTATGTTTGGAGATTTTAACTCCAAGCATACTGAATGGACATGCCGCACTACGTCCCCTAGTGGCAAGATACTGCTCGATATCACGCAGTCTCTTGATATTACCGTCCATAGTCCTCTCGGTGTTACTCACTTTCCCGATAACACCGATCACGCCCCCGACGTGTTAGATTTTGCGTTACTCCAAGGAGTTTCTCTCAACCTCAGAGCAATCGAGACACTAGACGATCTAGGATCAGATCACCGACCGGTCTCCCTCATTCTTGGCCATCAGCCACCTCCCCCAACACACACGAAAACCTTCACTAACTGGAAGGGATTCAAGGAGTCCCTAGCTAAAGCTTTGGACTCATAGGACTCTACCATCTCCCTACCGTCGGACTTAGATAGTCCCGAAAAAATCGACACCGCGGTCGTTCACTCTCCACCCTTATTCAATCCTCCCTTAAGGAGAACGAAAGGGTCGTCCCGGTTGCTAACAATAGTGGGCTTCCCCTACATATAGCACTATTAAAAGCCAAAAAAAGCTGCTTTCCGGAGAGCAGCAAAATATCCCACCCCCGAATATAGGCGCGCGGCCAATCGTCTTCAACGAGAACTCCGCTTCCGCCTCTCTGAATTTCGAGACCTCGAAAAGAGTAAGCTCATGGAGAATATCTCTCCATCTCACACAGCGTACTATCAGATGGCTAGAGCCCTCCACATAGACGCTATCACCCACACTCCCCCTCTCTCCCGTCCCGACGGCACGGTTGCCTTCGAGGACGAGGAAAAGGCTGAGTGCTTTGCAGATAGCATTGCCGCTCAATGCTCTCCTAGTTCTCAACCCGTCGACCCCTCTCACGTCCAGGCAGTGGAGGATGAGGTCCGCCGCCGGAACTCACCCCCTACGGCCTCCGAACCTATCTCTGTGTCCAATGATGAGATTTCATCCCTCATCAAAGGACTTAAGCCCAAAAAGGCTCCGGGCGCGGATGGCATCTCCAACCAAGCCCTAAAACACTTTCCTGAGCAGGTGTTAACCTTTTTATCTATTATCTTCAACGCCTGCTTCAACCTCAGTTATTTCCCCACTACGTGGAAAGAGGCTACTGTGATTGGAATTCCCAAGCCAGGCAAGCCTCTCAACCTCCCCTCCAGTCATCGCCCCATTAGCCTCCTCAAGGCAATGGGCAAGCTCTTCGAAAGAGTCATCCAAACACGTATGAGGCGCTACCTGTTTCCCACAGACGGTGGCTCTCTTATCATTCCCCATCAATTCGGTTTCCGAGCGCAACATTCATGTCCCCAACAAGTCCACCGTATTGTGGAATATATCCTCAGCGGTTTCTATCCTCGTCGTCATAAGACCATCGCGGTCTTTTTCGATATAGCTAAAGCTTTCGATAGAGTCTGGCACACAGGCCTCAACTACAAGCTCTACAAAATAGGTCTCCCCGATCGTCTAGTTCGTCTCGTGGCCTCCTATTTAAAACATCGTACCTTTCGTTTTAGACACGAAGGCACGCTTTCTTCACAGCGAACTATCAAGGCTGGTGTCCCTCAGGGCTCAGTACTTGCTCCTCTGCTGTACATCCTGTTCACCAACGACATTCCCATCCCGTCGAAAGGTGTTCAACTCTCCCTCTTCGCAGACGACACTGCCATCTACTGCAAAGGTGTCTCACTACCCTTCATACGGAACAAGATCCAAAAGTCAGTTGATGATCAAGGAGCTTGGTTCAAAAAATGGCGCATCGATGTGAACCCGGAGAAGAGCTCCGCCGTTCACTTCGATTATAAACGACGCCGTCTCAAAAACACTCCACCAATACGTATGCTAGGGACCCCTGTTCCCTGGCATACGTCCGCCAAATATTTAGGTGTCACTCTAGACACAGGGCTCACTTTCAGGCCCCACGTCAAAAGAGTAACCCGTCACGCACGGTTTTATCTGAGTAGGCTCAACAGTATGTTGGGCCGACACAGTAAAATGTCCCTTCGAAACAAGCGTACCCTTTACAAGGTCTGTATACGACCAGTCAAGTCCTACGCGGGCCCCGTCTTTGCCCACGCAAACCCTAATATTATAAATGACCTCCAAATAGTTCAGAACCTCTTCTGTCGTCGAGCTGCGAACGCACCTTGGTACGTCCGTAATGCCGACCTTCATCGGGACTTAGAGCTCCCAACAATTCAACAATTTCTAAAAAAACTCTCTGAGAACTTCTTCAAAGCCTCAGAGTCGCACCCAAACCAATTAATTCGTGAGGCAGCTTCTTATGCAGCCCCACCCCCTCTCGCTATCGTGTCCGCAGGCCGAGAAACTCTCTCTCGGACCCGCCTAATAAATTGTCAAACGACCTGAACTGTCTCCTGGCGGCTCAGGCCAACTCTAATTAAATTATTGTAATAACTAACATTAATTTGCCTTCGTAGGCACTCCCTCAGCGGCACTTAGTCGCCTGCGCCCTCTCTTCCCAAAAGAGGGTCGCTCATGATAAGGCACAATACAGCTTAATCAGCCGGCTGCCTGTCCCCAAAGGCGGTTTTTAGAGGGTATCACTTAGGGTCCCCGGTAGGACAGTGAGCCCCTCATAAACACGATAGACCGGCTATCGTGGTATGCGTAATGCATTTTCCGCCTCCCTACGTATAGGGTAGCCCTTTAATTGCGTCGGGCGCAAAAAAAAAGCCACTGCGCCAGTCGTATACAGTAATCTATGGCCAGTCGTCCGCAGGGCGTTGTAGAGAGCATCCGTGTACAACTTCATCACGCCCACTGTTGCCGTATAAACGTAACAAAATATTGATTACCGTGGTATGCCATTGAGAGGTAGTGAAAAATTAGGCATCCAAACCGGTTTGGATGTCTTCCTTAGTCCTAGTATCCACTCAAAGAGTGAGCTAGTAGCAAGTAATAAACATGTAAATATAGGTACTAAGTATGTTTATAATACAAACTGATAAGTAAAATTTTGTTACAGGTATGAGTAGTCACCATTTATTTTTTCCCTCAGAGCGGAACGCCTTTAAAATTATTATAGTTGTAATTTAACACGTTTGACTGCCTTCTTGGTCTAATGGTCGTAAACGCAATTGCTGATCATGTGGTCCCGGATTCGAAACCTGAGTTGGGCCAATAATCATTTATTGCGTTTTTCTGTCACAAACTTGTCATTGCTCTGTTATTATAGTTTTAAAAATAAAACACATAGGTAGTTGTTTGAATCTTTTAATGATCAAAAGTGAGAATGAGAACTTAGAATTATATAAAATCTGGCTGCTGGCTTTTCAATTTTTTCTGAACAGCAAATAAATACTAATTAGAAATGACTTATGTTATTTGATAATTTATTGTAGACTAGATTTTTACCCGCGGCTTCGCTCGCGTGGGCTTGAATTTAGAAACATCGATAATACTATTTCGCACTAAAATTCGCAAAACTGGATCACTTGTAGAGAAACGTCGGTATATGTGTCTATATTGGCAATATTATATGCTACGGAAACACATAAGTTAGTTTATCAGAATCGTTAAGTATCGTACATCAAGCAACACCTTATTTATATTGGGCACGTCTTCCGATGTGTCTTTATGAAGGGAAAATTGTCCTGCAATCGGAAATGCGTTATTTACATAATATTCATTATTAAATTAATATAGTTTTGATATAATAAGGTTTTATTTCATGATTTTTATTAAGAATTGGTCCACCACATACATACCAGTATTTTTTACGTTCGAGTAGACTTCATTAAAATAATACTAGTTTTTACAGAATTTATCGCGTATATTTAACTTTTTAAATACCCGACGTTTCGAACGCTTTACAGCACTCATGGTCACGGGCGGGACTGAGATGTCAGTCGTCGAAACGTCGGGTATTTAAAAAGTTAAATATACGCGATTAATTCTGTAAAAACTAGTATTATTTCAATGTGTAGTGTTCGCGTAAATATTTTAATAAATGTAGTTTTATTCACGGAGAACGTGTGAGAAGAACTAAATTCATGAACAGCAGTAAAATTCTACATAAGATGGGAAGCAGCGTCTTCATGATCATAGCTTATAATAATAAAAATTGCAGTTAGCAACTCGCATGCCAAGCGTGGCAACTATGGCAAATATCCAACTTTATGGCAGTTTGTGGAGGAAATGAAATTGATGAACGGGAGTAGAAATAATATATTAACCATGTGGAGGCGGCTAAAAAGAAACCACTAAGTACCTCATTTCGTCCCGTGGGTGTCTTAACACGTTCACTGAAGTTCACTGTCCACGACTCCATATGGAGTCGAAAATGACATAGGAGTAATCCGGGAGACTTGAACCCCCTTTTACAAAAAAGACTGTAAAATCTTACTGATTTCTTGTAGATATATCAGTCTTTAACACTTGGATTGCTTAATTCAATAGGCTTCGATTGGTGGTACAAATGTTATAATATCTTTTATCTACTAAGAATTATGGAACTTTTTTTAAAAAGTCAGAAATGGTTCAAATCTCCCCAACCCATGGGACATTTGACCATAGGGTTGGGGAGTACTTTCTGTTACTGTGAAAACAATTTAAATATCAAAGTTTTTGTCATTATTTTAATCAATTAACAAAAAGTAAAACAGTTTTGAAAGTTTATGAATGTCACTCTTAATTAACTGTAATTATAAAGAAATCAATAATTAGTTTTAATTATAATAACTCACTTATAAAAGTAACATCGTAATTAGAGATCAAGGGCAGTCAAAATTGTTTGTGGCACTTATATCCACCCTTAAAGTATTTTTATTGAATTAATCACATTCTGGACACATGAAGTTTTCAGAATCGTTAATAGTTAGCCCTACACATTCCTCGTGGACATACCTTTTACAAGAAATACAAAGACGCATATCCAAGAGTTCTTCAGTACCACAAATAAAGCAATACCAACGAGTATCCAACTCTGGTACTCCTTCTCCTTCCCAGTCACCGTCATTAGAGCTATCAGCGTAAGGAATACAATTGTCATAATTTTCTTCAGATTCACTGTCAATTGAGCGAGCTATCGTGCGAGAACGTTTCTGTTGTTTATTTATTTTCCTTTTTTTTTGATTTTGCTGATCCTGTATCTTTGTTTCTTTTTATTTTATTTTTCCCTTGCTTTAGTTTTTCTTTCATTTTCTTAGAATCTGCTTTAAAATCATCTTCACAATCTATGTCATTGTTCTTTTCTTGTAAAACTTGCCCCTTTGCTTTTTTTGTCTACCTTCTTTCGTCTTTTAATATTCTTCTTAGCTTTAGTTTTTGAGGACTTGTCACCTTTGGCCTTAGTTGTTGTTTTCTTAAGAATTTCATTTGAATCATCATCTGTAATTTTTTCAGTTTTTGTTAGAATATTTGTTTTTCCAGGTTGTCGTCCACGCCGTGTTGTCTTTCGGGGTGCAGCTTTTGTATATGGCCTTATTATTTCTGGTGTAGTAGTTACTTTTTTAGTAATATGACGAACCAGCTTTTGTGTCAGAGTAGGTGGATTCGGTTGATAATAATAATTTATATCAGTCTCTTGGCACTGATGAAAAGAAACTTCTAAATTACAATTTAATTTAGCCATGAGAGTGTCATTCTATTTAGTGAGGCAACAATTCACCAGGCTCTCAGGATAAACTTTAGAACAGTTGAGTGAATTTGGTGAATTTGGTTGAGTCTGATGGTGCATGTGAAAAGCTTTTTAAGACTTTGTCAGAGGTTTGCGGACTTTTCTGAGCTGGAGGGTTTAGTTGGTTATTTGTTAGAGAAACAGTCACTGAATCCAGAAGCGAAACATTATTTAAACCAAGCACGGGACTAGATGGAGGGTCCTGAACTTCATCATTAGGGATCTGTTGAGATGTTGACGGAATTTTCTGATCAACGTCGTTGAAGGTCTGCGGAAAATCTGGTGGATCTTGCTGAGCGCTTGAAAAGACAAACTGAGCTTGGCGACATTGAGATGAACTACTGGGAAGTTCATAATTTTCATTGGATATATCCCTATCTGTTACAGCAGAACACATGAAATCTTCATCACTGAATAGATTATCATTATAAGGATGTATTCCCGATTTTTTAAATCCGCTTAAAATGTTGGCTTGGCTGAATGCTTGCGATATAATCGTTTTGATGAATCCAGGAATTTGGTATATCGTTACTGTTCTTCCAGGATTTGAAAGCATCCCAGTTGCTCAACGCAGTATTATATCTCGATTTAAATGACGAATATACAGCGATATCCAAAGGTTGCAACTTATTGCTGCAATGGGGCGGAAGTGTAAGCAATGTGATGCCGTTGGATTTTGCATAGCTTATCACTTCGATGCTCACATGGCTTTCGTGGTTATCAAGAATTAATAACACGGGATTATATATAGCTTTTTATTTTTTTTTATAGAAAAATATATTGATTTTATTTCATTATAGGACCTAAACAACACATTATTACAAAAATACAAGTGGACTTGACAGGAAAAAATGACCCTTGTATGGGAAACTGTGAACGTTTAAGAGGCGACAGAGAGAAACTGAAACAGGAGATGGGTAGCATCTTCTCGATAACAGCGCAAAGTAATAAAGAGCTGCGGTTGCCAACCCTCTTGCCAAGTGTGAATACTACTGCAAATACCCGGACTGTTTGACATAGGCAATGGGGGAGGCCTGTGGTCAGCAGTGAAAAGCCCTATTAAAAGTAGCAGCTTAAATACATACCACTACTGGGCACAGGTCACAACGAGTTTAAGGTCAAAAAGGAGTTAATTAAGTTGACTCCAACGCGGAATGACCGACTTCACATACCTATACCTAAAAATAATTTCCGAAATATTTTTTTAACATCTCAGATATGCAGGTTTCCTGCTATTTTTTTCTTCACCACCGAGAACGTGGTAAATCGAAACTTCAAATTGCTAGATTATTAGTAGATTCGGCGCGATCTGAGTTGCTTACGTATCAACTATGAAATTTACATAACAAATCCGTGTTTGTAATTTACTTTCTTTGATATTTGTAGTACTTTTTCACAAGAGCCTGTTAATTTACTCATGTAAGCTATGCAACCGGGACAGACACAAAAATTTTAATAGTTATGTCAGAAAATATGAAAGCTATCTTAATATATGACAAACTGTTTTAAAAATCTCAAAGTATAAAAGGCTCCATCAACGGTATCACGAACTATTCCATCGATTATGAATAAAAATCTCATAGTGCATTTAATTTTCATTTATACTTATATCGAACTTGATACAAAAAGAGCTTGGTGTGGTACAAAAAGATTGCTATACCGATAGGTATACACATAAAATATTCAACTATACTTTTTTATTTATATAACATGAGCAGATTATTATATAGCACATTACCTACGAATTTGAAAGAAAAAGGATCCCCTTTAAAAATATTTATAGATAAAAAACTAATACCCATTAAAACTTTTTATTGATTAAAAATTTAACTTAGAAACATCGTTAAATTTATGATTTTCGATAGATGTCACTACTAAGTTATACTCTACTATGATATAACATTTCTGCCATTTACTTTTTCTGAACTGGATGAACCATTTACATAAACGATATACCAAATCAAATAACACTACAGAATAAGTAATTGAGTACATAGCTGGTAGAGATGGACATCACCGGGCGCACTGCAAACTGAACGACATGTGCATGCAAAATCCGGATTTTCTAGTTTTATAAATCTGGTTTTTTTGAATTTTAGTCAAAATTTAGTTCAATGGATATTTTACATTTATTCACAAATTTTCTTTCTAAGTAATGGGTAGTTTGGTATTACATATTCTAATACGCAAATTCGAACATTAATTTAATTGGTAGGATTAGGTTATACATCTCTTAAATTTGTAATAAAATCATTAGACAGCCAAGACACGATGTCTGCCAGGCAACTGGCAATTTCATTGAAACGGAGAATTAAAGAGAACCGAATCTATAATATTGTCGGTGCCTTACAATACTTAACCAACCCTAATCAATTTTTAAAAGAGACTGAGGAAGACTAAGCATTGAAATGATCGGGAATAGAATATAAACATAAATGTAGCTTACGCGTGAACATTTCCGTGCCATAATTTATCCCAATTTTCGTCGCGGCTTATCTCAAGATAAATGTCTCAGCGAACTTGTTTCGATTTATGACGTCGAAGCACTGAGTCAAACGACAATATACCGCTGGTATGCCGAGTTCCAACGCGGTCGTGTGTCGTTCAGCACTGTTGCTTCCGCAGGTCGCCCAAGAACAGCGGTCACGCCTGAAAACATCACAGCTGTGCGAACTATTATATTAGATGACCGTCATGTGACATACGACCAGATTCGGGATGTTATCAGTATCGAAATGACTGTAATTCAGTCGATATTACATAATTAGCTGTGTGTAAGAAAGCTAGTTTCCCACTGGGTTAGTTAATAGTTCTGATGATGCATTGCCGCTCAGTTTTAAAGAAAAGCTCAATCGTCTTCTCACTTCAAGTGTGGGTCACTTTCTCTTACAAGTGTGGATAGTGACCATCAACACCAGTCAACGAGTGTAATCAGCCCAACTGATTCACGTTCAATGTCTTTATTTCAAAACGGTTGAGGTCGTGGAGAAATCCTTAAACAAATTCTGAACTGGTTGCTTTCCATACCGCCGAGCAGTGTTGAGTCTGAAAGAGCTTTTTCCACAGCTAGCATGTTCTGTAATAAAATAAGATCATGTCTAAACGATGAGACACTTAGACGCTTCCATGTTTTTAAGATCTCGTTTCCAAATAAGAAAGACTGATTAATATACTAAATTAATGTGTCATAAAATAGAACCTATTAATTATTTCTTCTCTTGTGTTTACCTTAAACATTATTTTTTTGAGACTGCACTTTTATAAAAATGATGGAAACTTAAATAATCTTACATTTTGTTGCTTTTGATTTTATGTTCATGGCTGTGTTTTGTTGTTCATTTTAGGGGACTTCATTCCATCATGTCTGAATAAATGCAGATTTTTAATGATTTATGCTGTTTTATTTCAGTTTTATCAAATCACCTTAAAACTTAGAAAAATCTGGATTAGCCGGGTTTTGCAATCTCTATCTATAGATATACCCAGTCATAGAAATTGAACGTACACTTTCCATAATTTTTCTTGGCCTGTTACAAAGCTTAAAAGTGAAAGATTACTTAGTGAAATATATAGCGCCCGCTAGAAAGAATACTTCCTGGTGGTGACACGTTGATCATTGTTTTCTGCGAAGTCTTTATAGTACTTTTTTTTTAAATTTGGCGCACAATTTCGTATATTTTGCGTACATATTTTAGACATTAGGCTGGAGTTTGTGTTAAGTCATGTCACCGCTAGAAAGTATGACATGACACAAGGTCTCTCCCCAATAATTATCATACCTTGCCTTTCCAGCAGATTGACAATCGCAGTGCCATTTGTTTTGCACCTTTGACGCTGCTTGCGGTTGCCGGTTTGGGCATTATACGCCTAGCGAAAAATAGTTGTTATATCGCAAACTATTAGAAGCTTTTACGATTATTCCTGCATTCGCCTTAGTATGTCGTCCGCGGGGCAAAATCGATTTTATTAAACTTTTTGTAAATAAGTGGCATTGAATGGGTAAACATTTCTAGATACTGTAATTTTCACATAAAACCAGCATTATTAAAAAATAAAATTATATGAGTAAAGTTGATTCTTACCTACTACCAAAACCTACTCAAAAATGGGAATTTGTACTCAGCAAAGATTACATTTTTAACAAGATTCATCACATAGTTCTTATTTTTAGCAATGAGAGTATTATATAGTTCTTCAGCTGAATGCAAATTTTTAAAATGGCATTTAATTTTCAATTGTAGAAACCACAAGGACGTTGCGGGTACATTACGCAGTTTCAACAAATTGAGTGTCACACGGTCACACATGTGGGGTGTCACAGCATATCTCCGTTTACTACATACGTTCGCACCGCATATCTCTCCCCGTTTGTTACTCGTCCCGATATCATGCGCGTGTAGCAGGGCTGCGTGACGCCAAGTCACACTGTGACATGTTACTATGATATATATATGTAGGACGACGCCACGTTACTAGCTCTGCTCAAGTGTCCCAACCCACTGTCGTATGACCTGCTCTAATTTCGAAAAAAGTACCCAAGAAAACACATTTGCTTTTGTATGTTTTGTATTCTTACAAAATATGGTACATATTGTTTATATGATTCCAATCTTATTGGCAACATCTAATGCGTCATGATCCCTGGCCAGTCGTACATACGCCTTCTTCTTGCCATCAGGTCTGTAAGAAATATTCTTTCTATAATATTTGCACTATTAATATAAGAAAAACATTGTTATAATTAAAAATATCAGAATTGTGTATGTTTATTTCATTCTTAATCAATGAGATTCCCACAAAGATTTCATCATATGTATTTGGCTGCTTGGCTTGAGATTTCAAAGATGTTTTGTGGACAAAAATGAATAGTCTTAATTAATTGCAATATTATCTTTTTTTATCATCAATAAAATATAATTAATATGCTAAAACTGTATTTTTATTTCTTTTTTCTTTTATTCTCAATTATATGATGTTGCATAACAAAAAACTTCACCTCAGTGTCACTAGCGACAACTGGTGAGCGGAAGATTACTAGCCCTCATTAATTAACAACACTTAAATTTATTATTTATTAAATACAATAAATAAATTTGCCTTTATAATAGTAAGTATCGATTATTGCTACCTTGTTTCCATAAAGATAAAAAATGTCAGCACATAACAATTATTATCAAAAAGAAACATTACTGAATGAAAAGATTTTATATGTATATTATATTGTAGATTTTTTTAAATTAAGATATCACAGAGCATGGAATCGCCACATTGAAATAGATAACATTATATATTATGTATTAATTAAAACCACTTTTACAGATTTTATAGCATTTAATATATTTTATTTTTAATACCCGACGTTTAAAATAAATTAAGCATGATAAAACCCATAAAAGTAAATTTAACCAATGTGTAATGTTCGCGTTAATAAAACAAAGCATAACGTTATATGTAGTTATAATGCTTTTTCTTTGTTTGGCATTGGTACTTTAAGTCTTACATTGTTAGACAAAAACAGGTACTAATTATGACTAACCTGATCAGGGTATTAACTTTAGCCACATTGATGTCATACAGTTTCTTGACTGCAGCCTTTATGTGGTGCTTGTTTGAACTAGTGTGAACAATGAATACCAAAGTATTATTGTCTTCAATCTTCTTCATTGCAGCTTCAGAAGTTAATGGATATTTTATGATGTTGTAGGCATCCATGCTGAAGCATAAAAATAAAAATTAGATTACAATAACAAAATGTAATTGAAAACAATGGTGAGCTTTAGAAGACATTTTTTGGTTTTTGAAAGCTTAGTCACTAAGTATGGAAAGACATACACAAATAGTGCTTATATTAGATGCGGAAGCGTAATGTCCCAAAGTTACAGAAGTATGCAAAAGACAATGTTAACCCTTCAATCTCTTAGCAGTCGAATTCGACCGTAGCGCTATTCCGTCAAAATTCAAGCAGTCGGATTCGACCGCATACACCCACAGCACTTTAAACCATTAAAACTTATATTTAGAGACTACTTTTCTATGAAGAAGTTTGGCATTATAGAATCAATATAAAATTTTCTATCCTCTAGTACAATAAAAAATAGAGTATTTTTGTAACAATTAATCCATTGAATAACTGACTTTTGTTTAAGCTACAGAATAGAAAATTTTGTATAGATTGTATAATGCCAAACTTCTTTATAGAAAAGTAGTCTATAAATATAAGTTTTTATGGCATGTGACCACACCCACCCACAGCACTTTAAACCATTAAAATAGACTACTTTTCTTTAAGTTTAGCATTACAAAATCTATACGAAATTCTCTATTCTCTAGTCTAAACAAAAGTCAGTTACTCTATGAATTTTTAGTTTTAATCTACCGTAAAATTGCGCCATTTTCGTATGGTCGGCAAATGTAAATTGACAGGAGAATAAAAATATAATACATAGAGTAACTGACTTGGTTAGACCACAGGATAGAGAATTTCGTATAGATTATATAATGCCAAACTTCTTTATACAAAAGAAGTCTATAAGTTTTAATGGTTTAAAGTGCTGTGGGTGGGTGCAGTCGCATGCGACTGCATGGGAATTTTAAGAAGATTGACCATGTACAATTTAGGAAATAATTCCAAACACTGAATTAATTCCGAACTCCCTAAGTTAAATCTGGTCATCTCTACACACGAGACCAAATATATTATTCTTCACCTATGAATTTGCCTTTTTATTAAATAACAATTTTTTCTATAATGCAATTGATGCACCTTTGCTAACGCAATGGCAGTTTATTGATGCCTTTCTTGAAGTAATCAGCTGCATGGGTGGCAACAAATTCTTCAGATATTTTGTACTGTCTCTTAGGTAATGAATTTTTTTCCCACCCAATGTGCCCGCTGCCCGTGGATGACGGAGAATTTCTATCCACAACTCTTGTAACTTGGAAGACCATGTGCTGTGCAGTATGAAGTTATGCAGGAGCAGCGGGGGCAAGCAATTGACCAAAGTTAGTTTGTTTGTGTGTGTTAGTGTGTTTAATGTGCGTGCATTGTTATTGTGTTTAATTCTTCACAGTATATGTCTACAGTAATGCTCATCCCTTTTGGTAAGAAGCTGTGATGAATCACAGTGGCACTAGACCACCAAACAATGACGATGATATTAATTTTCTAGGGGTAATTTTTTGTTTAGGAAATTGTTTAGGTGCTGCACCAGGATCCAACCAACTTGCTGAGCGCTTACAATTGTCAAACAAAACCTATTTTTCATTGCAGGTAACATTGCAGTTCATAATCACTTTGTGGTTGTTGAGCAGTGCAAGGCGGCACATCTCGACACTTACTATGTGCTAGTGGTCATTGAATTGTGCCATTTGGCAAGCTTTTTTTACCTTACCAATTTGACATAAATGGGCAAATATTGTTTAGATGCTAACATCGAAAACTTCTGCTAATTCATCGATATATTGAGTATCAACAACTTCCTAAATCACTTTTAGTTTGTCATTATCAATCAGTTTTCAAACGACCATGGGGTTCATTTTTCAGGTTGAAATTTCCAGAATGAAAGTGGGTAAACCAATTACAGGTTATGGTGATGTTGGTTGCATGACATGACATGGTTGATGTTGCGTGACACTTATGCCACATTGCTGACTCAACCATACTTATATTCCATAATTACTCAAATTTTGAATGTATCTATGATGCCAAAAATAATTATTGATTAGTGGTTTCATTGCATTTGATTTTAACTAATTATAAGGAAAGAATTCCATATTTTGTAAACAAAATTAATTTTAAATTGAAATTCTTAGCCGAACAAAAATTATTTCGTATAAAGTAGCCAGTACTGCAAAACGGCAATTTCACAGGTTCCTATATACCTATTTACTAAAGTTAAAGTAATAACTCTCTAATCTGGTGTTACATATACAATGCCTAGGGTTTAGTGTGTTTGGAGAGAAGTGTTTTGTTTATATTAGGATTAACAATATTAAAATCTTTCACTCTTACCTATATCAAAATACATAACAATATACTACTCTCATTAAATATTGTTTGTTCATTAAGTTAAAATCTTAATTTAACTAACCAATTAGAGACTATAGAATCAATCATTAAATTAATTAAAACAAGAACTGTTCACACCCGTATGAAAATTCACCTCAGTAGGTAAGTAGAATAAACAAGTAACTTTACTGAAATGGACTGGTATGGAGTAATCTTTGCATGCACAAACCGGTGATGGAGATGACAGAGTACATTCTTCTTGTGCTGAAAATGCACTTAACGCACCAATCAATCGACACAACAATTTAAATTATGCTAAAAGGTGTATGTATATTTTTCATTTTCATTATCATATCATTTTATTTTAAAATCCTCAGTTACAAAATAGAGAAGATTTTACTTACCGGTTCCTTTTTGGTAATGATTTTCTAGGGTATTTAGGATGTCTTGGGGGTTCAAAGGTCTTGGGTCTGCGGAAATGCACAGACGTGCGAATCTTGCGTACACGTTTCCCATGTTCTCCCTTGACAACCTAGAAGGGATGGGTTTTTATTACATACACAATTGGTTATTTGACAATGGTTGAAATAATCTTGAGTCTATCCCTACAGTTATTTAACCCATGTTGCTAAAATTCTTCAATAAAATTTCATTATTGGCATTCATCAGATTCATTAAACATTTTACCAATATCAAAAAATTTGCAATACATTATATATCTATCTGTTTTATGTAGGTCATAATGACTAGTTTTAGTTAAAAAAAAATTAATAATAAAGGAGGCTACAGATGCACTGTCATCTCTGAACGAACACCTCATGGCCAGTAATTATACTGGTTCCTATACTTATGAGTAAAAAGCCACTAGCAGAGCATTATATTACATTAAACTATGCTACAAGATACTAAAGTGAACTCGATAAAATTATATTGTAAAATTAATAGAAAAAATCACTTACTTTTCGTTGAGCTTTAAGTGCCTTGGCTACTGGCTTTACAACTTGTTTTTTCTGTCCCTTAATGCCAGTCTTCTTAGGTTTAGGTGCAATCTTTAACTTAGCAGCAGGCGGTTTGGGCTTTGTAGGCTTGGCAGCAGCAGCTGCAGCTTTCTTTACAGAAGGTTTCGCACTAGACTTGGCTTTAAGTGCAGCAGCTTTAGCAGAGCCAGGCTTAGCTGTAGGTGCTGGAGTGGATTTTTTTTCAGCTGGCTTTGCTGATGCTGCAGCAGCCTTAGCTGGAGCCGGCTTGGCTGCTGCTGGAGCAGATTTCGGGGCTGCAGCCTTAGGCGCTGGAGCAGGTGTCTTTGCAGATGTAGTTTTAGGTGCACTGCTTGAAGTGGTGGCAGCTTTAGGAGCAGCTGCTGGTGTTTTGGCAGTTGCAGGTTTTTTCTCTGCCGGTTTGGATCCTGAGGACCCTAGAATGTAAGACATTTAAGACTTTAAAATATTCCAAGTTAATTATTTAAGCTAACCTAAAATAACTCTGAATAAACAACCAAGCAACATGAATGAAACTGCAGACACCATTAGCTTTCAAATCATCAACATCATCTGTAATATATAGAATATGGTTTTTGTTCTTGGTTCCAAACACAAGTTAGGTTAAGTTTGCAGTACGAATACAGAGAACTATTGACATTGAGAAATTGTTTTGATTTTCAATACCTACTTATCATCTAGTTTGAAACATATTCAACGATAGTAAATAAACCACGTTCTTCGACAAGTATCTACGTAAATTTGAAAATTGAAGATTAAAAAATTATTCACCCAGACCCTTGAACGCACCGCGTGGCCTAATAATGTCAACGTTTATCAAATAAAATGAAGAAGAAAAATTCACGATACCGGATCATATTAATTTCTGCTTGCATAAAATGTAAATTTATAAATGAAAATCACAATTTTGCTCAAAACAAAATATAAATCAGAAATACTTACCGGATTTCTCGGGCTGCTTCTTAGGAGGCATCGTGACAAAAAAGATGGAGGTTACTAAGAGTTGCCATAAGCAAGAAATATATGTACAATCACTACGTTTCACGTGGTCTATGGATCAAATACTAAACCATAGACTTAGGATAGAGTATAATATTCTATTAATACGTAGACAGCGTAGACAGAGAAACCTATAGACAAATTGACGCCTTCTTTCGCATTCGCACACGAAAAAGATAGATTTATGCATACGTCTTGCATAGAAATGAGATAGAGCGGTGTGATTGTTTGTCCCTTTCTCCGTGCCGGTTTTTTTGTTCAGCAAACTCTACAGTTTGCTAAACAACTTTGACAGCGTAGCGATTTAAGGAGTTTACAAGTTGGTTTAAGTGAGAAAAAAAGTGTTTTGTGAGCTTAAGATTGGTGAATCTTGTTCAGTTCAAATCTTAGAAGAATTAAAATTTTTATCTAAATGTGTTTAAATGTCATAAAGATTATTGTATAACCTAAAAATTCGTTATCATTCTTTCTTACTCGAGGCCACGCCGATCATTAGTCTATAGGTTTCTCTGTCTTGTCGCCATCCCGGTGAGACACTTAGGCATGTCATCTCCGGTTGTTCGGCGCTTTCTAACTCTGAGTACTTGCACAGGCACAACCTAGTAGCCAGAATTCTACACCAGGAGCTCGCTCTGAAATACGGTCTCGTGGACCGGAAATTGCCATATTACGAGTACTTGCCGGAAGCCGTGCTCGAAAATTATCGCGCCTGGCTCTACTGGGATCTGGCCATCATCACAGACAGGACTATTCTTGCGAATAAGCCTGATATTGTGCTGATGGACCGGGCACAGTCAAGGATATTTTTGGTCGACATTACCATTCCGTATGACGAGAACCTCGTGAAAGCCGAAACAGATCATCATCATCATCATCATTATTACAGCCCTTCACAAGTCCACTGCTAAACATAGGCCTCCCCCAAGGTATGCCAAAAAGCACGGTCCTGAGCCACCTGCATCCATCGACTTCCTGCATGTCTTACCAGGTCGTCACTCTATCTAGTGAGGGGGGGGTCGCCCTACACTTCGCCTACCGGTACGAGGCTGCCACTCGAGAACCCTTCTTCCCCAACGGTTGTCGGTTCTTCGAGCTATATGGCCGGCCCATTGCCACTTCAGCTTACTAATCCGTTGGGCTATGTCAGTCACTCTGGTTCTACTGTGGATATCCTCATTTCTAAGTTTATCACGCAAAGAAACTCCGAGCATAGCCCATAGCTCGCTGAGCGACTTTGAGCCGGGTAGTGGCGGTTGAGAATATCCACTACCCCATATCTTCCCGTGGGTGTCGTAAGAGGCGACAGAGGGAGACAGGCAGGAGATGGGCAGCAGCATCTTCCTAATAACAACAATAATATAATAAAAAAAAACTGCGGTTGCCAACCTGCTCGCCAAGCGTGGCAACTATGACAAATATCCCCCCGAAACAGATAAACGAACAAAATATCTGGACCTGGCTCAAGAGGTGACCGACATGTGGGGTGGTCTGCCGGCCGAAATTATTCCTGTAGTCGTCTCTGCGAATGGGCTAATCCCAGTCAGCCTCTCGGGTCATCTGAGGCGACTGGAACTCCGTGACGGACCGCTCCGGGCTCAAATGCAGAAGGCGGTGCTCCTCGATACCGCCCGCATCGTCCGCCGGTTTCTTTTCCTTTCCTCCTAACCCTCGGCCGTTTGGTCTCCCCTGCCGAGAGCTTCCATCTGATTGGATCTTACTTATTCATGTATTTTTTGTATTTATTTTGTTTTATTGATATTTATGTATATTTATCTTTTCATTTTAACTTAAAATTATATATTTATAGAACCCAACCAGATGAGAAAATTATATAGATACACCCAAATTATTAATAATAATAATGCCCCTTTTACACTATCCTGCATGGAGGTTAGAGAGAAGCAGAACGATCTGTTATAGATCCCCATTTAATAGGGATTAGACATGGCGTTAATAGTTAAATTTATTTATTTGTTAAAAGTTATTTGTTAATTTTTTTAACAGATAAAATCAACGGTTTAAAGACATTACTTGATTTTGTAGTGAATTTTTATTTTTCATCGATTGTGTTAATTTTATTGCTATTTTACGCACGAAATTTTAATTCAATAAACATTTCTTTATACTTTATGTACAGGGGTCTCTTTATTTTTGAAGTATAATTAAGCTATTAGTATTTAAAGGTTTATTAATTCAATACTTATATAAAATTATGATTTATAATAAATTTTATATTATTTACAATGATTATTAGGTATTTAGTATTTACTAAATGTAAAGAAATTAAAAAAAATTCAAGATGGTCCCACGGTTGCGTGTGACGTCTCGGTATGATAAAGGGTGAAAATTAAACTCTAACAAAATCCTATATTTTTGTACACTAAACTAAATAATATAAGTATAAACTAATTTCACTAAATCTGAATTAACTTTCCCAGTATTTATTTTTACAGCTTTTTATACAACCTTGTAATATTTTGATGAAAAAGTAAACCACAAAATACTACTACTCCTAACGGAGGAATAAACTCTAAATAAAATGATAATAAACTGACGCGCCTCCTTTAAACAGTTTAAATTAACACCAACCAATATTTCAGCCAATAGCGTAACAACAAAATACATAAAATTAACATCAACCACTAAAGTATTCAAACAATAGCGTTGCTCATATGCGTTAAAAATATCAGTTTGAACGGTTTAATAAAAATATCACTTCAAATGACTTAACGGCAAATTATTTGTTATTTAATAATATGATAATTTTCAACCACAGTGTATTTTCACTCACTATGTTTCCTTCATTTCTTCAGTGTATAAAATTTTAATAATCTACTACATTCTATAGATGAAGTCATTTTATCGCAACCGCATTTTAACGCAAAGATTACGCTAGATGGCACAAACACGGCTATGACTGGATAATTTTATTCAATAAGGTTAATTTTATTTATTAAATAAATTTGTAAACTTTTTGTAACTGTTTATTTTAACATTTAAAAGATATATTAACCATCTTTAATATGGATCCGCTGACACAAAGTACACCGTCAGCACTCTTAGTACACTTTCTTATTTCAATACTAGTAATACCAGTCAGTCCGTCATAAAGTCTCATTCGAAACACGCCTCTCAATTCCAATTCTTAATTTATTCAGTGACACAAGCTTTCGCAAACTTTGGAAGAGAATCACGGTTGCTGATCCTGATCACCGGGATACCACCTGATGCCCCACGCAGTATAACCGTTTATGCAAATGACTTGCGGAACAGAATTAATGAAATTTATGAGCACGTCAGACAATCGGGCCAGTAAATGTCTAAAAAGATGAAAATCCGGTATAACCGCAAAATGAACAACAAAGGGTTCGACGAAGGTTCACTAGTGTGGTTGCACAATCCAGTGCGCAGCAAAGGGAAATCTCCTAAGCTTCAAGCTAAATGGGACGGCCGTACCGGATTGTGACAAAGATCAACGACGTAACCTTCCGAATACAGAAAGGTGCAAGAGGTACTCCTAAGATCGTCCATATGGATTATTTTTGCGCCCGAAGCAAATGTGGGCAACCCTCCGGAAAGCGGGGGAGGGAGGTGGGGAATGCTCATAGCATACCACGCAGCCGGCTGCGTGGTTATGTGGAGACTTTTACCCACTAAACCCCGCCTTTTAGGGACTGGCTTAACGGTCTAACTAGAGATCTCTAAGCCGTAGTAGGGCGCAAGCAGAAAGGAGGGTGCAAATCCGTATGGATCGACTGGTGCGTTATTATGGGGTATATATATACATGTGTATATATATCGTAGTGGAACGAAGGGACTTTTTAATTTTTCTTTCAATTAGAGAATGGCAATTATCACCCTCATTTTGGGTATGTCCCTTAATTAGGAATTTGTCAGTAATAGAACGAATATTTTGAAATCTATTTACTGCTAAGATATACATTGAAATCATGAAACGGTTTTTCTGCTGCCCGCAGCAATTATCACTGTAGAGTATTACATCAACTAATTGACCAGCCTTTGTGTCAATTTGGTTAAGATAATTCCACACGCAAGTTGCAATATCATTCACACTCACATTCAGGGGGTACCCCTTGGACAAGGCATTGTTGCTTGTAAATCATAGACAGCAACTACCACACTGCTCTCTTTCAATTTGTCTTATTCCATCTCGGCTCTCGATGGATCTTTTTCAACTATATGTGTATGTATCACACTCAACTTTAAGACGTTGTTTTTCTTTCCCGGTAGCATTAATGAAAGCCTCACAAGTATCACACCTATCTTTTTTATGTGAATAAAAGGCAATATTAAACTCATTATTAAATATATGACCATACAAAACATAGTTACCATATGGCTTATATTCAGTCTGACATAACGTAATCTCTGTGGAAATCAATCAATCTTTCATCAATCATCATTATAAAGCTTCATCAATATAAAGCTTATTAACATTACTGCGGCAGTAATGGCTGTCCATAATCGGAATAGATTATTTCGGATTTAATAATATTCGGTATTTTGGCATGATTTCCATGCTTTCCTCTACCATCTACAGTTACATCGTTACTCATTGTATGTATAGGTACGCTTTTCAAAGGCAGTCCTTATTACGCGATCTTTTAAGGCAAGTGTGGATTTAAAGAACGTTTTACAAACACGTACTTTATTATTTTGAACTGAAAAATAAAATGCATTGTTGCTCTGCCTAGGATTTGTCGCATTTCTGTATTTATATTTCGGATAAATATAGTAGTGCTGTTTATAAGGAATTGTCTCTGCATCGTTACGTTGCCCAAATTGTAATATTCGTGAAAGATGTTCTGTCTTTCTTCTTCTGACACATTTGCAGAATATTTTAGACGACATTTCTCATCACATGGTGGCCCTACTTTTCTGGCTGGAATGACTTTAGTTTTTTAGGGTTCCGTAGTCAACTAGGAACCCTTATAGTTTCGCCATGTCTGTCTATCCGTCTGTCCGTCCTCGCTTAATCTCTGTGACCGTTAGCACTAGAAAGCTGAAATTTGGTACCAATATGTGTATCAATCACGCCGACAAAGTGGTAAAATAAAAATTGGAAAAAAAATGTTTTATTAGGGTAGCCCCCCTATATGTAAAGTGGGAAGTGATTTTTTTTTTAATTTCAACCCTAACGTGTGATATATTGTTGGAAAGGTATTTAAAAATGAATAGGGGTTTACTAAAATCATTTTTTGATAATGTCAATAATTTCGGAAATAATCGCTCCAAAAGTAAAAAACAATGTGTCCCCCCTATAACTTTTGAACCATAAGTTTAGAAAATATGAAAAAAATCTGAAAAGTAGAACTTTATAAGGACTTTCTAGGAAAATCATTTTGAACTTGGATGGAAACAACAGTACCCACTACCGGGAGCAGTTGCAGGAGTGCGGAGCGCTGCTGGAGCGCGAACATAATGGATACCCACCTTTAAACTCATAAGTGGGAACACTTATTGTGACGGACGGGAAACTACGGAACCCTACACTGAGCGTGGCCCGACACGTTTTTGGCCGGTTTTTGTTTGATGTGCAGCTTTGACCTGTGTTTCTTAAACGTTTGGATCAGATTCGCGTGCGAAATCAACATTTTCTAAACATTTGATGTAGTCATTTAAGCTAGTAGCCTTGTTCATCTAAGCTAGTATCAAGATTTTCGGATGAGTTCAAATTATATTGACGGTTATTTGATGTCTCACCCTGTGCTACTATACATTTTCAAATATAATCTAGTCTTTTCTGTGGTATTATTCTGAAATAAAGAATATGAAACTGAAGATCATAGACAGAATTAGACAAACTGCTTTCTAAATTAAATATATGTAAAGAGAACATCGTAGTTTTTACATTTGATACATTAACATCAACTAAAATTCAAATGAACACAGACACATTTTATAATAATACTTGAATAAGATACAACTTATGGTGAATAAAGTAGCAAAAAAAAATACACAAAACTTTTAATAGGCACAACTCAAAATAATACTTTGTTCATTTAAATGCGGGCTACACTAGGCGTTACGTTATAGTGAAGAATACAGGTTAATTTTCGTGTTATAACTCTGTTCTAAATAGGATTTGGAGAATAAAATAGTTGCTTAAAGAAAAATACAGCAAGAAATCACAATAATACACTTTTCTTCTTATGGTAAAACCGAACATAATCTTTAACAGGTAATACTCTGTTTCAAATAACACGAATCAAACTAGTTCAAGGATAGGAGCAACACTGAACGTGTCGTTCTTACTTTTTCTAGCGAAACAGAAAGAGCTAGAAGGATATAGATGAAACTTTCGTGATTGGTTTATTCAAGGTGAAAGCGATAATCGACCTAATTTCAAAGGTACTTTTTTAGTCGAACTGTATTATTAAGTCAGTTAGTGCCAAATTTTGACATGATACTGTATTATTCCGGACAAGCGATTATGTTAACCTCTCGTCAGTCCAAAACCTTCTAAAGGTTGCTGTCAAAAAGTACGCATCTGTCCACAACCATCAGAAGGTTGCTGGTTACTTATAAACTTCAGATTCGAAACAGCCCTAGTAAAAGTATACGTATCTCCCTATAACTGGTACAACATGCAGAGAATTAAACAAAGACGGCAATTAATATCACACACGCTTCATAAACCAACCATAGAAGCTGTGAAATAGTAATACATTTATTCCGTTCAGTTGCTCGTTCTGTGACGCGGTGTCGTGTGTTTACGTGCAAAGTATTAATTGTTGAAAGTGATTTCGGAAGTCAATATTAAAGATAAACATGAATGGGTAAGTCATAAATACTTTTCTATTAATATAAAATATATTAGATGACGATTTGTACATAAATTGTTCCATTTTATCAAACATTGCTTGCCATTTCGACCGCCATGTTGAAACCATGATCGTATTAACTTCAATTGTTTTAAATTAAAAGTACAATTGTGAATGGTAAACATTGTCTTAATATCGTTAACATACTTATTTACAAACATAACAATAATTACAATTGTATAGTTTCGATTAAATATTTCATAAAACTAAAAATAACAAATTGCTTAAATCTCTCGTCCATCTGGCGGTTGTGGACAGACATGGGTCGTAAAGTTATTCACATGAAATCCGCCATCTTAGAGAGCAGGTTGTATAGTATGGATACGATTTTGGGAATGCCAGTGTTGGTATATTTTTACGATAATTTTTGGTGTGGATTTTTATTTGTTTCGTTTTATTTTTTTGTCAATAAATTGTTTTACTTTTTGTATGTGCATGTCATTATATTTTTTTGCACTTGATTGACAAGTGAAACACTCTTTGTTTTCACTCTTAGCCCAAGGTTATCTGGAAGAGATTGCTTTTTGTACGTAGTAGTTTTTATTGCTAAGCAATAATCCTTAGCTCGTTGCGGTGCCATAGTTGGAATAGCCTCAAAGTACGAAACGGTCACCCATCCAGTTGCAAGCTAACGCGTGCATTGCTTAAACTTTATTATGGATCTCGCACGCAAGCTATCACTAGGCTAGGGTCACTTCAAATTAAGTAAAATTAAAAAAAATCTAAATAACAAAAATATAAATCTTTATTTTGGCAAAAAGAATTGTCAAACATTTTTTATAATAACATTCAAATGTTAATTAAAAATATAAAAAGCAAAGAAAAATAACTAATTTGTATTTCATTTTAATTTTATGTTCATGATTACAATTATTAAAGAAGTCACCACAGAAAGTATCCATACTAGCATAGCTAGGTACTACGTCATACTTGGTGCTTTTTGTAGTGAATGTGTAACTTTTAGTTGATGATTTCTAACATAATTTTGTATAAAAGATGCCTTATTTGTTTTGTTTTTAACTTAGGAAATGTTATTATATTTAGGAATGTACATTCACATGTAAATAAATTACAAAATTGTTCGTTACAAATGCAAAAGTTTGAAAGCATTTTTTTAGGGTCACTTTTTCAAGTGTTTGTTACAACTCGTTCATTTCTTAATAACTGAATAGTTGTAATATTTGAAACTGTTTATATTAAGAACAAAGACCAAACTATAGCATAAGTTAAGATTTATAGCCCATTGTGCCTCAGTTGTCGTCGATATTGAAGTACAAAATGTGCCTTTTTTTGTGCCTGTTTCGGGTCATCTTAAGTGGCCCACATTATTGTAGAGCTTGTGGTGTGAAAAAACTGTACGTAGAGTTGTGTTTTTTTTATTCATTATTGTAAAGTGTGTTATCGTATAGTAAATGAAGTAAATATTTATTGAAATAATTGCTTAATTTTTTAATGATTACATTTTATATTCAACAAACTAGAAAAAAATCGCTTCTAGCAATTTTACCACCAAATTTATAACATACCAAAAGGGTGAACGTACACATTTACACATATTCTATTAGCTTATTTAACAATAATTCTAACAACATATCATATTATATAGTTCCCATACATAAATATTAAGATATTGCCATTTTAATGACACGCGCCACGTAGGCAATATAACACTCGTTTAGGGTTTGACAGATGCGCCAAAGCGGCTATTTTGGCCCGGACTGCTGAGAGGTTAAGACAGTTCTCTTGATTTAATTAATAAGTAAAATAATAACGTTATTGTTTCAAAAATATTTTTGTTGGTATTTTTAGCAAATAATTGGAAATTTGTAGATTATATGGAGAAGTTTTCCGATTGCGATTTTTTTCTTAATAAATGTTTATTTTTATATATTTTTGTGTATTATTTATTCACTTATTATCATACTATAATTAAAAAACGCATATAAACTTCGTTTACAGACAAACTAGAGACAAAGTCTTATGGGGTTATTTTAACCCCACATGGTACAGTTGAGTATTTTTCACCTTGTACGCCGAAGGTTTATTTTTAAAATTTATTTATTATTAAAAATACAAAATTTGGTTTTTAAATATACATATTCCCGTAAAACTGCTTACACTATTTGTGTGCAGGTACATTTGAGTCTCATTTACATAATACATAATATTAATATTAAACACTGAGACTTGCCAATAAATATTTCTTTAATTTGTTTTTAAAGATGTTTTTTACTGGTTCACGTCGAATGTCCTCAGGCAAACTATTGAAAAAGTACGGTAGTCATTTCTTTAAAGTTCTATCCCCGAAGTAGTTATTTACTTTTGGTACAACAAATTTGCCTGCTGATATCGACCGTGTACCCTGACCATGCTTGACCACTATTAAAGTACGGTCTCGACAGCTGTAATTGTTTATGGCATGTAAATATTTATGTTTTAAACGTACTGGGAGTATTTTGCAGATTTTGAATAGTTTTGTGTAATCACCTTTATAAATAGCTTTAGTTTTTTTTTATTAACTAGTAGTTAACTTTAAAAATCTAATTTGTAATGCTTCAAGCTTATCAATGTAGGTTTTGAATGTAAGACCATAACTGTCAAGAGCACATCCCAAAATCGAATCTACCAATGAAAAATATAAGTATTTTAAAGCAGCAGAAGGAACTTTAAAACTTAAGTGATAAAATTTACTTAGAAGTAATCTTAACTTATTATATACATAATCTACATGGCTGGACCACGAGAAGTTAGTATTGACTTTAACACCGAGGTAGGTTACACCATCGACTTTTTAGATAGGCTCACACACTCTTATTAGTTTGTGGGCTCACATCGACAATTATTCAGACCATTATGGCGGCACTCAAAGTTATGATTATACATTTGAGGAGACGAGTCAGTAGGACATAGGGGTGACTAGGTGACTGAGTGGTAAGATACTTGGTTTTATCTGAGTTTAAGACGATACCATTATCATGGGACCATTTAACTACTGAGTCTATGTCTTGCTGTAATAGGTGACATGTCTCCATGAGATTAGTACCAGCACAGACAGATACTATAGATTTCAGTAATAAAACAATAAAGACTCTAATGACCACGATGATATCACTACAAACACCGATGATAATGTTACGAGCTTGAGGTTCGTGACAATAAAAATTGCCGATAAAATTACCTAAATTAACACTTTAATTTACTTTACACAAATTAAAACTAAAAACACTAATAATTAAACACACTAATTCACTTAATTCCGCTCCGAAGCTTCGCTTGTGTCGCCGAGTTCAACTCTCCTCGATCGCATCTTGCAGCGCCTACTTATTTAAATTAGCAAAGAAATATCCAGAATGTTCAAGTAAACATGCGCAAGGTACCGAGCGTTCGAGTTTCGACTAGGCGCTGTCGGTTGAGTGATTTGTGATGTCATTTTCTCAATGCTCCCCTCGCTCTCGTTCCTGACACTAGATGGCGCTAGTGTATTGTCGACTTGAGCGCGTAACAATAACAAACAAGATCTCTGAAACTTTAGCAAATGTGTGGGTTGATATTCCAACAAAACGGACTATATCTACAAACCTGTATACCTCTACAAACTAGTGAAACATTGGTTTCAGTACTATTAAATAAATAATATAGAAATGCAATACAAAAAACATTTCATTAAACAATAGCTCGTAAAAAATTAAGTGTTAACAGTACAGGTGCACCTTCTTCTCCAACAGTTTCTTCTGTGGTGTGGCGAAAATTTTATGAAGATAAAGAGAAAGTTAAAATAGATAAGTAAGAATTAAGAAATTTTAAAAATGAAAAGAATAGAAAAAGAAAAATTAAAGAGTGCTAAAGTTCAAATACGAAAAATCGTTAAATCCAAGAATTCTGTGAAGGAGAAAAGGGTAAATTGGGCTTTGTGTCATAATATTTTAATAAACTATACAGAAGAAGATCTGAAAAAAAAATATTGGATGTGACTTTTGCACCAAATGGATTTGAGGTGTACTGATGGTTAGAGATGGTAACAGATTTTGTTAAACTAAAATATGAGGAAGTACAAAATACTCGTAAATGAGATTTTATTATTAGATTATTATTCAAAGAAAAATGATTAATCGTAGTTATTATTTTAATTAAAACCACCTCCAAAAAGAAAAAAATGTTATGGTTAAAAAATCGCAAGCACCGATTGAAGAAACTAAATACACCGATTTCCCAAACCGTTTTGCCATTTTCTGATTTTACAAAAACACTTTTAAGTTTGTACTACCTCTTCTAATACAGTGGCCGAAAACTAAAATTCTTGTAGGCCGAAATCTAAAATTAGGGGCCGAAAACTAGCGTTTTGCATATTTTCACTTCAACGTTTTAGCATCAATGATTTATAAAAATGTAAACTACATTATATAAGCTACAAATTAACATTAACAGCACTAAATCACCATAATGGCAATTATTTTTTATTGTACCTTAAAGTTGACAACTCCACTAAAAGGCCGAAAACCAGCGCAACGATCCTAGATCACAAATGTCACTTTCAGCTCGCACGCATATTGCTTTTTCACTTTCACATTTTTTGACTAGAATTGTCCCGTTCGAAACCCATATGTATTTATAAATCCCTTGAAGTTGTTTCTTAGTACACCATAATAAGGTTCTTATTGTCTTGGTTAAGTCTTCATTTATGTAGATTTTATTCAAAGCCGAACCATTTGTAATCATATTACTCGTCGTGTCTGATAAGTTGCGACGCTGGGCAAGCCGGCTGTCCCTCGACCTGGTACCTGTAGTCTTAAAGCTCACGATAATTGGCGGTGGTTTTTTGCTTTCTTTTGGTGATCGAGTACGTCTAGCCCATTCTATATCCGAACTGCTCACATTGATAATATCTGTGACAATCTCTGTGACATTTTCACCGGGAAGCTGTTCAACGCCTACAATCTCGATATTGTGTTTACGAGATACCTACTCGTATTCGTGTAATTTTTGTTTGAGGGCGGTGTTTTATTTTTGTAAATAGACGTATTTGTTGTTGACCTCAGCGACAGTTTTCTCAAGTTTATGTATTTTATCTTTTGATTGTTCCTGTTCTACTATTAATGTATCATACTTATCAGAAAGCATACTCAAACTTTGCGTAATTGAATCAAGTTGCTTTTTGAACCCGGGAATGGCAGTCACTTTTAGCTGTATGTCCTTGAGAATTTTAGTATAGTCCTGTGAATATTCTTGCTGTTCTTCTTCTTCAGATCCATCGTCTTCACAGTTATTACAATAGATCCGATTCCTCCCATTTTTTTATGTCCGCCAAAAGACCCTTAATACAACCTCTATGAAAAGTTCCTTGATACGGTCCTTGGCAAATGAAGTGTGTCGGCGCCGTTACGACACCACCGACGGGAGTACGAGAAGCGCGGGGAGTTTTTCTCACTACCGCGCCTAAGACCGTCACTGGCCGATAGCTCGCAAGCCGATTAAAGTTTATACTTTGTTTATTTAAATAAACAATTTGCCTATCGTGTGAGTCGCGTATTTTATTTATGTTCCCTAATTGAACATAGTGGCGACCGTGACAGGACGAAGTGGCACACGAAGTCCAAAGAGAGCCTACAAATTTACGACCTAGTCCTGTTGAAAGAAGAAAACGCTCCACCTCTCTGTTGGCGTCTCGGACGTGTGTGTGTGTGTGAAGACTCTTCACGGGAACTGACGGATTGACACGCGTCGAAGACATAGACACTGCAAGAGGAATTGTGCGGCGCGCCCTAATTAGAATCGTCGTACTACCGAAGCCCGATGAGTTGAAAGTTCTTGAAAGCTGCGACCCGATCACCACCAAATTAGTTTATACTTTGATTATTTAAATAAACAATTTGCCTATCGTGTGAGTCGCCTATTTTATTTATGTTCCCTAATTGAACAAAGTGTGATCCTTTTTTCGCTAAAATCTTCTTACATTTTTGACACTCCATTTTGATGCGTATTTAACAATTACAGACATGTAGGTATATCAATATATTGCGCGAGCGCGCCGCGTAAGGAATTCCCTGCGCGCGTACACTGGGGTCAGCGCCGAGAATTAGACTGACTGATCTGATTGTCTTCACCTATTGTGACAACACTACCAAAATAGGTAACAATTTTGCATGTTCATAAGAAGCTTTGTCTCTTTTCCGTTTATCTACTCATGTGATATCTTTGAATACCTATGTCTCTTTTTGCCTTATTTGGAAATTAAATTAGAAAGCGAGAAAGCTATTTTGACTCAATTTATGTACAAATTATAGATTCTCTCTATGCATATGAATGTACGTACATAATTACTCTAAGGCTTACATATTCGAACAGTTGCTAGGTACGATTTTAATTGGTAGTAGGGATAAGCTACCACCACTGTTTGATATTATTTAAACGATGGCATTAATTATTGACCGGCTTTTCGTGTTAAGTAGTGTGAAGTAGTAAACAACAAGTAATCAAGCGTATTATTACCTACCCTTCCTGCGACGCCTTTAATACGTCTTTTTAAACACATTACGCCCAAAATTAACAAAATATTCATTAACACGGTTTAGTGATTCATTTGGAGTTGTATAAATATGAAGCAAATCTGTGGATGGGGATTATTTTTGTCCCAAGACATCCTTAACAATCATCCAGGTTTCCTTGGCATTTCCAGACGCCTTTGTTACTATTCTGTATTTATTATACCTATCTAGTAATCTAATTTGTTGCACCAGTTTCTATATGAAATAAACCTGTTCTTTCCGGATGCTAACTCACTGTTCGTTACTACAAACAGTGAGTTAGCATAGCATAATGCTGAGGAAAAGAGATGTATACTACATCTCTTTTCCTCAGCATTATGCTATTATGGCGGTTGTCACGAATATGGAAATAAAATAATTTTGAATATTATAATAATCATTATCATTTATTTACATTATTATAAGTTAAAAACATTTATTGAACATTATATTTTATAATCGTTGCACTGCCAAATATTTTTGTGAGTTCGTGACATTTTCTTTTTATAGATGTTTTCGGTTTTCAATTGTTAAGTTTATATACCTATGTAGTGCATTCGCATTCTGATAAACAATTTTATCCAAAAAAATGAGAGGAACATAAACATGGAGTTCATTTGAATTCAATTTTACCTAGCTATAACAGTAATTCACCATTGTAGATATTATAGTACCTGTAGTCCAGGTTAACATTGACCAGCGTTGCGCCTGTAAAAAATTGAGTTGCCGTATCTAAAAACGGAAATTGCCGTATTTATGAAAAAATACACGAAATTGCCGTAAAGTATTTATTTCCACGAATAACTAAATCACATAAAATCTGAAATGTCTTCACCGTATAGGTTTCTGATCACTGACCTCTATTATAGAGATCAGTGTTTCTGATTGGTTGAAAACATCACACGTTAGTCTATGCAATGAATATTTTTATTTGTTTTTCATTTTCTTACACATATCATTTGACACTTGAAATTTCGTACAACCTCCTTGATTTTTAACTGCTGTCTTGCTAATAGAGCTCCGTTGATAGCGGATGTTATCAATTTATTTCTGGATTTTGTTTTCATATTGTTTACTTCACTGCAAACTCATTCGCAATCTGCATTGCTATGTTGTAGATAGACATAATACGTCTAGAGCAAAGTTTGCTAATATTTTGCAGTCTGTACTAAAGTTGTTCAAAACGATAATAAAATTTATAGTCGTTTTTTTATAGTCGTTTTGAATATTTATAGTATAAATCAATAGCCACGCTACAGACTATACCTTGGCTGCACTAAAAGTATCGGGAATGGAATATTCCCACTGTTCCTGTCATATTAAAATCTTTTTAATTGAAAACTCCTTGGTTTTAAAAATCGAATACCATTTATTTATTTAGAAAAAGATTCTCGGTCTTGTCACAAGGTTTTGTCAAACTTGTTTAGTCATTGAGAAAATGGAATTGACTCGAGAAAATTCAAGAGCGATGATTTATTATGACTTTCGAAGTGGTTTAACACAAAAACAGTGTGTTGACCGGATGATTTCTGCATTTGGTGATGAAGCCCCATCCAAAACCACAATTTATCGCTGGTTTGCTGAATTTCAGCGTGGACGTGTCAAGCTCAGTGATGATCCCCGTCAAGGTCTTCCAAAAACTGCAGTCACCCAAGAAAACTTTGATGCTGTGCGTAAGCTGATTGAGGAAGATCGACATGTGACATACCTCGAAATTCAGGCAACTTTAGACATTGGCATGAGTCAAATATTAGGTGTAAAAAAGTTGTTTTCCCTATGAATACCGCATTCGCTCTGTAAAGAGCAAAAAGCGGCTCACGTTACTTGGTGCGTCAGAATTCTCGAAAGATTCCACGCAGGATCCTCAAATGCTGTATACAACATCGTATCAGGTGACGAATCTTGAACATACGCGTACGAACCCAAAACAAAAAACGAGTCACGAGTTTGGGTGTTCGAAAATGAGTTAAAGCCAACAAAAATTGTTCGTTCACGGAGTGTTGCAAAAAAAAAAATGGTGGCCACGTTTGTCTCCAAAACCGGCCATGTTACGACTATTCCTCTTGAGGGACAAAGAACGGTTAATGCAGAATGGTATGCTAGCATTTGTTTGCCACAGGTCGTTTCTGACCTCCGCAAAGAAAACTGCAACCACCACATCATCCTCCATCACGACAACGCGAGTTCTCACACCGCACACAGAACAAAAGAGTTTTTAGAACAAGAAAACATAGAATTATTAGACCATCCACCGTACAGCCCCGACCTAAGCCCTAATGATTTTGACACTTTCCCTAAAATAAAGAATAAATTGCGTGGACAGAGATTTTCATTACCTGAAGAAGCTGTGGACGCCTACAAAACGGCCATTTTGGAGAACCCAACTTCCGAATGGAATGGTTGCTTCAATGATTGGTTCCATCGTATGGAAAAATGTGTCAAATTTCGCGGAGAATACTTTGAAAAGCAATAAATACATTTTTAAAAAGTAATGTTGTGTCACTTCCTTGGTTCCCGAAATTTTCAGTGCCGCCCTCGTAAACTATAAATTTCTAGCGCGCTATTAAATACGCTATATTATAGCGCGCTATTTATAAGAAAGCGTGTAGGAGGCCGGTAAGCGCGTTAAGTTTTGCAGCACGTTATATCTCTTAGCACGTTACATTACATGTCGTTCATTGGATAGATCGGTTGCTATATAAGACCATTATTTTATGAACATTATATTAATAAGTCGCATTTTAGACTAAAATGAAATAAAGCGGTAAAGAAAAACCAATGCATGCTTTTTTATACTTTTCGGACTTACTACTTTCTATAATCCTAAAAATATTTTTAAGTCATGTACTTTTTAAAATAGAATTAATTTTATTTTTAGAAATCGAAATAAAATTAATTATTTTTTATTATAATTGATGTAAACATTATTTTAACCTTAATACAAATTATAAATCAAATAAAGGTGTATTTAAAAGTTTATTTATTGTATTTATAAAAATCTATTATTTACATACACTATTATATACACTTTTGTATCTATATTTTATTTACATTTAAAAACATTAGTTAGCACTAAGTTGCATGACTTTTTTGTTATTATAAAAAAATCATATGCATGTTGCAATGCAATTGGACCTCTAGGTAATGGGAAAAATAATAAAAAAAACCTTTATTTGTAAGTATTATTTTTTTATTAAAAACGCTTTGATGTCCATCATTATGCAGAATGAACTTATGAGCTTAGTACAAATTAAAGTAATATGCAAAGTAATTAATAATTTCAATTTTGATGAAAATTAACAAAACAATTGTTTTTATTAAGACATAAGTTAACCCTACATTTGTTGCAGCTGATTGTGGAATATCCTTTACAGTTTGGGTATTTGCATCGCAGTGAAACGCCAACTTGTGGCCAATGGTCACTACCATCTCTTCTAATGTCTTTTGGTGGAGGAACAACTGTAGGCCCTCTCTTCTTTTTTGCTTGGATTTCAATTTCCAAAGAGCTGGAACTTTGTCGTCCTCTTTTGACCTCTGTGTTGGATCCTAATGAGCACAAAACTTGAGCCAATTCATTACGAAATTGCCCCATAGAAAATATATTCTTTTTTGGCATATTTCGCATCATTGCATTTTTTTTTGTAAATGATCCACGCATTTATTACCGTAAGATCAAGCAAATGCAAGAAAATACGTAAATACCATTTTTTTGACCTTACAGCAATATGGAACCCTCCCCAAAAAACTGTCCATTAAATCCCCCATGGGTGGATGTTTGTTATATTCTTGGACAATTTTTGGACATGAAATTTCTACCTTTTCCTTCTTTGCTTTGTCATATCTAGTGACACTAGACACTGGTGTTGGCCCAACATATGTGGATAAAAGTGTCACCATTTTGTTGTCTTTCCAGGTGACACAAGACATATCAATACCATCAAATGTAGTTGTCCTTTCTACACGAATTCCTCTAGGTACTGACTTTTTCATAAACTCTTTTTTGTCTGGTAATTTTGAGTTTGGAATTCGATTTTGTTGTACAGTACCCACAGATTCAATACCTTGCTTGGCTAAATGATGAACAAGGAGCAATGATGTGTAGAAATTGTCAAAGTATATTATGTGATGTTGATGTCTTGGCACACCTATTAGCAAACGAATGACAACATTTCCTATGGCTCCCAGATCAGGTTCTCCTTCTAGTTTTCCTGTATTTTCCTGTCCTGAATACAATTCAAATGAATGAGCATATCCTGATAAATCATAGTGTACATAAAATTTAAACCCCCATTTGTGGGGTTTATTAGGCAGATATTGTTTTAAGAAATGTGCCACTTTTGTGGCACACATCTTCTCATCTACCGACAGTCTTTGTTCCATAGCTATGGTAGAAAATTTAGCTTTGAGGTGCTCAATAACTGGATGTATTTTAAATAACCTGTCGTTATCAGCATGGCCTAAAGGCTTGTGATTTTCATTATTTTGAAAGTGCAATGAAAGCTTGATTTTTTCAAATTTGTTGACTGGCATTGTGGATGAAACTGGGCCATAACCGAAAGCAGGAGACCAATATGATCTGGTATTTTGAAATTTTTGCACAGACATGAATAATAATATCCCAAATTTTTTTTGATATCTGATGCTGTATAAATTATTTTGTTGTTAAGATCTTTCTGCATGACATACAAATTAGTTTGAGTAACAATTTCCTGAATAAAATCATCATCAAAAAATATTTGAAACATTGGTAAGGAGTTTCAAGCTGTGATATTTCTGATCGAAAAGCTGAGCTGCCTAAGAAAGTAATTCGATCCTCATCAAAGTTCATGTGATTGTTTTTCCAAATAAGTTTTCTTTTGTACAATAATGTATCGAAACTATCACCACAAGGAACTGTGCTTTGACTTTCTCGTTCTTCCACCAGTTCTTCAACAACAGGAGGATCATTTTCATTTTCTTCTTGACTGTCTTCATCACCATTGTTATATATATAGACCATATAGACTTAGAAGTTCATCCCTAATATAATGGGGATTTGGTGGGTTATCATCTTCAGAATCTTCTGCCTCCAGTCCATCTTCCGACAGCCAACCATCTTCCAGCTGTGTTAGATAGTGTTCTATGTCTTTATCATTGATAATATTCTGAAACAGCAAAAAAATACATAAACAAAGTGTAATTACATGAACCTAAATTTCTTCATACAGTATTTACACGTTTTTTTCATAAATATTAGCAGTTTCCACAATACTTACCCTACTTCTATGCATTATGAATTTTTTCTCAGACTTCTATAGGCAAAACCTTTAAAAAACTTGATAATTTTATGCACCGTTACAACGAAACCAACGAACTTGAGCTTACCAAATTCTGATTGACATTGACAGTTGACGTTTGCTTTTTTTTACTAGGTGCGTTCCGTTTCGTTCAAACGTGTTTCAAAAAGTTGCCAGAGACAAAAAAATCTTGTCCAGCAACCGGTTTTGGGTGCATTTTTTCCTATTGAATGGTTTGATGGAAATATCCATCACTATGCAACGAAGGGTAAGGCTTCTTTTATCACAACTGTGTCCTTTGATCATTTATAAATATACAGTATACACTAACTAAACAACGTCTAACATTAAATTAGTTCGCGCGCGATGAAAGCGCGCTACGAGATCAAATTTGCGTCACACGTCCTCTCCCCAACAGCGCTGCTGCTAGAACTATAACTAATTGCCGCTAGATATTAATACTTAATACGAGCGCCATAGCGCAATAGCGCGATGGCGACTACTTACATAACACGCGCTATGTGTTATGAAGAGATAGCGCGCTATAATATGGCGCTATATTAACAACCATTAGTCTTGGACATTTGCCCAAAATTCATGTACTTTCCATGTGTTTATTTCTAATTCTGAAAATTTGTTTACATTTGGTAGCAACCTCCACTCGTCATCAATTCGTTGCTTATCCGATTCTCGCACAACTCGTGGCAATTGCTGGGTCAGTGGCGACAACGACGGAAAAGTCTCTCTGGCACTTTGGCTCACATCCTCTTCTGGTGACAAATATTTAAGAAGTGGATGTATCTTATCTGAAAAATCGTATCTTCTTTGGATTTTCTTGCAGCTCGTTATGAGTAATTTTCGGCACCGATTATTATATTCATTTAGCAGGTCTTTCTGGTTTTATATACTTGGTTTTTCAGTTAGAGTGAAAATTTTCATACCCATGTACATTTGGCGAAGAAAATACCCTGAATTTTCTGGGTTAATAGAACATATTTCAGTCTGGTTAACATAATCTCTGAACATGTTTATACGTGGTAGAGCCATGCTGCAGGTATATTAGTAGTATAGTTGCCACGCTCTAACAGAATACTAGCGTAAAATAGTAGCTTAATTACGTGTGGTGAGTATAGAGAACCGGAGACCCTTTTTACTGGAAACGAGGCATTCCATCTTAGTCCTCACGGGTGACAACGCATCTGCATTTTGATTTGTAATCGAGGATAGATGTAGTTGCCCATGGGCCGCAGCAACCACTTACCATCAGGTAGTCTGTGTGCTAGTTTATCACCCTATCCTATAAAAAAAACATATAACATTGCAAGATCTCTTTGTAGAGACATTTCATGTTATCGTCGAGTTCCATCAATCTGTCATCTGATCCTTGAAAATACTCATAGAGTTTTACAAATTTAGGCAATATCCATTGTAAAAATAAAATATATAGTTTTACAAAATCGTCATGTAATTCGAGAAAAATCATCTCTGCAGCTACGGTGCGTTCTTCAAGCCATTTCTGGGCAAAAAATAATTTCAAACTATCCCATTGCTCTAACAATCTATTTACAACACATAGTAACAATAACCATCGCGTTTGATGTAGCAATTTATGCACTTTGCATTCATAAAAATTTGAAATTCAACATACTCTGCTTGTCTTTTAGCATTGTTTGAAAAATGTATACACATTTCACGCCAAATCTTCACAACGTCGCGGTATTTCCTTACATGCGCCTAGATGCATGGAGTGACAGATGCACTTTATTAATTGTATACCAGGTAAATCAGATCGCAATCGACTGGCGACTGAGTTGTGAGCGCCCATCATCACATTACAGCCGTCTGACACAAAACCAATATTGTCTAATGGCACATTAGGCTGAGTGAATGTTTCAATAACGGTTAAGTAAAGTGATTCAGAAGTACGTTCTCGTAACGACGTGTCTCCTGTACCACTTTTCTAGTGCAGAGACACTAATTGCCATGAGCATGTTGTAATTTTCTTGTAATTTTTATCAAAATACCTAACAACAATGCATATTGTTTTGCAGGATGCAATGTCTATAGACTCGTCGGCAAGTACACTGAATTTCTGGTGTTTCAAAATATTCTCTAAGTACTCTTTCCGACTTTCACCAATCACTAAATTTTTTTTATATCGATCATCGATACAGGTATCTATGATATTTTGTTCACCACGAATACTAATTTAGCCATCGTGGTTTAAGCAAAATCGCAAAGTTAATACTGCAGAGTAAATTACAATACGCCAAAAAGGCAAAAAGATGCCAGTAATACTTGCAACATATAAGGACGAAAGTGAATGAATACGGTAATGAAAAGCCTGCCGTATGATCTTTAAAAAAATCGTGGAATTCCGTGTATTACGGCAATTGCCGTATCGATCGCAACGCGGATTGACATCAGGACGCTGTCACCTCAGTCCCCCGTGACTATCGGGAACTAAAAATCATTTAAAATTAAACGCGATAAAATCCTTAAAAGTAGTTTTAATCAATGTAAACAATAGTTTTAAAAAAAGTACTTTTATTTTTTATTGGGTTTTTTATAAATCTAACCTCTGTAATTGGTGAAAGGTACAAAAGACCCACTGTTCATCTTGTTGGGAAAAAATTAGGGTCGCAGACCTAACAATTGCAATTGCGACGAAGTTTAGGCTAAAACCTGATTTTGACTAAAATTGAATATCGCAGAACATACAGGGGAGGAGGTTAAATTTTTTGCATTTACGTAAAAAATAAAATAAAAGATTTGTTTATTTTAAATCGTGTGACTCTCTCAAAAAATAAATGTTTTATTTTTTAATTTGTATATTGATGGTGTAGAGGCGGTATAAGAATCTCCACTACCCCTTAATATTGACCCCTGGGAGTTGTAAGAGGCGACGGCGGGAAACTGAAACATTAAATAAGCAGCAGCGTATTTACTGAATAGTGTTAGTGTTTCAAGCTTATTCCGAATAGTGTAACTCATTTTTTTTGGTTTTCCGTGATAATATGCATTAAGTACATATCTACAACATTGCCCATATTTTTAAATTTAATACTTATAAATGGAAAGCTTAGAAGAGTTTCGTAAATTGCTTGTGATTGGTCGAACCGGATCGTTTAACCTCTTAACCCCCTAGCGGTCTCATGAGGTCGCACCTACCCACAGCACTTTCACCATAAAAACTTATACTTATGTAGAGACTACCTTTCTATGAAGAAGTTTGGCATTATATAATCAATATTAAATACTTTATCCTCTACTGCAATAAAAAAAAAATGTTATCCAATGAATATTTATTTATAATCTACGTTCATTTTCCAGGCATATATAATTGTAATGAAAGTTTTTTTGTGAATATAATTTATCTTTTGACGTAAATAATTTCGAGTAATATATATTGAAATAATTGTGATTTTCACGCTGCCAACATTCGCTTGGTATGTTTTTTTTTGTAACCAAAATAAAATAATTTTTTTTTGTAATGAAGTAAAACCTGACTTTAGTTTTGACCACAAGATAGAGAATTTTGTGTAGATTTTATAATACTAAACTTCTTCATACAAAAATAGTCTCTAAATATAAGTTTTAATGGTTTTAAGTGCTGTGGGTAGGTGCAGTCGCATGCGACCGCTCGGGATTTGCTGGCCGCATGCGACCGCTCGGGATTTGCCGGCCGCATGCAACCGCATGGGATTTTTATGGCGCTTGAAAGGTTAAAATAAATTATTGAAATCATAGACGATCGAATCGCTCGCGGTCAATGTACGATTAGATCAATTCTCATATTTACTCGTCGTCCTTATATTGTAATTGTAGCATGCCCTCAGCCACCTCACTAGGAAAGTACATTTAGACATTTGTCCCATAATAGGCCCTTATTCGATAAGATTTGCCGTAATTGACCGCTTGGCCGACTTATTGGGGATAATGATAGGCAAACTTGTTTTATAGGTAGTGGGAAAAATTTAAACATCAAATAGCAAAGTAGCGAAATGAAGCTCAAAAATCTTAAATTTGTTATAGCCTGTTAGAAAATTGGTGTTACGTGAAACTAAGCGGCATGGTATAAAGTAACGAGTACAGGCACTTTGGGCCCTTTGTATCGAACGTATTTTTTTTTTTGAGAATTAACACGGGTCATATTCCATCTACATTCAATTTGGAAAGTAATGAATATTGGCATAATCTCTACGGGTATCTACAATAAGGTAATAACACGCGTCGACGTACTTTTTTCAGTAGTGTCCTCAACAGGCCGTTCCAGCCTAGAATCTTCTTTCTTGCTTCAAAGCTACTTCATAGATAGAATTTGTAGTTTTCCCCGCTTAGTAAAGAAGTTAATGACCTGTTGAGTAAGTTAAGTGACAGCCTTTTAACGTCCTAATGCTGAGCACAGGCCTCCCCTCATTTTCAAAAGGTATTAGCCGCGCGGCTACAATGTACGTTAGCGGGCTTCACATCTATCTTTGAAATATATGTTTACCGACGAGCAAAATATATCTTGCAGTAAAAATTGCAAATAACGATTTCTTTGATTCCGGCAAGAATCGAGCCCTGATCCGCGTACTGTGAAATTTACGGCGAGCGCTCAACTCCTTATGTAGCTACCACGGTTCGAGGATGTGGTAGCCAAGAGTGACAAGATTTGTCTCATTGGGAGTGGGCATCAACAACCTAGCTTCAACTGGCGTTATATCAAAGAAAAAAAGAAAAAACTTTGTGTTAACTAGGTTCATATTATTTTGCTCAAAGAAAATATAATAGGAAATATTTAATACAATATCTTAAATACATACCATTGTCAAAAATTATTTTAATTGTGACATTCAAAAATAATGTGCAAAATTAATATAATACTATTATACAATAAAATATTTTAAAGCTAATAAACATTATCTTAATGAAGATTAAAACAAATCATTTACTTTTTGTTAGGTGGGAATATTTATACATACTTAAATTAATTAGATCGGACTAAAATATACTATATTACTGCCTCAAGCAATTCAATTCCAATATTACATTTTAACAGTATAATTTTTAAATTTATTATTATGAGTTTTAATTGTTTCAATTGAATTTTTAAAAATTTCTACTATATCAACAATAAGGTAGATATAGATACATGAATTTTTGTACTGTTTATGAAAAGTCTATACTTTTGGTTTGACTAGAACTGGCTGTTGTTCGGTGGAAAGAACCAATGTTAAAAGCTGGAGTGTTATAAGATTTACTTGCAGATTCCGATACACATGTAGCCATGTTTAAATTTTGAACAGGTCTTTTACCAATTATTAGTGGAAAACATTCGTCTGGAATACATGAGAGGGCTGATTGTATTCGTTTAATGCGGTTAGAACATTCTTCGAAATGATCTGTAAGATGTTTTAGCTCTGGTACTGCAGATAGATTGTGGTGAGTTTTTAAATTTTTATCAATAACCTTCATGCCTTCAGTAGAAGTAAATGTAACTTTTTCACCAGAATAAAAAAATAAATCAATGTCAGTACCATTCTCCATTAGTTGACATTTGGCCATCGGAGAATATAGAGTGATTTTTGGTGTTTTAGCTTTCACAAGATCTACAAAACGTGATGCATATAAATATTTTTTCCAATGTTTTTGTGGCAAATTATGATATGAAAAAACCTCATCAGGTGTAGGGTTATGTTCTGTGTTTGTATTATCTTTATCTTTGTCCACGGAGTAAATTATAATTTTCATACCATCTTTAGATATTTTACAAATTTCAACAACTTTTTCTTCTCTGTTCTTACCTTTTTTCTTAATAAATTCTACACTTACACTAGAGGGTTCAATTTTTAAAATAGCATTTCGAGTTCTATGTGAAATTGTGGGTAATCTTTCAGAGCAAAGTGGTGGAATATTTAAAGAGTTGCCTTTAATAACACATGGTTTTGAAATATTTTCCTTATTGCCATCATCATCAAAATGTTGTGAAGTACCTTGTATATGACTTTTAAGATTTAAATGTTTTAAATTATCAGAAAGGCTTGAAGTACTGTTACAAGCACTATTTAACTTTGGTATAGAATATTGTTTATTTCCAGTATTTTCTCTAATATTATGCAATTCAATTGAACCGCCTCCACTTGAACAATGCCTGTTATTGCACTTATTACTAACAGCAGATAGTAATGACTGATCACTTTGTTTTTCAGAAAATATCTTGAACTGATTCATCTCAATCTGTTCTCTTGTTACATAACCACCAATATTTTCTTCATGTATACCTCTATGTTCAGAGATGCCATTATCCTCAGCTCTTGTTTTCGCACTGTGCTGTGTACTATGCATTGTTGTCAGAAAACCAGAGTCCCTGGACAGGTCCTGTTTGGTTACTTGCATACCATTCAAAACATTGTTTAAAAATGGATGTTCCATTATGCCCTTCAATGTTATTCTTTTGGTGGGATCTTTACATAATAATTTTTGCAACAAATCTTGGGCTTGTAAAGATAACTCGGAAGGGATCTTGTAGTCAGCGTTTATTACTTTATTAAGTGTAGTTTTAACATGTTGAGTATGAAAGGGAGGACTTCCCACCAACAAAGTGTATAACATACATCCTAATCCCCAAACATCAGCAGGTAGTCCGTGGAATTCTCTTGAGGCCACCTCTGGGGATATATAATTAGGTGTACCACACATTGTTATATGTTTTTCATCAGGCCCATTTAGTTGTGTAGCTAAACCAAAATCAGCAATTTTCACATTCAAATCTTTTGTCAACAGTAAATTATTTAATGAAAGATCTCTGTGGATAATATTATGAGTGTGTAAATACATAACTCCACTTAAAACTTGTCTAAAAATATCAGCAGCAGCCTTTTCAGAAAGACCACGAGTTCCTAGTTTAAAATGCTTAGCTAATTCTCCATTGTGTGCTAATTCTAAAATTAGGTAAACATAATGTGCATCTTCAAAAAATGTATATAATTCAAGGATTGCAGGGTGCTTTAAGCGAGAGTGTATGGTGACCTCTTGTCTTACACGACCTATCATACCAGCACTCGCCATGAGAGCCTTGTCTATCATTTTGATAGCAACAAACAAACCTGTTTTGCGACATCTTGCTCGATACACATGTGCAAAACCACCTTTACCTAAATGTTCCAATAATTCATATTCTTCAATTTTTTCACCAAACATTTTCTTTATTATAAAATTTGTTTATCATGAATATATATTTTCTTACATTTTCGAATTGTAACTCTTATACTCAAAACCTCCATTATTTTTGATTATACTGAAAATAAATAAAAAAATTATGTGCATCTAGAAATTACAACACATTTTCTCGTCAGCTATACCTCAATACATGAAAACGAGACTGTACAACCAGTGCGTGTTGCCAGTGATGACTTATGGAACTGAGAAGTGGTCCTTCACATCTGGCCATATGAAGACGCTCAAGGTCACTCAGCGAGCTATGGAGAGGGCTATGCTCGTGGTTTCTCTGCGTTATAAACTTATAAATGCGGATATCCGCAGTAGACCCAGAGTGACCGACATAGTCAAAAGGATTAGTAAGCTGAAGTAGCAATGGGCCGGCCATATAGCTCGAAGAACCGACGTCCGATGGGGAACAAAGGTTCTCGAATGGCATTCTCGTACAGGTAGGCGAAGTGTAGGGCGACCCCCCACTAGATGGAGTGACGACCTGGTAAGACATGCAGGAAGTCGATAGATGCAGGTGGCTCAGGACCGTGTTTTGTGGCATTCCTTGGGGAGGGGTATGTTCAGCAGTGGACTTGTGATGGGCTGTAATGATGGTGAATGATGATGGTATCTATACATATAATAAAAATGTAAATTGCAGATGTTAGTGTAGATTTGTGATTTTGATTAGATGCAGTGTAGATTTTATATCAAAATTGATTGAGAGGGACTAAAAATAAGTAACTGAATATATTTCTATCTTTTTTAGAATTGTCTGTCTGTCTGTTTGTTTGTTAACGTATCATGTATAAAGTACTGATTTATATCAAAATAAATTTTTGAGCATATCTTCGTTTTAAATTGTCTTTGTTTTATTAAAATCGGGTCATCCTACCAACATTTATGATTAATATTCTAAAATGGGTACGAAATATAGGTGCGAATTTATTCAGTGGTGGCGTTGAGTGATCAAGGACATTTTTGTAATTAAATAATGTAAAATAGTGTTATATAATGATATAATTGTATATAAACGCAGTAAACAAAAATAATAAAGAATAACGTAATAAATATTTACATAAATATATAAATCTTAATAATATCTTAGTTAAACATTACAATAGCTAACCAATGTCATCGATAGATGGTGTTGTGCAAATTATTTATTAAATTTTAAGGTGTGCTTATAATTTTTTTCTTAACCGCCGAGTACCTACAATATGGTAAATCAAATTTTGTAAGAGCTATTAACAATTTCTTTGGTTTCAGCAAGGATCATATCAATCATATTGAAGCTTGGCCGTAAACGTATTATACTTCCCTTTTGCATTTCCAAAAGTTTACATTGTCGTGAAGTTGAAAAATTACGTTACCCGATTTTGAGTTTTTTTATATCATTCCTACCAGTTCTTTTCTCAATATCATATAATTTTTATTTTACTGTAATAATAAATTAATTTTATATAGATGGCGCTATAAGTATTTTCAAGCACTATAAGGTTTCATTATAAACGAGATATGAAGGACACATAATATATAAATCATTACTTTGCTTGCTACTTTTAACGCAATGTTTGTATTGGATCAGCAGATACGTTTCTTCCTTTTATCCAATAACCGTTATAGCACAAGTCCACTGCTGAACATAGGCCTCCCCATTGATTGCCTCATATTCAATAATTGGCATAGTTTTCACGATCTATCACGCACTCTTTACCCGATTACTTAACCAAAGAAGCGGGTTATCTATTATAATATATGTACATCCAGTATAATATGGTTCACGACTGAGTATATTATGAATTCAATGAAATGTATATATAAAGAAGAATATCATTGTAGGCATTCTCATACTTCTTGGAGCAGGGAGAAAACATAGTGCCGTCCTATGCATTTGTTCTCTTTTGATTAAAATTTGAATTAGTAATAAAGTGCACATTATTAATTTATGTTTTTATTTGCTTAGTTAATAAGAACTTAAAATTAGACAAAATTCTTATTTTATATCAGAAGTCTTTTTTTAAATTTCGTTTGCAAATAGCATTTATAAAATTTAATGTATATTGGACTTAGTTAAAACGAACAAAATAAATTTTAATTTGCCGTAAAGTTAGTTTTGCCATTTACCGACAGATGTCACTGTTCACTGTGTATCTACTATAATATACTCTTTATATACTGAGTCATAGATACTAAACTACACTGAGTGACTGACTACCTAAACCGCTTGAAGAAATAAGGGTGTTACACTTTATTATTTTATTACAAAAATATATATTTTACAGGGCGATTGACTCGATACTTACTGAGAGTACTGTATTTAAAAATTTAAAAAATACGTATTTTGCGATTTCAAAATAACCAGTTACGGTAGAAGGCACAGGGGCAGAGGGTATGCAATTTTGTACAAAATTTTATATAATAAAGTATTTTGGTATTTCTTAAAACAAACCCTTACCGGGAAAGAGATGAGCGGGTAGATAATGTTCAATTCGAAAGATTAATTGTTTTAAAACAAAGGTTCAAATGCTACATGAAAAATATTGTTTTAAATCTACAGCTCAAACCGCTGGATTTTATTAAGTAGGCATCCACTGAGAACGAAGTCTTCAAAAATTTAAATCCTTAGATAGTAAAATAAGATTTTAAGAATGTTTTCTTACGGGGTGATTTCATATTGGTAAAGTGAAAAATTATTAAATGATTAATGTAATTTTAAAATTAGATTACAATAATGCAACTTTTTTTCATTTTATTGACCTCACTTTAGTGTTAAAACCTATATACAAGGTTTGCGCGGAAAAAATGTTTTTTTTTAATTGCATGGTGGTGGGAAAATCTGTAAAACGAAATTATGATTACGTTTTTAGGATAGGGTGCCAAACGAGCACACAGTCCACCTGATGGTAAGTGGTTGCAGTGGCCCATAGACATCTACATCCCCTGAGGACTAAGATGGAATGCCTCGTTTCCAGTAAAAAGGGTATCGGGTTCTCTACACTCACCATACGAAACACAGCAGCATTAAGCTGATATTTTACGTTGGTATTCTGTGAGAGCGTTGTCCTTCCCCGGTCGAGCCGACCCATTTGTGCTACAACTATACTACTAATATATACTGCAACATGGCTCTACCACGTGGAATTAATATATATATATAATATACAGGTTGTTAGTGTAAACACCGTTATCCTTGAAACCAGTGGTTTGGTTTCACTTATAGAACGTAAATTCAATGAAAAATAACAACATTTTTTTAGTAAAATCTCAATTTTTGCCTGTCCTAAGCCAGGATGAAAGTATGAAGGAAAAGTTATATCACAGGTTATGTGATATTTGAATGTTGTGTAGGTAGCTAGCGCGGGCGGTGATCTTTAATGTGATAGGAGAATACGTCACTCAGGCGCACAGGGTACCCATGAATTTACGGACGGTGTCGGACAGAAACTTTTTAAATTTTATAAAAGAAAATAGCGTTTTTTTTAATTCATTGAATTTACGTTCTATAAGTGAAACCAAACCACTGGTTTCAAGGATAACGGTGTTCACACTAACACCCTGTATATATATAATTATGAATAATACTAATTATAGAACTTTACAAAAATCTGCCCCTATTGATCATACAAAATATGTTTATCATTGTGTTCGAGTTAGTAATCAATATTTCGTAAACAGACCCCGGAATCGAACAAATGTTCGATACCCCAATATTCTTGAAAGACCTATCCAACTATATAAATATGGAATAGACTGATAAAAAACAATCATCCTCACTTTTCCTCTATGAGAGGTTTTTATTTCACGATTTTGCAGGCGAGACTAACATAGCACAAATACACGGACGGAAAATATATACAATATTTGATCTCTTCAAAGTTCAAAAATTTTATTAGGGTTGGCTATAGACATCAAGTAATTGATTTTGATAGTGTTTTTAGTTTAGGAGGCTTATTTAGGTTCAACCTTAACCCTAACGGCTATAACACTGATTTTAGAAGTTGGAAATATGTTTTAAGTTATTTACAATAAAAATAAATTTCACCGAAAATTGCTTATCATTTCATCATTTTCATCATATATATACAGCAAATATGTCAATATGTTCTAGTAGGTATTATGAAGTAAACATCACATACTTGATTTTTGAATTTTTTTTCAATTTAGGAGGTTTGTCAGGGTTAAGCTTAAACCTTTTACACTGTTTTTGGATTTCGGAAATGTGCCTTTTGAATTAATTATGATAAAATAAATTTCACTAAAAATTGCATAGTAAAACACAAATATATCAATTTGTTAACAAGGATACCCCCCTAAAAAAGTTATTCACTCAGACCAATCATCAATTGCAATTGTAACAATCAATCCATTTGTAGGTTAATAAGGGTCTGACATATAGAAAATTAAGTCACAGTGGAGAGCAGCCAAGAGGTTTTCAGAAAACTATATTATAACAATTCACATAACATTGTTTCATTTACCACTATCTAACCAGAGTTTAGGGCAAAGTGACTTTATAGATGTCTGCTTCAATTTATAAAAGTAAAGTAAAAGTCTGATTCAATCTATATCTAGTCTATAATCGAATCAGCACGCCCCGACACCATGTAGTCTTGTCAGCACTACACGTAGTGTTTTTGTAAAGCTGTAGCCGTGGAGGGAGCAGCCCCCGCCCGCCGTAGCGAATTGCAGGCACTCATGCAAGGCTGGTCACCGAAGGTGACCAATAAGCCAATGCGGAGCATGGGTGCCTGCATTTTGCTATGCAAAAGTAGTGCAGTGCTGAAGCTGTTGCAGAAGTAACTTTGGGTCAATATTCCTGTGTAAAAAGTGTGGTTATGATTTTACAAAAAAAAATCATTACTCATTAGCCACGTACACACCTAGTTTACCACGGGCTCGCTCAGTAGTTTTGTCCGGAACTCGGAGGCATGCCTCGCGAGGCAGACCGAGCCATTATAAGTCTCTGAGCATCCAAAATGGACAGTTGTGTAATTGCAGTTGCAGCTACTTCCTTAGTTGATTATTGTTTAAAAAAATCAAAACATTCACATTTTAAGAAAAGACCTAGAGCCTTCTGGATTAGAAAAATTTATGATTGTCGTAACCAATATGGAAACAAATTAGTACTTATAAGAGTTTATTCGGGTGGTGGGGATGGGCCTTGTCAGCCCCATCTACCAGCTGGATCGAGCTCCCGATGTCGCGCTGTGAGCCAACTTCGCGTCCCTATATTCTCCCGGTAATCCTAACGCCTGAAATAGGGCGTTCCCAAAGGTGCGGGCTCCATGGAGGGTGGGAAGCCGGGGGGGATGAATTTTAAAGAACAAAATATTATGGACAATTTAAGGCCCAATTAGAAAGAGGGAGAGGTGTCAGAGGTGCTTACCAGAGACACCAAAGAACAAGGGGGAACCGTCACTAAACCGACGGTTCCACGGACAGTACCGTCCAGCGCAGGTGCCCCCATCAAAGGGACAATACTACCTCGCTGAACGTTTCCAAAACCAGTTCCAAGGAGCTGGAAGAGAAAAAAGAACAAGAGCCCGCGAGTGACAAAACTGCGGAGCCACTACGAACTAACGACCTTTTCTCTGCTGCCTGGCAAGTGGTGAGCCGTAAGGGGAAAGGCAAGGCACCCAAAAAGGTGACTTGCCGACCTGACGGACCATCAGGAGGGTCTATCCCTGCAGGCAGTAGTGGAAAGGCCAAAAAGAAGAACAAGAAGCAGCGGGAAAAAGGCCGAAGAGAACGAGCCGCACTGGATGCTTCCGAAACTAAAACCAAGGAGGCTGGGCAAGCTACTGCGACTGCAGTGCTTGGAGCTGGAACCAGTAGCCGCACTGAAGCTGGGAAGGATAAAAATCCAACCCAAGTGGAAGTCGCGGCCGCGGGAACCAGATCTAGGATATCCGCCAGGAAGCAGCGAGCGGCCAAGCGTCCTGGGAAGAAGGAAAGAGCAGCCAAAAGGATGCTGGAAGAGTCCACCTCGCCTAGAGGGGAATACAAAAAAGTGCGACTCGAACAGCAACCAAAGGCTGCAAGAACGAGCTACGCTTCCGCTGCTAGAGCAGATATGGGTGTGGCCTTAACGTGTGCGCGTTCAGGTCACATTACGAAGGAACTAGCAGACGACATCCTCGTAGCAATACAGAGATAGATAATCAGCGAGGCGTGGAGTAGCCAGGACCCTGATGCGTCGGGCCCAGTTTTTAGGGGCAAACCCGTTTATACGGAGGGTTTCCTGAAACTGTGGTGCGACGATCAGAAGGCTCTGGACTGGTTGAAGGGGAATATTGCTACCCTCGATCTCAAATCCAACACCTTGCTGACAATAAAGAAACAGTCAGAGATACCACAAAGAGTCAAATGTGGTATCCTAATCCCTGATGCCCAAGGAGCCTGGAAAGACTCACGTGACATTGGTCGCGTGCTGGCGTACCAGAACCGCTGGGTTAACATCAGGGACTGGCTGTTACTCAAGGCTGATAAGCAGACGGACGGGTGGTTCCTCGTTGTTTCGGTGCCGGAGGACCACATCCCGACCCTGATGAAGGCCGGGCGCCGTCTCGCATGTGTATGCGGGGCGGTATACGTAAAATTCCAGGGTCGTGGAGGTAAATTCTTTGACACTCCACCGAGCAAAGAGGTAGAAAACAACCCGGAAGTTATGGATACCGGAGTCACGGTTACCGGTACAGAGGAATCACTGGAGGCCAAGTCCAGTGAAAAAACGGCCTGCACAACTGAGCCGAAGCCCCCAGTGGAGATCGGGCTCAGCGGCAGCTCACTGAGTGACGAAGAGGACTGTATTTTGCCGACCACTTCCGACTCGGTGGCTGACGAAGAGACCCGAGATCTTCTGGCAGGCCTATTTTTGGGCGGGGACGGGGAGGACGCGATCAATGATGGCGTGCCCTTCGTCCAAAACTAGCCTAGTGCAGGCCAACCTCCACCACAGCGAAACTGCGTCGGCTCAATTACGCAAGTGGTTGGAGGTTCAAAGGACTGCCATAGCCTTATTCCAGGAGCCGTGGGTTGGGGCTGGTAAAATTAAAGGCCTAAACAACCTAAAAAGTAAGCTATTCTACAGCTCTGAACACGACAAGCCTAGAGCGTGTATCTACACTACTAAAGATGCACAACCATTAACAGATTTCTGTTCTAGAGACATGTATGCCGTGGCAATACAATACACGTCGCCTCGGTCTACATGCCGGAGGAAGACACTCCTCCTCCTCATGGCCTCGGCAGGCTGGTGAACTTCTGCGAGAGGACCGGACTAGAGGTTGTGATCGGGACGGACTCCAACGCACATCATCCCCTTTGGGGAATGGAAAAACCAAATGAACGAGGTAAGGTTTTAGTTGAATATTTATTTAGTACTAACCTAACCATTTTAAACATAGGTTCTGAACCTACTTTCATAAACAAACGCTGTCGCACTATAATCGACCTCACACTTGCAACAGAAGGAGCAGCCAAACTAATTACGGGATGGCATGTGTCGAAAGAGGCCTCATGCTCAGACCATAGATGGATCTGCTTCGCACTACAGGTCGATATCCCCTCTACACCACCATGGAGAAATCCCCGCAACACGGATAAAACAAAATACCGAAATAGGCTGACGTCTTCGCTCGCGGGTTCTGAGGGGATAAATACTATAGCAGATCAGTCGCTCCTAGAAGAACAGGTAGCAGCTGTTACTAAGGCCATGATAGATAGCTACCATGAATCATGTCCAGAAATCACTCCACCAAGGCATGCCGAGGTAAAGCAACAGTGGTGGGGTGAAGAACTCGATAGGAAACGTAAGAAGGTAAGAAAAGCCCTAAATAGGGCCATGAATACCTCAATGGATGAAGACTGGCTACTATATAAGAAAGCTAAGTCTGAATACAAAAAATGTATCAGGTATCGACGCTCGACTGGGTTGCGTGAATTCTGTGGCAACATAGAAACCTGCGAACAAGCAAATAGGATAAGGAATATTCTAGCTAAACAGAACACGTCGGGATCCATGTCTCTAAAGAAACTTGACGGTAGCTACTCAACATCGCCGGATGAAGCCCAACGCATCCTAATTAAAACGCACTTCCCAGGTTGCTGCTTAACCCAGGAGGCAAACCGGCATGACGACATACTGACACCAACAATAGAAGACTGGAATTTAGCACAGAGAGTAGTAACGATGGACAAAATCCATTGGGCCATTCACAGTTTCCTCCCCTATAAGGCGGCAGGACCTGACGGCATATTCCCGGCACTCCTACAGTGGGGGGGTAAAGCTCTAATAGTCAGACTTGTTGCCATAATGAGAGCCTGTCTGGCTCTTAAATATGTTCCTAGGGGCTGGAGGGAAGTGAAAGTCACATTTATACCCAAACCAGGAAAGAGCGATTACACTGACCCTAAATCCTACAGGCCCATTAGCCTCACATCCTTTCTCCTAAAGACGATGGAGAGGATGTGTGAAAGGGAATTAAGGGGGTCGGCGCTAATGAACTTACCACTACACGACAAGCAACACGCCTACAGTCTAGGCAAATCAACTGAATCGGCACTTCATCAGGTAATTACAAAGATTGAAGAGGCCATCCAAAACAAAGAAATATATCTAGGTTCTTTCATAGATATAGAAGGTGCTTTTGACAGAACGAACTTCTCCAGCATAAAAGGTGCACTCAGTAGACATAAAGTTGAACCGGCACTGATCGACTGGATGGTTTGCATGCTCAGTACACGAATTAAAGATTGCTGGTGAATCTCAACCAATCCTAATTAAGAAAGGCTGCCCGCAGGATGGGGTCCTCTCACCTCTCCTGTGGAATATGGTCATTAATGAACTCATCAGCAAATTAAATACTAATCACTTCTATACAGTAGGTTATGCTGATGACCTGACAATACTGGTCTCGGGAAAGACAGCAAGCATAGTGTGCGACCTGACCCAAGCGGCTCTCCGTATAGTGGAGAGATGGTGCAGGGAATACGACTTAACCGTCAACCCAAATAAAACGGTTTTAGTAATGTTCACACAAAAACGAATGCTGAATAACTATCATCTTCCAAGTCTTTTCAGCACAAAACTCCAGCTATCCTCTGAGGTAAAATATTTAGGTCTTACCTTGGACAGCAAACTTAACTGGAATAAACACATAGAAAACAAAATCAACAAAGCTAGTATAACTTTCTGGCAATGCAGAAACATGATTGGCAAAAGATGTGGACTGACGCCAAAAATCATACTGTGGCTTTACAAAACTATGGTATGGTAACTATGTATGGTGGACCAAAACCAATGAAGCCACCACAATTAAGAAGCTTCAGCGCTACCAGAGACTGGCATGTATGGCTGCCACAGGCTGCATAAGAACTACGCCAACAGCAGCCTTGGAAGCGATGCTGGAGCTAACTCCGCTTCATCTACATATACAACAAGAAGCGACTTTAGCTGCCATAAGACTCAAGACCCTAAATCTTTGGAGTAAGAATAGTGTCCCTCATACAGGCATAATTGATAGAATTCACTCAGAAATTCCTATCCTACAAGCCAAATACGATAGGATTCCTAAACAATTTGTTTTCGATAAGAAATACAAGATACAATTAAATGAAAACAGCCAGCCGGAAGGATTAAGCCCAAAAGAGCTTAGAATTTTCACCGATGGTTCTTAAACAAATGAAGGTGTAGGTTCTGGAGCTTTCTCTGAAGACCTCAATATTCACATATGCACACCGCTGGGTACCTATAACACGGTCTTTCAGGCGGAATGTATGGGTATCATTCAAGCGGCCATAGCAATAGATGCTAGGAAGGTAAATTACTTCCCCATCAGAATACTGACCGACAGTAGGGCGGTACTACAAGCTCTGAGTTGCAATGGGGTGAACTCGGGACTAATATATGAATGCCATCAACGATTAAATGAGGTATGTAAAAACAACAATGTGACTCTGCAATGGATAAAGGGACACAGTGGATCCAGAGGCAACGATGCAGCGGACGAACTGGCCGGAAGAGGATCGGCTCTGGCTACTATAGGGCCGGAACCAATCATACCAATCCCCTTTGGTAACGTTCGTTCAATGGTACGTAGACACTTCATTAATCAACACGCTCAGGTTTGGAAAAATCTAGTAGACTGTAGACAAGCTAGGGAGGCCCTACCTGTAATAAACAGTCGCTTAACCAAAGTTCTAATGAGACTGAACAAGCCACAGATCAGAATAGTAACAAGTGCTATCATAGGACACGGCTCCTTTAAGAAACATTTATTTACTATAGGTGTTAGAGATAGTCCCCTGTGCAGGGCATGTATGGGGGAGGAAGAAACGGCAGCCCACGTGCTACTGAAATGTCCGGAGGTCGCTACGTACAGGGCTAAACATCTCGGCACGCCGGGATCACTCCCCGAAGTTGCATGCAACATCAAGGGACTGTTGAGCTTCTTCGGGGAGATCTCATGGCTCAAATAATCACATTATTCCTGCCCACACGCAAAATACGCGCATAGACGTGGAGTTGCGGAAAACATCCCATCGCAAACTAAACTAAACTAGTACTTATAAAGATTTAACATAAGATCAGATTGTACATTCATTGAATTAAACGAACCAACTTGTTCTGATTTTTTTTTTAAACCATTACCCCTATTTTCTCCTGTATCGTGGGGGCAGTTTACAAACATAAATTGCACAAGGACAAACATCCATTTCTCATGATATAATGTCCTCCAGACCGAATTTCAGTCACGGCAGCCAGCCTCAACGGAGGTTAGCCATCGGCGCAGGACAGGATTATAGTGACCAAGTGTATGCGCAAGCACAGATGTACTCTCTGTTCCCTCACTCTCATAATCCGATGGCACTGTAAACCGATACAACCAGAGAGAGAGAGATCAGGCGCAGGACCAACGGGCTTTACGTGCTTTCCGAGGCATGGGGGTGAGACACCGCCAACTTCCTGACTCCGAGCAGCTACTGAGAATTTCTTGATGGAAAAACTCAATAATTTATTTTTTGGCCCATCCCGGGATTCGAACCCAGGACCTCATGATCAGCAGTTGCATAAATACAACCACTAGACCAACGAGGCATTGCTAATGATACTATATTATTAAAGTGACCTTTCAGTAAAACTAAAACAAACACTATTGTATCGCCTCGTGAGCCAAAATACCAATGTATTCACCTATCGAACAGTGATCACCGAGGCAGCTTTGAGCGCGTCTAGTTTACCGACACCATATGGTTCGCGGTCGAACGGCGCTCGGTCGAGGTAACGTGCGCCATAAGCAGCCCGAGGCACGTCCACACCAGCAGAGGCATTTTGCTTGTGAGGCTGCTGCATGAGCCGTGCACTAGGTGTGTACGCGGCTATTAACTATACATTTCTACAAGGGCAAAGGGTAGAGGGGGGCTTCTCCTGCACCCACCCCCCTCCCCCTACACCCTCTCATTCCCATATGAAAGTACAGGATGTCTATAGTTTTACCCTTTATGCAATAAAATTTGTCTAAAAAAGGTTATTAAAATATAAACGAATGTGGTAGAGCTACGCTGCACCTATATTAAACCATATTATAGCTGCAGTGTGGCATAGCACAAATGTCGCCTCGACCAGGGAGGGACCATGCTCTAACAGAATACACCAGCGTAAAATAGCAGCTTAATAGTGCTGTGTTTCGTATTGTGAGTGTAGAGATCCAGAGACCCTTTATTACTGGAGATGAGGCATTCCATCTTAGTCCTCAGAGGTGACAACACATCTGCGTTTCGATTCCCAATTGAGGATAAATGTAGATGTCTATTTGCCACAGCATCCACTTACCATCATGTGGACTGTGTGCTTGTTTGTCACCCTTATATTATTAAAAAAAAATGAATAGAAGATAATAACCCCTGGGAATGAGATGATCGCTAGCAAGCTGTTTCTAATTTGTTTTATGTTGCTAATTGTGTAACATAATTTATGATTGTAAGTTGTTATTTAAAAAAAGTTCTGCTGGGTTTTTTGCTAGTTCTTCCCAAAACAGAGGTTTCTTTTCCGAACCAGTGGTACATTAAACAAAAGAGTAACTTTCAATAGGTATTAATTATAATCTACATTAAATTAAAAAAATATCTGTTTTTATTTCTGCTAATGTAATAAATTTGCAAACTAGAAGGGGAAGCATAGCTGAACAACTGCACACTTTTCAGCTATGCTTTCTAACTTTAAGAATCGTTTAAGCAGTACCAACAATTAGTTCCCACACTACCACACACCATGGGCCCTACGATACGTTATATTAAAATACCTTATTCACAATCCATTTGGCATTTTCAATGCTTTTTGCTATTATTTCCTTTATTCGTTCAGGATCACTTTCAGATATGTGCTGCTTATAACTCTGTAAAAATGAGATATTAAAAATAAAACATTATTTAAAGATAAAAAATTACATTTAAAATTAAACATTGATTAGCCTACATAATTGGGGATTTATTAGCGATCCTAAATCAGGTTGTCTAATTTCTTCTTAGTATTGTTATTGGCATAGTGTTAGTGCTATTAACTAAATGTAACTAACTCACTAAAAAGGCTGTATACAAAGAAATTTAAGGCATACGGCCCTCTGTACTTTTATAATCTGATGCTGAAATCTGTTAGTCTGAAATGACAATTTCCTTTTTTTCGGCATGTATCAAAAAAGTAAAATAAGTGCAAAAATAACTTTTTTTTTTCAATTTATTTCTCCGTTCTCCACGCATTTACAAAATATAGCTTTTCAATAAACACAAAAAGTGTTTTAAAAACATTTTTCATATTTCTATCTCTGTAGAATACTCTGCAGTCATAATACAGGACCAAACTTTTATACTTTTATTGAAGTAATGTTGGTTTTGTACAAATTTCTACAATTAGTTTTCATTCATTTACCTCATACAACTTACCTGTTTTATAGAAAATTTATAATGTTTACATGCATCGGAGGGCAATCTTTCACATTGACGTAATAAATATTTATACAACTGTCGAGATGTCATAACACGCTTAGTGTCATTATTTAAAAATCTTACAGTAGCTAATAGCATTTCATTCATCAAAACGCTGAAAATTAAGTTAGACAATTCTAAATATTTTGTATTTACAGGCAAATAGATTATTATATTACTACGCTAGCACTTCTTATATCTGGATATCTGGTTATATAACAGGTTAACAGGGGCCTATCTAGGCATGTCGATCTAAAATCGATTAATCGAAAGATCGATTATCTGAAGTAAAATAATCGATCTTTTAGATCGATTCAGAGCACTGCATCGTTTCGATGAATCGATCCAGAAACCTCTCGAATCGGACTGATTCATCTCTTCCAAAATTAGCGATTAAGTTCCTAAACCGGCTGGGGTAAGAAGTTAGATACTGCAGTTTTTTAATTTTTTGCCGTTAGCGGATGCAAAAAGAACCAGTCGTACTTGGTTGATAATTTGAACGCAATATATATTTGAATAAAATAAATATTTATGAACGCATCCAGATATATCGAAAAGGTTTTTTTAAATCTTTATTTATTATAGAGGGTTAAATCTACTAGATCAAGTCACCATAGTTGCGAAATAACCTGTATTGTTTTCGTGTAGCATTCATTTTAATTTGATAAATAGTGAGTTATAAGATTGAAACCTATTTATCGAGAAATATACGTAGCAAATAACGCTTTTGTTAAAGTATTGTTGTTCTTTTTAGCCTAAAATGTCAACTATATGTGATACAAGGAATCACTTTGTAAAAAAGGGATCGAATGGCGTATGCAAGTATTGTCATATCAAAGTATATACATGCGGAAATACAACAAATTTACGCAACCATTTATTACGAAGACATCCATGTACTAAGTCTGTCTAAACGATAAAAATTTTAACTATTTGTAGTGTTTACGATTCGCCAATTAAGGCAGGCAAAGGTCTGAAACCATACAGCCTAGTCTAATGTGAATTTTAACAACAACAAACAAAGATGGCTACATATACGTTGTTAACTAAGATAGAATGCCCCACAGCCTGTAATTATACATAAAACAAAAGGTAAATGTAATCATAAAAGTTCAATTTAAGAAAAATCGCAATTCTGGAACAATGTTTGGAAATGTCACGATTAATCGAAAATCGATCTTTTAATCCTCGATTTAATCGATAATCGATTCTAGTATGTTCGATTCGAATCGATTCAGAGATCGATTTTTTAAGAGTGAATCGACATGCCTGGGCCTATCACTTCTATAATCTAGGTAGTCTATACATTTTGTGTTTTAGACGTGTTTATGTTTCAAACATTAAGCCACAGAGGGCGCATTTTTTCTCTTTGCCCGACATCTTGGAAACCAATTCAAATTTCAAATTCATTCCGTTTGACATTTGTTTACGTGAATGTGTTCCTGCGGTAGGAGTACCCCTATTACACTACTCTGAATCAGGCTCCCTACGCCCTGATTCGGTGTGGTGTAATAAGAGAAAGGGAGTAAGGGTCCCTAATTAGGGCGTCAAAGTGTACCCGGTCTGCAGTGCCCTTCCACCGTGCAGTGTTACGTTAGTACTCTTCTTAGATTGTGAATAACCCATCCACCGTGCAGTGTATTAACCACAAACTAATAAGAGTAGGAGTACGTATTAATACTAAGGGAGTTAGGGCACTTATTCGATGCGTGACTAGGGATGTAAACGATACATCAATTCTTTCAAACATCGATATATCGTTCATAAATATGGTTCGTCACGAGCTATGTTTTATGAACGATGTTCTGCCGTCAAAGGTTACAAAATAACCAACTATCCGAAGGTATAAAATTCCGTACGTTAAAGGTTGCGAACGATGATTATCACGAATTTTATGTTGGCAAAAAATACTCGAAACAAAATATGTCAATGATAGATAACTTCTAAATTTTTAAAGTTGGAAGGTTTACTAGTATTTATCAGAAATAACTCAATCCCGAAAATTTTAATTACGAATCAACAAACAAGCGAATGGTCTATCAGCCGAAAATAAATATACTTGGACTTCAGAAGTACAATTGTCTTCTATCGGTGATTCCATTTTCGATGTTAACTTGTAGTTTTATTTTATTGTGATAATTAATTAAGATAAGTTTACAAATATTGAAAATGGATTGAAATTGTTTTATTCATTTTCTTATTAATAATTATATTGTTGTAGCTTTAACTTAATGAATGGCTTAAGTACAGTCTTATAAGTTAATAGTTATTTTATAATGGAAATTATTTTATCGGCTTACGGTACTTCGTATTTTGTTACAATAATTTTTCTGAAATATTGATTTTTATGGATAAACTGTTATTAACCTGTTTGTATTTCGGTGTAGTTTCGTAGATGTATTCAGAAAATGCTATAATACTCAAGGTAAATATATGGAACTACCATAAGAAATTAACGCACCACATCATAAGAAATAAAATTAAAGCAGAAGGCAGAGTTTCATATATTACATGTGGGATATCATGAAAGGATTATTTCGCAGGCTTCATAGCCAAGACAAAATCTATTTGCCTATCGTGGCAACTTCGTTATCCCGTGAGTGGTTATTTTAAGAGGCTGGATCTACAATCACTCAGGAGAGAAACCACTTACTGGGCACCAGGTTGTCAAAATCGTTATTTTAAAATTCAATTCGAAAGAAATAAACGAAGAATGTTATTCGATAAAATTAAATGTGTAAAAATAAATAGTGTAAAACTTCCTTATACGATACGCTGCTTTATTTTGCAAAATATACACGGTATCACTTATTACACAATGTCACTAACACACTTCACTTTACACGGTACACATCTAATGGTTATACGTATTAACAGAAATGTTGTCTGCTCGCCGGTTACAATCCAACTGCCCGACGTTCTTTTTTTTTTGCGCCCGAAGCAAATAAAGGGCTACGTAGGGAGGCGGAAAATGCTACGCACTACGAACCGGTCTATCGTGGTTATGAGGGACTCACACGTAGGGAGGCGGAAAATGCATTACGCATACTACGATAGCCGGTCTATCGTGGTTATGAGGGACTCACATCCTACCGGGGACCTAAGTGATACCCTCTAAAAACCGCCTTTAGGGACAGGCAACTGGCTGATTAAGCTTTATTGTGCCTTATCGTGAGCGACCCCCTTTTGGGAAAAGAGGGCGCAGGCGGCTACGAGCCGCTGAGGGAGTGCCTACGAAGGCAAATTAATTATGAGTGAGTAACAATTTAATTTAATTAGAGTTAGCCTGAGCCGCCAGGAGGCAGTTCAGGTCGTTTTTTAGTTTATTAGGCGGGTCCGAGAGTTTCTCGGCCTGCGGACTCGATAGCGAGAGGGGGGGGGGGCTGCATAAGTAGCTGCCTCCCGAATTAAATGGTTTGAGTGCGACTCTGAGGCTTTGAAGAAGTTCTCAGAGAGTTTTTGGAGAAATTGTTGAATTGTGGGGAGCTCTAGGTCCCGATGAAGGTCAGCATTACGGACGTACCAAGGTGCGTTCGCAGCTCGACGACAGAAAAGGTTTTGAACTATTTGGAGTTCAATAATAATTTTAGGGTTGGCGTGGGCAAAAACGGGGCCCGCGTAGGACATGACTGGTCGTATACAGACCTTGTAAAGGGTACGCTTGTTTCTAAGGGACATTTTACTGTGTCGGCCCAACATACTGTTGATCCTACTCAGATAAAACCATGCGTGACGGGTTACTCTTTTGACGTGGGGCCTGAAAGTGAGCCCTGTGTCTAGAGTGACACCTAAATATTTGGCGGTCGTATGCCAGGGGACAGGGGTCCCTAGCATACGTATTGGTGGAGTGTTTTTGAGACGGCGTCGTTTATAATCGAAGTGAACGGCGGAGCTCTTCTCCGGGTTCACATCGATGCGCCATTTTTTGAACCAAGCTCCTAGGTCATCAACTGACTTTTGAATCTTGTTCCGTATGAAGGGTAGTGAGATACCTTTGCAGTAAATAGCAGTGTCGTCTGCGAAGAGGGAGAGCTGAACACCTTTCGACGGGATGGGAATGTCGTTGGTGAACAGGATGTACAGCAGAGGAGCAAGTACTGAGCCCTGAGGGACACCAGCTTTGATAGTTCGCTGTGAGGATAGCGTGCCTTCGTGTCTAAAACGAAAGGTACTTTAAGTAAGAGGCCACGAGACGTACTAGACGATCGGGGAGACCTATTTTGTAGAGTTTGTAGATAAGGCCTGTATGCCAGACTCTATTGAAAGCTTTAGCTATGTCGAAAAAGACCGCGATGGTCTTATGACGACGAGGATAAAAACCGCTGAGGATATATTCCACAATACGGTGGACTTGTTGGGGAAATGAATGTTGCGCTCGGAAACCGAATTGATGGGGAATGATAAGAGGGTCACCGTCTGTGGGAAACAGGTAGCGCCTCATACGTGTTTGGATGACTCTTTCGAAGAGCTTGCCCATTGCCTTGAGGAGGCTAATGGGGCGATGACTGGAGGGGAGGTTGAAAGGCTTGCCTGGCTTGGTAATTCCAATCACAGTTGCCTCTTTCCACGTAGTGGGAAAGTAACTAAGGTTGAAGCAGGCGTTGAAGATAATAGATAAAAAGGTTAACACCTGCTCAGGAAAGTGTTTTAGGGCTTGGTTGGAGATGCCATCCCCGCCCGGGGCCTTTTTAGGCTTAAGTCCTTTGATGAGGGATGAAATCTCATCATTGGACACAGAGATAGGTTCGGAGGCCGTAGGGGGTGAGTTCCGGCGGCGGACCTCATCCTCCACTGCCTGGACGTGTGAGGGGTCGACGGGTTGAGAGCTAGGAGAGCATTGTGCGGCAATGCTATCTGCAATGCACTCAGCCTTTTCCTCGTCCTCGAAGGCAACCGTGCCCTCGGGACGGGAGAGAGGGGGAGTGTGGGTGATAGCGTCTATGCGGAGGGCTCTGGCCATCTGATAGTACGCTGTATGAGATGGAGAGATATTCTCCATGAGTTTACTCTTTTCGAGGTCTCGAAATTCAGAGAGGCGGAAACGGAGTTCTCGTTGAAGACGATTGGCCGCGCGCCTATATTCGGGGGTGGGAATTTTGCTGCTCTCCGGAAAGCAGCTTGCCCGACGTTCCCAAAGCGGGGGGTATTTATACACTAGTAGAGATGACTCATTAGACGATTGTCTATACACTACATTCCTAGAATAACATAAATATAATATTCGATTATTATACTTCTTTGTTTCATTTCTGTTCAAAATGATTATTTATTCCTTATATATATATATATTTAAATGATGATAAACAACATCGAAAAAATCGATATATCGATAAGCTTTGATGTTTTTAATGAGCGAAGTTGCGTCCTATAGATGTGCTTACTTGGAAATAATACGAGTACGACTTGAGCTAACTCAACTTCAAATTCACACAATTTGAGTTATGCAACTAGAGTTAGCAGGACGAAACACAGTAAATCTTGTTACAATTACTTTAAAAATATCGATTTAATAAATATATTATATACTTTTTTCACTTGTTCATCCCTATGACTGAGTAAGGCTGTAAAATCAGGGTAGTGTAATAACTGACGTCCCTAACTAGGGGCCGCACCCACCCTTCATTTAGGGCCTTGATTCAGGATGGTGAATTAGGTGCATAATAGTGTTCTGTGATGTGTTCCTTTGCTTGCAATTGTGGATTTTTGTAGATTTTTCGACGATTTTGGCTTTATTTTTGGACTTCATACCTTGAATCTATTTACGTTTACTTACGGACTTCTTTTCAGATTTTGGATTGCCTTAAGACTAGGATTCTGTCGACATTTACCATGGCTGCTGAAAAAAGATGCTGTGTATCTAATTGCAATAAAAACCGTAAGTATTTATATCATAAAATTATTACAAGGTACAAAAATAAAACCTACTTGATATTTTTTGTTTAAACATCGCTGTAATTGCGATAGCCTGAACATGTACCAGGTTAGTTTTACTTGTTGTTCATAAAGAAATACAAATAATTTTTAACGTACTAAACAAAAGAATAAATTATTTAATATTTTAATAAGCATGAAATCACTTATCTCTATTAAAATTTATTCATATCCACTCAATATAAGAGGATTGAAAATCTCATTAAATTAGCATAATATAATAATACTATTTAATTTACTTGTTGTTTTAGGATCGGATATTGTTATATTACAATATATACATTAAACTAAGTAATCCTAAAATTAAGGCACAATTAGAATATATTAGAGGATATTATGTACTAAAAAAATAAAATAATATTTTTTTAAATGTAAATCATGCTTGACAAATTTGTGTGATGAAAAGAGATACAGTGAGTACATTAGTTTAAAAGATTACACCAAAGAACAAACGAGCTTGACACATCCATCTCAAGAATTTATACATTTATTTATTTCGTCCATTCATTATGTCGTGACTTATATCTTAAGGGCTAATATTAAGGGAAAAACATTAAAAATTATTTTAAAACAATTATGTGTATAGTTTGCGATTTCAATTTTTCTACGTGGTAGAGTCATGCTGCAGTTATATAAGTAGTATAGTTGTAGCACGAATGGGTCGGCTCGACCGGGGAAGGACCACGCTCTCACAGAATACCAGCGTGAAATAGTAGCTTAATGCTGCTGTATTTCGTATGGTAAGTGTAGAGAACCGGAGACCCTTTTTACTGAAAATGAGGCATTCCATCTCAGTCCTCATGGGTGACAACGTATCTGCATTTTGATTTGTAATGGAAGATAGATGTAGATGTCTATGGCCCGCAGCAACCACTTACCATCAGGTGGACTGTGTGCTCGTTTGTCAGCCTATTCTATAAAAAAAAAATAACTTGTGTGACACATAAAAATGAAATTATAGAAGATATAGTAGATATTACTTGCAGGTTCTTTCTTAATAGTTGGGCCAATAATATAAATAAAATATTTAAAAGATGCAAGAAATGATGTTGATAAAGATGATGTAATGCAGTCTTAAGTCTTTAATTATTGTTTAAAAAAACTTCTAAACAAATAAATATATGTAGTTTTATTGCGGTTTTAATTTTATTCATGCTAAATATCATTACATAATATTTTAAGTACAATTCAGGCTTAAAACATTGTGTGAATAATGAAATAAAATAAATAAAAGTAAACCTCTATATATCAAACTCAGGTTATTATACGTAGTTATATGTATATTCAATATATTTTTAGTTCGGACACAGAGTTGTAGTGGGCGCTGGAGTCGCATTACTAAAGTGCCAACTCTATTTCGGATTATTCAAAGTACTCTGTGTTATAGAAAAAGATACTCTATGCTTCTTACTGGCTTATACCCCTATTACACTACCCTCAATCAGGCTCCCTACGCCTTGATTCAGGGTGGTGTAATAAGAGAAAGGGAGTAAGGGTCCCTAAATAGGGCGTCAAAGTGGACCCGGTCTGCAGTGCCCTTCCACCGTGCAGTGTATTAACACTAAGGGAGTTAGGGCACTTATTCGATGCGCGACTAGGGATAAAAACGATACATCAATTCTATCAAACATCGATATATCATTCATAAACATGGTTCTTCATGAGCTATGTTTTATGAACGATGTTTTGCCGTCAAAGGTTACGAAATAACCAACTATTTGAAGATATAAAATTCCGTATGTTAAAAGTGACGAACGATGATTATCACGAATTTTATGTTGCCAAAAAGTAAACATTTGAAACAAATAATGTCAAAGTTAGATAACGTCTAAGTTTTTAAGGTTTAAAGGTTTACGAGTATTTAGCAGAAAAACTCAATCCAGAAAATTTTAATTACGAATCAACAAGCAGGCGAACGGTCTTTCAGACGAAAATAAATACACTTGAACGTCAGAAGTAAAATTGTCTTCTATCGGTGATTCCATTTTCAATGTATACTTGTAGTTATTTTTATTGTGATAATTAATTAAGATAAGTTTACAAATATTGAAAGTGGATTGAAATTGTTTTATTCATTTTCTTATTAATAATTATATTGTTTGAGTTTTAACTTAATGAATAGCTTAACACAACATAAGAAATAAAACTAAAGCAGAAGACGAATTTCATATATTATGAGGTCGTCCAGCGTTTGGCATGAATGGGTTATTTCCCGGCTTCATCGCCTAGATAAGATCTGTTTGCCCATCGTGGCAACTTCGGTATCTCGTCAGCGGTTATTTTCGGAGGCTTGGTCTACAATCACCCAGGAGAGAAACCGCTTACTAGGCGCCAGATTGTCAAAATTATTATTTTAAAATTCAATTCGAAATAAATTAACGTAACTGTAAAAAATATTTAATTAGTTCTTGTTTTCTGATAATTATTCGATAACATTAAAATATAAAAATTAAATAAAATAACATAAATATAATGTTTGATTATAACACTTCTTTGTTTCAATTTTGTTCATAATGATTATTTATTACATATGTATATATGTATGTATATATTTAAATGATAATAAAAACATATCAAAAAAATCGATATATCGTAATAAGATAAGCTTAAGTCAATAATTAAGCTTATGCTTAAGCTTAATAAGCTTAAGCTTCGATGTTTTTAATGAGCGATGTGCATACCGTAATTTTTCAGAGTAAGCACATCATGCTTACTCATTACGACTCGAGTATGCTCGAGTCGTAATAAACCACTGTAAAGTAACCTCAAATTTGGATATTTCTGGAATCAAATTATTAGGAAAAAATATGTCAACTGATTTGTGATCTAACTTTGAAATTAATGTGATATTTTAATATATTAATATTGTTGCGTGAATAAGTAAACTAGCGCCATCTAGTGTCAGGAACGAGAGCGAGGGGAGCTTTGCAGAAAATGACATCACAAATCTCTCAACCGACAGCGCCATCCGAAGAACTAAGTTTCTAGAAAATCTACACTCGCACACTCGTCCCTTTGCGCGCATTTACTTGAATATTCCGGATGCTTCTTTGCTAATTTATATAAATAGGCGCTGCAAGATGCGATCGGGGCAGTATTGGAATTGGCGACACAAGCGAAGCTTCGGAGCGGAATAAAGTGAATTAGTGTGTTTAATTATTAGTGTTTTAAGTTTTAATTTGTGTAAAGTAAATTAAAGTGTTAATTTAGGTAATTTTATCGGCAATTTTTATTGTCACGAACCTCAAGCTCGTAACAATATATAAAAGATTGTTAGATATTATAATTTAAATAAAAAAGGACGTTTTTTTATTAAATATGACTAACCGTTGACAAAATGTTACCCTGTTTCATATTTATAATATAATAAAATTACGAGTTTACTTTAGTCGTAATTTTCCCATTTAGTATTTTGTTTTAAACTCACACAACTCGAACTAAACTCGAGTTAACTGGACGAAACACAGTAAATGATTTGTTACAATTACTTTAAACGTATCGATAATATATATATATATATATATATATATATATATATATATATATATATATATATATATACACTTTTTTTCACTTGTTTATCCCTATGACTTACTAAGACATTGTTGCCGTTGTAGCGCATTTGGCGCTAGATCTAGTGCAATTCTAGGGTCTATAGCACTTTTTTTAGATATCCATATTCTAAAAATGTCTGGAATCTGGCGGGAAATTTGATATTAGTTGGCAGCACAGTCTAATAAAAACACTAACTAGCCTATCTTGTCTATCGTTTGGGTATTCTTCGACTAAAATAGTGCGGATGCGTTAATTGTTTTATCTTCCTTTTGCATTATGTTATCATGTGGCTGTATTGCTTTCCATCCTATACCTTTAAACGAGCAATTCTTGTATATACAGGGTTACTGGTAACTCGACGTATTCCCGCCAAGGCGTGATAGTTGGGGTCATAACCTATCAAATGAACCATAAAATGCATTATGCAAATGTGGACCAATTTCGAGATATTTAGGTTTAATTATTTTTTTCAAAAAATCCCAAAAGTCTGGTGTCAAAAATTTCTAAAAAAAAACTTACAGCTGTATTATTTTTACTAAATGTAGATCTGGATACTTATTTATCAATACTACAGTGTGCAAAAAGTCTCATCATTTTCGAAGTAACGCTACTAAAAGTACAACTTTTTCCAAACACAAGATAAGTAATTAAAAATAAAAATGATTTTGTGAAAAATAATTGTTTGTGGCCAATTGTGCAAATCATGTTAAAAACATCCCTACTTATCTAGCTACCCAACGAAGTATCAATTTAGCTTGTAACTTAAATAGTACAGAAAAAACTTGAAAAAAATTGGCCAGGTAGACAAGTTCCGAGTAGCAATGTTTTGAGTAATCCCAAACAATCGCTTCTCGGAACCTTATCAACAGCTGCGGGAATGCTCGTAAAAGATTGTGCGTTTGAACTTACGCTATTGTTTACATTTAGTGTGAAATTAGAAACAAGTTAGTTCGCTTAGGTGTATCGCAGTGGAAGGTCTGGTCTACTGTGCATACTGCGGGGCTTTATACGTACCACTACACACCAGTACATGTGATGGAAGAAGGCTATATATATATATATATATATATATATATATATATATATCGGAATCTCGGAAACAGCTCCAATTTTCATAAAATTTTGTGTCAATTTTTAGAAAATGTCATTTTGTCCGTGTTATCAGACAATGAAAAACTGCTACATTATAAGAAGGTAAATTTTAATACTGTATTAACGATCGTAATAGCTCAAGTGCATACCGTGCCGTCGCGAAATCGTAGTGCCCTGGTTCGCGTCCTGTCCGTCCTTTTGTGAGAAAATCTATTATTTCGAGTACTTTTAGGACTCGATTAGATAGATTTTTCGAGGGGGACGGAGCGTTGACTTCATTAGACGAAACCTCTCCAACTTAACGTTTAGGTTTAGTGTGCCTCTAACCATTCGGTGATCGCTGCCAGTTTTCACCCTTGCGATCACTGAGACATCACTGAACAGTTGGCGTCTGGTCGTCATAATGAAGTCAATCTCATTTTTTGTCGAACCGTCGGGGCTCGACCAGGTCTACTTCCTGTGGGGCCGCTTTTGGAAGAAAGAGTTCATCATAAAGAGTCCCTCTTTCTCCATAAAGTCGGTCAGCTGCTGGCCCCTTCGGTTCGAATTTATACAACGAATTCGAATCTATACAACGTCCTCAGTCCCCTTAAAATTCTCATGCAGTCGCATGCGCCCAGCAAATCCCAAGCGGGCGGTAAAGAAAAGTAGTCTCTAAATATAAGTTTTAATGGTTTAAAGTGCTGCGGTGTACCCGGTCGAATTCGACCGCTTCAATTGCTCCGAGCCATCGAGAGGAAGATGGATCAGTAGCCGGAGTTGAATAAATCATACACGAAACAAGTGAACGACCTCCTAGAGAAGGGTTATGCTAAAGAAGCTGACGGAGCAGAACGAGAGGATCCGAAGAGCTGGTACCTACCACACTTCGCTTTACGGAATCCAAACAAGCCGGGAAAGCTGAGGCTAGTGTTCGACGCAGCAGCTCGCGCATTAGGCAAGTGCCTGAACGATTATTTGTTAGACGGCCCCGACTTGTTACGTAATTTGCCGGGTATATTATTTCGGTTTTGTGAAAACGAGATAGCGGTTTCAGCGGATATTAGAGAGATGTTTTTGCGTGTTAAGATCGACCGCCGCGACCAACCCGTGCAATTATTTTTATGGCGATGTAACGGTCGTAGTAGTTCCCCCGAAAGAGTAGGTAATGACCTTGTGGCCGTGAAAGGAAAAGGGGAGATCTCCCGCCGGGCAAGGTGTTCTGCCCGGGGAGCGGCCAACACTCCATGTGATAGTTCGGAGCTGTTCTATATATACTGTTTATGATTCGGAATGTTGATAGCGCGATTTAGGCTTCGGTGTGTTTTTGCTTGTGGCGCGACGACAGCGCCGCTACATCACCCCCCTGCTCAGACCGGAGGTCGATAATGCAGTCGAGATGTCGACGAATGTGCACTTGCAGAGACCAGAAGATTGTCTTGTAGTCTGCGGTGAGTCGAGAAGAAGGCAAGTAATCTGCGAGAGTGCCGTGAGGCAGAGGCGAGCAGTAAGGCTCAGAGCCGTGCCGAACACTGTATGGCGCAGAGAGTGGCTTGAAGGAACAGGAAGCATTATTATTCCAGTGCTGCGATGAACCTTGTGAAGCTAGATGGCTTGCAGGATATGAAGACTGCAGACGATATCTGCTCGGGAGCGAATGGGTGGGGTATTTTTGACGATGATGAAAGCTTGAAGTTTCCGAAGGTTGTTGGTTGCATGTTCAGATCACGTCGGGGTCACCACTGTGGCCGTGAAAGGAAAAGAGGAGATCTCCCGCCGGGCAAGGTGTTCTGCCCAGGGAGCGGCCAACACTCCGAGTGATATTTCGGAGAACTTCTATATATACTGTTTATGATTCGGAATGTTGATAGCGCGATTTAGGCTTCGGTGTGTTTTCGCTTGTGGCGCGACGACAGCGCCGCTACAACCTCTATGATATTCGGAGCGAGAAGTTCACCTTTTCTTGCGCACAGTGTTAGGGACCACAACGCACGCGTTTACGCCGAAACACATCCGCGTGCCCTCAACGCTATTATCAACAGTCATTAAATGGACGACTACTTAGACAGCTACGCGACGTTACACGAGGCAATCGAAACGGCTAGGCAGGTCACCGAGTTACACAGCAAGGCGGGCTTTACATTAGCAGGCTGGAATTCGAATCATGTAGCTTTGTTGAACGATAAACCGGAAGAGCTATTAGCACGCAAGCCCAAGGGGGTAGGCGCGACACGGGACGGTCCCAGTAGGACATTAGGCTTATTATGGATAGCGTAATAAGACGTTTTAACGTTTAACACATTTATGAATAGTGTGCCGCACGATGTTAAATTACTACACCGCCCACCGACTAAGAGGGAGGGGCTGAGCGCGGTTATGTCCGTTTTTGATCCACTTGGGTTGCTCAGCTACCTCACCATTACCGCGAAGATTCTGCTACAAGATCTGTGGCGGATGAAGAGAATCGGTTGGGATGATGAGATTCCCGAGAAGGCAATTTGCGAGATGGATGCGAGCCGTCGAGGATGTATCGCGGTTGTATCTCCCGCAGGGTTATGCTCCTATGGGGGGAGTAGTAGATCGTCAATTACATATTTTTAGTGACGCTAGTGAAAGTGCATACGCATCCGCAGCTTATTGTCGAATCCGTTATCGCGACGGTAAGATAAGAGTCACGTTAGTTGCGGCCAAAGCGAAAGTCGCTCCGATTAAAAGTCAAAGCATACCGCAACTTGAATTACAGGCGAATTTAGTAGGTGTACGACTTGCCGAATTCGTACAAAGCGCTATGCTCGCTTTGTACGAATTGATGAGAGCGGATAGGTTAGTGTTCTGGACAGACTCTACAACGGCGTTCCATTGGATTAGGAATGAGACGGCACGTTAAACTCCATACGTCGCTCATAGGCTCGGGGATATAGGAGAGAAGTCATCACCAGACCAATGGAAGTGTGTACCAACGGCTCACAATGAAGCAGATGAAGCGACGCGAGCGAATTATATAACAAAGAGCGCAAACGATAAGTGGTTCACCGGACCAGACTTCTTGTATAAAGAAGAAGGAGAATGACCACAACAACCGATAGAAAGGGTAGGCGAGGAATATGAGGAAATCGTGACGCACCAGCGAGAAGTAAAGGGAGCACCACACCTGCCAGACATAACGAGATTCTCTTCGTACGAGAGACTAATCAGAGCTACGGCACGAGTCATACAGTTCGTCGACATGCTTCGAGGACGAGCTAAGGAGTTAATGTTAGAACACATTGAAAAGACAGAGCAGCTATGGGTAGCGCAGAGTCAGCAGGAGAGTTTCGCTTATGACATCGACCGTTTACGTATACCGGGTTAGATTATTTCGGGCCGTGAACTGTGACTATAGGGCGACGACATGAGAAGAGATGGGTTGCGTTATTTACCTGTCTTACGACGCGCGGTACACGTAGAATTGGTATGTGGCTTAACCACGGACTCGGTAATTATGGCACTTCGTATGGCGGCTAGGCGCGGATGGCCTAGAGTAATCTACTCAGATAACGGCATCAATTTCCACGCTGCTCCGTGGAAATTGTCATCGAAAAAATGACACCGAATTACGACGGGCCATGGATTAGTGGGCATCGCAGCTAAAGGACTTCACGTTTACTTATCGGACGAAGTGGAAGTTCATCGCACCTGGTGCGCCCAACCTGGGAGGCGCATGGGAACGATTGGTGCGTTCCATCAAGACAGCGCTCGAGGCTACACTTCATCAAAAGAGCCCCAAGGAAGAAACACTCATAACGCTATTGGCAGAGGCGGAGAATACGGTAAACTCCAGACCTCTCACTCACGTGCCAGTCGGGATCAATGACGAGGAAGCCCTGACTCCCAACCACTTTCTTCTGTTGGTACTATCCAACATGCCAGTCACCGCGACGTGTTCATCGGCGGATCGACGGACCTGGAGGGCTACGCAAGGACTGGCCGACGAGTACTGGCGACGCTGGGTGCGCGAGTACCTACCGACCCTGGTGCTCCGAGGGGAATCAAGGAACGCCCAGTAGCCACAGATTAAAGAAGACGACCTTGTTATCATAGCAGACGGCAACCTCCCGAGGAACGTATGGCCAAGAGTAGTCGTCACAAGGTCCTTTCCCGTACCAGATGGAGTGGTACGGAACGTCGAGGTCAGGATGAGAGGCGGTCTGCTGAGGAGGCCGGTCAGGAAGATCGCCGTCCTCCCGAGAGAAGAGGGCTCGTAAACTACGCCGGGGGGAGGATGTTGCGGACGGCGAGAAGATGATCGTCCGTCGCCCCGCACCGCACCCACGTCGACACGTACCCCGCACCCCGCATCAGAACAAGGTCCCCGCAAGGACAAATGCTCGCACCAACTCGGTGCCTACGACACACCAACCGACGGAATATAAGAAGCGCCTCTCGCGCGGCTTCGGCATTCGTGCGGAATTAAGCGGCCACAACGGAACAAGCAAGCAAGAAAGAAGCCCTCAATATCCCTATTAGGTTTTAGTTTTAACTGCCGCACAATCATTGTATATAGTGATCAATATAGTAATTTAATTGTATTTCTTTAATTTCAACTCAACCCTTTATTTATTAGTCAGACAGATGTCAAAGGTTTAGGTTCAGTAATTTAATAATTCAATAATTTAGTTTAACATAATGATTTCTTATATTTACGCGAACATTGCACATGATTAAAACTACTTTTACGGATTTTATCGCGTTTATTTTTACTTTTTATTTTTAATTCCCGACGTTTCGTGCGCTTTCCAGCACCCATGGTCACGGGGGACTGAGATGACTGACGTCCCGATGTCATTGTTAAACCCGGAGAACCTTCAGCTTTTTTAATTATTGTTTATGGTCCAATCTATGCAAAATGAACTGACTATGTCCTGACGTCTTGCAGTGGTGTGCTTGGGTTTAGTTTTAATTTTATTGATTATAGGATCCCAAGCAGGTGGTAGTACCCAGCCTCCTTCTCTATTGAAATTAGAATGTTTTTTAATTTCAATAGCCTCACGTATCATCCTTGGTAGGAATCGGTGTTCTTTCGCGAGGATTTGTGGTCTATCAAATCTGATGTAATGGTTGGGGCCGTCTAGGATATGATCACAAACTGCAGACTTCCCGGAACGTTGATGCTTCACATCAGCTATATGTTCCTATACGCGGGTCCTAATTGATCTTTTGGTTTGTCCTATATAAGAGAGACCACATTCACAATCAAGCTTGTACACTCCTGCATCTTATAGAGGAATATGACACTTGACGGATGGTAGGAACTGACTAATCTTCTTCGGCGGCTTGTAGAATGTTCTAATAGAAGCTCGCTTCAAGATATAGCCAATCTTGTCTGTGACACCTCTGACATATGGTAGTACAGCAGGCACACGCTCGACTGTGGCCGGCTTCACTCGGTCACTGTGACGTAGGCGCGGGACCCGAAGCTTGTTGTCGTGCAGAACTTGCTTGACGTGCTGAAGCTCGGCGGCCAGGTGTTTGCTGTCACAGATCCCTCGTGCTCTCTGTAACAAAGATTTGCCCACGGTAGCTAACTGTGAAGGATGGTGGTGAGATTCACCGTTTAAATATCGGTTTGTATGGGTCTTTTTCCTATACACAGTGTGACCAATGGTGTTATTAGGATTTCGGATGACTAACACATCTAGGAAAGGTAAGGAATTATTTCAACGATTTCGTATGTTGGACATTTGATTTAGTTGTTAATTTATGGTATTTATCAATGTGTTTATTTTTGCATTTGATGTTCAGTCTCTATTTACATGCCTACCTGTTGAAGACTGCATCTCAATTATAACTAGGAAACTAGAGGAAAATAACATGCCAGCAGAATATGCAGTATTACTAAGACATTGCCTTACATCTGGCTATCTATTGTGGAAGGAAGAGTTTTACAAGCAAGTAAATGGTGTGGCGATGGGCTCACCTGTATCTCCCATTGTCGCCGATATATTCATGGAAGACTTTGAGGAGAAAGCCCTCCTTACTGCACCTGTTACACCAAGGATATACAAGTGGTACGTAGACGATACTTTCACAATTTTACCATCAGACAAAGTAACTGTATTTTTAGAACATCTTAATTCCATATTCCATCATCCATTTACTATGGAGTTAGAGGCAAATAATTCCTTACCTTTCCTAGATGTGTTAGTCATCCGAAATCCTAATAACACCATTGGTCACACTGTGTATAGGAAAAAGACCCATACAAACCGATATTTAAACGGTGAATCTCACCACCATCCTTCACAGTTAGCTACCGTGGGCAAATCTTTGTTACAGAGAGCACGAGGGATCTGTGACAGCAAACACCTGGCCGCCGAGCTTCAGCACGTCAAGCAAGTTCTGCACGACAACAAGCTTCGGGTCCCGCGCCTACGTCACAGTGACCGAGTGAAGCCGGCCACAGTCGAGCGTGTGCCTGCTGTACTACCATATGTCAGAGGTGTCACAGACAAGATTGGCTATATCTTGAAGCGAGCTTCTATTAGAACATTCTACAAGCCGCCGAAGAAGATTAGTCAGTTCCTACCATCCGTCAAGTGTCATATTCCTCTACAAGATGCAGGAGTGTGCAAGCTTGATTGTGAATGTGGTCTCTCTTATATAGGACAAACCAAAAGATCAATTAGGACCCGCGTAAAAGAACATATAGCTGATGTGAAGCATCAACGTTCCGGGAAGTCTGCAGTTTGTGATCATATCCTAGACGGCCCCAACCATTACATCAGATTTGATAGACCACAAATCCTCGCGAAAGAACACCGATTCCTACCAAGGATGATACGTGAGGCTATTGAAATTAAAAAACATCCTAATTTCAATAGAGAAGGAGGCTGGGTACTGCCACCTGCTTGGGATCCTATAATCAATAAAATTAAAACTAAACCCGAGCATACCACTGCAAGACCTCAGGACATAGTCAGTTCATTTTGCATAGATTGGACCATAAACAATAATTAAAAAAGCTGAAGGTTCTCCGGGTTTAACAATGACATCGGGACGTCAGTCATCTCAGTCCCCCGTGACCATGGGTGCTGGAAAGCGCACGAAACGTCGGGAATTAAAAATAAAAAGTAAAAATAAACGCGATAAAATCCGTTAAAGTAGTTTTAATCAAATTTAGTCTAATTCAATTCAGTAATAGTCCCTAGCAACAAACATAAATAAATATACAGTCCAATAGCTCTCATACCCTACAAAATACCATGTACAAATCGCAATTTTCACAGAGTAACGTACTACTCGCAGAGATCAAAAACTAATAATAGCTTTCAAAATTAGTACTTATTTTAGCTGATATTTGTGAAATAATCTATAAAAAGCAGTAAATATTTATAATCAGGTAATTACAAATAACTTCGAGTTTAGTTATATAATCGAATTCTTACCAAAATGTGACTTTAGAGGGATATTATCTTTTGCTTCATGTAAAGGAAATCTAATTAATATAATCGTGGAAGCTTTAAGTCCACTGATGGAATAATATACGTTCGTTTTTGTAGGGTTTAAATCCTTGGATTTGCATTGTTTGCCACAAATATGTTTTAACATGTGAAGCTTTTTAATTGGCACATGTGCCGGTCTTCATTGCTTACATCTGAAGAAATAATTAAAATAAAATAACATTTTTATTGAACAAATAAAATGTAAGCATTCATAATTGATAATAAGTTTCTAAGTATTGCTCGTTTCAAATTGCTATCCCATCGAAATATCATGGTTAGGAAATAGAATGCGTTTGTATTTTTGTACACATAGTACACTATTAAATGTGTCCTACGTAGATAAATAGTCTCCGGTTATACTAGAGTCCGTGATCGAAGTTCATTTTGGAGGACATTACTACAAATAAAGGCCCAAAAATGTATTCGGGTTAACTATCATATTACTACTAAAGTTGAAATCACCACACACCTTTAATCATCTAGGGAAATATTGCACTATGAATTGCCTTTTCTTGTAATTATTATTTATTCTTTTTACACCATCTAGTTAGCAAGTTTTAACACAAATATAAAACATAAACACTCACGCCTGTCACTAGAGGGCTAGGCAGAGTCTACAGACTTCCATTTGGCTCGATCCTGACACACCTCTCTCTTTTTTTTTGCGCCCGAAGCAATTAAAGGGCTACCCTATACGTAGGGAGGCGGAAAATGCATTACGCATACCACGATAGCCGGTCTATCGTGGTTACGAGGGACTCACTGTCCTACCGGGGACCCTAAGTGATACCCTCTAAAAACCGCCTTTGGGGACAGGCAGCCGGCTGATTAAGCTGTATTGTGCCTTATCGTGAGCGACCCTCTTTTGGGAAAAGAGGGCGCAGGCGGCTACGAGCCGCTGAGGGAGTGCCTACGAAGGCAAATTAATATTAGTTAATACAATAATTTAATTTAATTAGAGTTAGCCTGAGCCGCCAGGAGGCAGTTCAGGTCGTTTGTCAGTTTATTAGGCGGGTCCGAGAGAGAGTTTCTCGGCCTACGGACTCGATAGCGAGAGGGGGGTGGGGCTGCATAGGTAGCTGCCTCCCGAATTAAATGGTTTGGGTGCGACTCTGAGGCTTTAAAGAAGTTCTCAGAGAGTTTTTTAAGAAATTGTTGAATTGTTGGGAGCTCTAGGTCCCGATGAAGGTCGGCATTACGGACGTACCAAGGTGCGTTCGCAGCTCGACGACAGAAGAGGTTTTGAACTATTTGGAGTTCATTAATAATATTAGGGTTTGCGTGGGCAAACACGGGGCCCGCGTAGGACATGACTGGTCGTATGCCCTGTCGTAAGACCTTATAAAGGGTACGCTTGTTTCGAAGGGACATTTTACTGTGTCGGCCCAACATACTGTTGAGCCTACTCAGATAAAACCGTGCGTGACGGGTTACTCTTTTGACGTGGGGCCTGAAAGTGAGCCCTGTGTCTAGAGTGACACCTAAATATTTGGCGGTCGTATGCCAGGGGACAGGGGTCCCTAGCATACGTATTGGTGGAGTGTTTTTGAGACGGCGTCGTTTATAATCGAAGTGAACGGCGGAGCTCTTCTCCGGGTTCACATCGATGCGCCATTTTTTGAACCAAGCTCCTAGGTCATCAACTGACTTTTGGATCTTGTTCCGTATGAAGGGTAGTGAGACACCTTTGCAGTAAATAGCAGTGTCGTCTGCGAAGAGGGAGAGCTGAACACCTTTCGACGGGATGGGAATGTCGTTGGTGAACAGGATGTACAGCAGAGGAGCAAGTACTGAGCCCTGAGGGACACCAGCTTTGATAGTCCGCTCTGAGGATAGCGTGCCTTCGTGTCTAAAACGAAAGGGATACTTTAAGTAAGAGGCCACGAGACGTACTAGACGATCGGGGAGACCTATTTTGTAGAGTTTGTAGATAAGGCCTGTATGCCAGACCCTATTGAAAGCTTTAGCTATGTCGAAAAAGACCGCGATGGTCTTATGACGACGAGGATAGAAACCGCTGAGGATATATTCCACAATACGGTGAACTTGTTGGGGAAATGAATGTTGCGCTCGGAAACCGAATTGATGGGGAATGATAAGAGGGTCACCGTCTGTGGGAAACAGATAGCGCCTCATACGTGTTTGGATGACTCTTTCGAAGAGCTTGCCCATTGCCTTGAGGAGGCTAATGGGGCGATGACTGGAGGGGAGGTTGAGAGGCTTGCCTGGCTTGGTAATTCCAATCACAGTTGCCTCTTTCCACGTAGTGGGAAAGTAACTAAGGTTGAAGCAGGCGTTGAAGATAATAGATAAAAAAATTAACACCTGCTCAGGAAAGTGTTTTAGGGCTTGGTTGGAGATGCCATCCGCGCCCGGGGCCTTTTTAGGCTTAAGTCCTTTGATGAGGGATGAAATCTCATCATTGGACACAGAGATAGGTTCGGAGGCCGTAGGGGTGAGTTCCGGCGGCGGACCTCATCCTCCACTGCCTGGACGTGTGAGGGGTCGACGGGTTGAGAGCTAGGAGAGCATTGTGCGGCAATGCTATCTGCAAAGCACTCAGCCTTTTCCTCTTCCTCGAAGGCAACCGTGCCGTCGGGACGGGAGAGAAGGGGAGTGTGGGTGATAGCGTCTATGCGGAGGGCTCTGGCCATCTGATAGTACGCTGTATGAGATGGAGAGACATTCTCCATGAGTTTACTCTTTTCGAGGTCTCAAAATTCAGAGAGGCGGAAGCGGAGTTCTCGTTGAAGACGATTGGCCGCGCGCCTATATTCGGGGGTGGGATATTTTGCTGCTCTCCGGAAAGCAGCTTTTTTGGCTTTTAATAGGTTGCTAATATGTAGGGGAAGCCCACTATTGTTAGCAACCGGGACGACCCTTTCGTTCTCCTTAAGGGAGGATTTAATAAGGGTGGAGAGTGAATCGACCGCGGTGTCGATTTTTTCGGGACTGTCTAAGTCCGACGGTAGGGAGATGGTAGAGTCCTGTGAGTCCAGAGCTTTAGCTAGGGACTCCTTGTATCCCTCCTTGAAGGTTCGGCTGATGGCCAAGAATGAGGGAGACCGGTCGGTGATCGGATCCTAGATCGTCTAGTGTCTCGATTGCTCTGAGGTTGAGGGAAACTCCTTGGAGTAACGCAAAATCTAGTACATCGGGGGCGTGATCGGTGTTATCGGGAAAGTGAGTAACACCGAGGGGACTATGGGGTAATATCAAGAGACTGCGTGATATCGAGCAGTATCTTGCCACTAGGGGACGTAGTAAGGCATGTCCATTCAGTATGCTTGGAGTTAAAATCTCCAAACATAATAACTGAATTGCCTAAAGATAAAATGGCCTCAAAATCTTTTTTGAGGGGATGGGTTCCTGAAGGAATGTAACAGGAGGCTATGAGGATGGACTGATGTCCATCAGTTAGCCTGCATACCGTGGCTTCCATGTTGGTAAGCTGTGGAGTAGAAATGGGCGAGCAATGAAGTGTCTTCTTGTAATAGATGGCCGTTCCGCCGCCTCGGCGGTCGGGTCTGTCGTTACGAAGAAGAGAGAAGTTTTTAATAGAAAGGCCTTTAGTGTCCTTGGTTTTGAGATTAGTTTCCTGTAGGAGGAGGAAATCGGCTTCACGATTCCGAAGAAAGAGCTTAAGCTCTGGGAGGTTATTTCGCAAACCGCGAATATTAAATGATACAAGCGATAAACCCTTAGGTTTGATACGACCGTGAGATTTTGGTAGATTAATTTGCTCTGACATTGAAGTTAAGTTAATTAAGTTAACTTAACTTACAACGCTAACAGGAGACTATTATGTTCTGCGAGAACGAGGAGACGTTCTTGTGGGGACTTCGCAGCGCGCAGTTTGCGTGCTACTACCGTTATCTCCCTGATGTCTATATTCCTAATAGCGGAATACAGTGTATTGTAGTCAGCAGCAGTGGGCTCGGACTCATGGGAGTAGGAGGTTGTCCGCGGTGGATCAGCCTTTTTGGGGCCCCAGGGGAAGACTGGAGGCTGCATGGGCTTGGAGAAGCCCGGAGGGGGCCGAATTATGCCCTGAGGGGGCCTAGGGGGACCCTGAGAGGGCCGAGAGAAGCCCTGGATGGGCTGAGAAGGACCCTGACGGGGCCGTTGGTAGAGGGCCGGGAATGAGCGGTCATTGACCGGCGGTGGAGCCTGCCTACTGGGGCGAGGTTGAGGTGCGCGGGGGCAGCCCTTGTAGTTAGCCAGGTGGCCGTTGGTGTCTGTTTGCACAGGACACATGCGGGCGGGGATTCGGCGTCTTTGGGCCGGGGGGCACTCTTTAGTGTTGTGGGGTTCGAGGCACTTAACGCACCTGGGTGGGGCGGAGCAGTTGGCCCCCGCATGACCATATAGTTGGCAGCGGTGGCACTGCGCCGGGAATCCGGGCCTATGTGGGGGCTCAACCTTCACTCGCGACAGGCCACACACTGTGCGTACCTGCCGGAAGATGGCTTTTGCCTCCGGCACGTTGGATAGGATGACTAGGGCAAGGGTGAATCTCTTGCCCGTTCTATTGTGCATTTTGTGCACGGCTTCCACGGGGAAGCCTTGGGACTTAAGGTCCTCAAGGATTTCCTCGTTTGAGAATTCGAATGGGACGCCTCGGATGACGGCCCTGACTTTACGCTCTTCCGGGAGAGCGTAAGTGTGGTAGGAGACTCTTTCGGCTGTGAATAGCCTGGTGAGTTGGCGGAAATCCTCGATCGAGCTGGGGATGATGTTGATTTTGATAGCCTCTCCGAGGTTGACGGCGTGGTCGTACTTTATTCCTGCGTCGTAGCAGGTTTTGGACAGCTGGGTGAATTTTGCCTTGTCTCTTAGGAAGACAGGGGGGCGAGACTTGCTTCTTAGCAAGGACTGGAGCACATCGAGAGGATGGTTTTGTTGGAGTTGGGATGTCTAGTGACATGAGTGGGACGGCGGCAGCGGCGGGGGCTGCGGAGGTTGTAGGAGCGGCAGGGGCCGCTGAGATGGAGGGGGTACGCTTTAACGCGGCGCGCTTAACGTTGCGCTTAGAGTTGACAGTGGTAAATGTAGACTCCCCGGTTCCGTCGGAGTCATAGGACTCCGATGAACCGGAGCCTGAAGTGGTGGCGGGCCTCTTCCGGGACGCCGACGCCGAGGACTCGGAGCATGCGTACTCCATCTCTAAGGGGGCAGACTCAAGGGGGGCAAAAGAGTCCCTCGTTTCGAGGTATGACGCGATTACTGGCGGAGGATGGTGTGCCTGAGGGGCGAGGAGGGGAGCCTGGGCGGCGAAGGTGGCGATGGCGGCGAGGACCGTCTCATTGATATTTAAACCATATTGGTTTATGATGGCGGCGAGGGACTCAGATAGGCTATGTGTGGCCATTCTGGGGCAGTAAAGCTAGAAGAGCTAAGCTCGGTAACGATGAGGACGGGTCCCTGTTCTCGGTAGAACAGGGACTTGAGCGCGAGACGTAATACGAGACAATATACACGTAATAATAATGCAAGAACAACAAGAAAATGAAAGAGACAATACAAATAAACACAAAATAAATACAATACAAAAAAATGAAATGAAAAATGAAAATGAAATAGCGGAAGTCAGTCAAACCTCCCTGCCCGAAGACAGGGGGGCAAGAACTGTAGCGTGAAGTGACTCACCAGCCTCGACGCTGCCAAGCGTGAGCAGGACAGCGGAGGCGCGGGAGCGGGATAGCTCTACCGTACTGGTACGAGAGCGCGGACCAGCTGGAGGCGACCGTCCGAGAACGATGCCACCGGCGGGGTGAGCACTGCGTCGGCGCTGTACAGCGCGAGCGGGACAGCGGAGGCGCGAGAGCGGGAGAGCACTACCGTACGAGGACGAAAGCGCGGACTGCCTGGATGCGACCGCTCGGAAGCGATGCCACAGGCGTAATGATTTTGACACACACCTCTCTCGTCTCCTCCACATTTATATACCTACGCATACATGCTCGTCGGTTAAGGGTACTCCCAATTTGGCCCATTTTCAATATATCGCCAATTTGGTCGATAAACTTTCGCCTAGGACGTACCTTTCCGACTCTTCCATTCACTTCTGCAACATAAATTTGCTTTGTCACTCTTTTAGCATTCATTCACTAAAATTTATATAATAAATATTATTATATAGTAAAAGTTAGAAATAAAAGTTTTAACGTAGGGATTGAGTAAAAGTGCCGATGTAAACGAGAGTGCTTATGACCACACGACTGAAGTAAAACATCTTTAGCTCCATCTATACATATTTTTTATATATATATATATATAGGGTAGCCACCATGTAAGCATAGACATCTACATCTATCCTATTAGAATCTACCGGGGTCGTTTCCAGTAAAAAGGCTCCGGTTCTCTACACTCACCATACGAAATACAGCAGCATTTACATTTCACTGGTATTCTGTAGAGCTACTTCCCCGGTCGCCGACCCATCTCTACAACTATACTACTAATATAAACGTATATATATATATATATATACTATATATATATATATATATACTAAGTAAGTATATTAAAATCATATATCAATGGAAACGTTATTAAATAAGCTATCAGATTATGCATAACAGATATATACGTTATATATATCATATATATGTTACAAATAGTTTGCTATCACTCGACGCCATATTATGAAGCTTGACAGATGCGCATATTATTTGAGACGCCAGAATATGGCGTTTGGACAGCCGAGGGGATAATAGAACTGGGGTGTGTGCGAAGCCCTTGTAGCCACTAAAATGCCACAAGACGTCAATTCACACGTATAAAAGTCAACACGAGATGTGTTTTGACGTTACAATCGTTTCCAAATTTCGCATGCAAATTATTGAGGAAATGCCAAATTGCACATTATTTACAAATAAATATGTATTAAAATCCGTCTGTCAACACAGCGAATCGGGTATGTAGTAGTGATTAACAGATAATACGACGTAATTGCTTGTATGTGTGCTCCCAGCGACGCCGAACCTCGGTATAAATTAAGGTTGACAGCCATTCTATTGTGTATTATAGTATTCGAAAAAAAAAAAAATATATATATAATATATATATATATTGTTATGAGCTTAGGGTTCGTGACAATAAAAACTACCGATTGAATTACCATAATTGACACTTTAATTACCGAACACCAATTTAAACTTAAAACACACTAATAATTAATCACTTTACACTTTAGTTCACTTTATTTTGCTCCGAAGTCTTCGCTCGTATTACCAATTCAATACTGCCTCGGTCGCAGTCTTGAGCGGCTTTATATAGGCCTTTTCCACTGAAACGTCTAGAATGTTTGAGTAGAATGTCCAAAGTTCTAGCATCGAATTTTCTAGAAAGCCCTTCTGGCTCTGCTACTCTATACTAGACTACACTGCCCCCTCTTAAGACATCCTCGTCTCGAGCATTATAGGCCCTATAATAACGGGCCAGTTGATCCACATGGACGATCTTAGAAGTACCTTTCTGAAACGGCCAAGGGCTATCTTCTCCTATGATGCACCAACACTGTACAATCTCAATGCACCTCTACTACTAGTCTGAGGTCCATTCACAGCCGCACAACTTGTGCATTTGCGACAAAAATCCTTGACATCGTCGTGACAATTGACCCGGTAAAACCGTTCTCGGATCTTCAGATCGACTCCTGAACAACCATTATGGTACAGCTGTAGAACATCCGGTACTTTAGCTTTAGAGACAACCATTTTCTCATTTACGGCACAGAACTCCATCTTGAAGCAGCAAGGTGTCCCATTGGTCCAATAGCTTTTCGTGGTTGAACTCATCGCTGAGACGTCGCTCCACTTGGGCTTGGGAGCACTGGCCTTCATCCATTCCAGAATTGGCTTGAAGTCCGGATCTTTCTGCTGTGCACGTTGTAAGCTGCCCTTCCACTCGTTGCTGAGTACTATTCTTGCAATCATCAGCATCTGTGTTGTCATGCCATTTCCCGCTGCAGTGTTCGATAGTAAAGTCATCAACATATATAGTCAACATCGGCATACTTGAGTAACAACTTCTTCGCCTTGACCTTTTAATACGGGGAGAGAACGCTGCGACAGTCTCCTAAAAGTGTGGTCAGTCTCGCTTGTGCATCCTTGCTGGGTGTCCCACTCGATAGATATTGGCACCAGCGCAATCAACCCACTTCCTCACAAGTACCCCAACCAGTGTGCCGAGTCCTGGTGCCATGCAGTATTAAAGCTTCGAGATCGGAGAGTTTTCGAGTTCTTCAGCGGCAGGTCTTACAAAACTTACCTCCAACCGCATGGTCAATTTCCACGAGCTTATCATTTATATCGTCTACTGCATTGTAGTCTTCTAGGCACCGAAAATGGTTTTGTACATCGAGCTGAAAGGTTTCGGAACTTTGGATTAGAGCACGAGGGGGACGGATCGTTGACTTCATTAGACGAGACCTCTCCAACTTAACGTTTAGGTTTAATGTGCCTCTAAACATTCGGTAATTGCTGACAGTTTTCACCTTCACGATCATTGAGTCATAATGAATACAATCTCATTTTTTGTCAAACCGTCGGTGCTCGACCAGGTCCACTTTCTGTGGGGCCGCTTATGGAATAAAGAGTTCATCATAAAGAGTCCATTTTTCTCCATGATGTGGGCCAGCTGCTTGCTCCTTGAGTTTCATTGCCTTATCCCAAATTTCCCTACCTTCAGCTCACTGTTCTTTCTTGTGCCTAGTTTTGCGTTGAAGTCTCCCATTAACAACGTATGGTAGGTTTTGTAGAAACGCATGGCTCTAGAAATATCCTCGACATTTCCTCCACCTCCTCATGGGGATGTGCCGAGGTTGGTGCGTAAACCTGTATGACCTTCAGCGAATACCGTTTGGTGAGAGTATAAGGTAAGCAACAGTCGTCGACATGCTTCCAATGTTTACGTTATTTTTAATCTTTATTTTTAATATGTTTGTTAACGAGAGACTTGTGGACGATAAATCTGACACCTCCTTCTTAGAGATTTTCGCCCTCCCGATGATAGAACAAGTTGCCAGATTTGATAATCGCCGTGTCCTGCTCTCTCTTCGAACCTCGCATAATCCTATAATAGACCAGCGCAGCCTGTCTTCTTCCAGCTCAAAGATCTTCTCGTCAGTTCGCAGGGTGCGTGCGTTTTATGTAGTCAGGTCGAGTCATTTTAGGTGGCAACCGAATCTCCACCGGAGATTCATAGTACCCCCTGCCTCGTCGTTACCATAGTCACTAACGTAGCCAGGAATAACGGAGCGGCCGGGGACTGGGGGCCGTTTATTTGTGTCGTTGCTCATGGGGAGTATATTACCATAGTTGCCACGCTTGGCAAGCGGGTTGACAGCCGCAGGGAAGATATGGGGCAGGAGATATTCTTCTCGGTCGGTTCGGTCTCGTATCTGTTAATATAGCTATATCTAATTTCTAAACCGGTGACCAAAAAATAAAATGTGAATGCCAATCTGCCATATGTATAAGTATATTAATAGATACACACACACAGACATACGGACAAATCATCGCAAATATAGCCAAAATAGCTTCCTAGGACCTCGAAACATCGTAATCTGATGAAAATTTGTTTGGCAAATACCCCTCGTGTTAGCTAATCTATGAGGAAGGCCTATGTTCAACAGTAGACTTTTGACAGGCTGTAAAGATAAAGATATTTTATTTAAATGAAAATAAATTGAAATTTAAAAAGGGAAAAATACTAAATTTTGCGTGCCTAAGCAATACATAGAAATATTAAAGTAAAACAAATGAAAACACAATTATATATTAAATATAATCTAATAAAATTAAAATAAACAAAAGCATATATATTAATTTTTCATCACATTTAAAAACAACAAAAGCAACGATAAGTACGAAGTAATTTGAAAGTAAATACATAATATATTTACAAAGTTAGTTAATTTAAGTTTAAGCTTAAATCAACACTTTATATTTAAACACTTATTTACTTTGTTACACACACCTACGGCAGTAGTTGTTGGGAGCACTAAGCTCGAAGATGTTGACGCATGTTTACCTGGGGCAAATAGTCTGAATAGGCAAGTCTAACTTCGTCCGAGAAGTCAATCGACCGATTCAAGGCAGTGTACAGAAAATTATGACACGTATTCTCGTCCGGTATATCCCAAAACTTGAAAACGAGATTGTACAACCAGTGCCGCCAGTGTTGCCAGTGATGATTTGTGGAACTGAGACGTGGTTCTTCACTGAGCCGTATGAGGACGCTCAAGGTCGCTTAGCGAACTATGGAGAAGGCTACGCTCGGGGTTTCTCTGCGTAGTAAACTTAGAAATGAGCATATCCCAGTAGAACCAAAGGGCACGACATAGCTCAATGGTTTAGTAAGCGAAGGTGGTAATAGGCCAGCAATATAGCTAAAAGAACCGACCACTGATTTGGAAGAAAGGTTCACGAGTGCCAGCTTCCCACTCGAGTAGCTGGCCTCTTTCACTCTTGCTACCTGCGTGAATTAAATGCCTACAATCGTGCGGAACCTTAGGTTGCATACGCAGTAAGGGCTAGTGTGGTTTAGGCAAGCGACGTATTGATGAATATCAGTTTTTATGTAAATATATCTTTTGTATGTACTCGTATTAATATGTTTATTTATTGCTTAGTACAGTTAGTTGTAGGATAAAATAGTTGTCTATGTTTTGGTGTAATATATATGTAAAATTATTAACGAATATTTAATTTACCACTCCATGTCAATGTTTTCGATCCTAGTGTGTACTTAAAATTATGCGTTAGATTTAGAGTCGTTTCGACTCTTATTATATTAAATAACTGTTAATTTAGAAACAGTAAAAAGTATAAGACAAGTACATCATATTGTATTTTTTACTCTTTGTTGAAAGCCCTTGGTAACCATAAAGTATTACCCGAAGCGGAAAAGATACAAAGCTATACGGATACCCGCCCGTATCGATAAGGTTTAATTTAGCTTACCTGCGTGATTATTATAATAATAATAATGTGAGCAATTAAAATGTCGGTAAGTAACATTAAAGGAGTGTAACTTCTGAACGTAGTACTATTATTTATTCTGTGCCATTACGCGAAATATCGGGCGACCCCTTACTAGATGGAATGACGACCTGGTAAGACATGCAGGAAGTCGATGGGTGCTGGTGGCTTAGGACCGTGCTTTGCGGAAATCCTTGGGGGACTATCTTCAGCAAGTGCTTCACAGTGGACTTGTGAAGGACTGAATGATTATGAATGAAATATACGTCAGTAGGGGCTGTATGAGTATAGATCTTTGCCTTTTAATAAAAAAAACAACAACAACTCTTTGGCTGTGGGTGTCTTGCAGTGCAATGCAATTGTAGTAATAATTTGACGGTTCCTCGTTGGTAAAGTGGAAACTATATTCACAAGTTAAAAGTTTCAAAAGTTTTGGATCATATTGTTTTAGTTATCAAAGGGTCTTATACGTAAAAAATATAAAATTATGCGTGGTCGTTGACATTTTCGTATATTTTGTGATTTATAAAAACGAATATTATGTTATGTCAATATTATTTAACTTTATGTTTGTGATTGTGTATTGTTCTGATAATGATTCGTTTGAACTGATGTGGTATGGCACTTGTAACAATTCGACGTACTCCAAGTGTGCAAACACCAAGGAAAACGGTGAGTAACAAAAACGGATGTAAAAGTTAGGTCAATAATTTTGCACAGCTAAGGACCAGTAAGGTTGACAGATGAAACTCGAGCCTTTCCAGTCTTTGTTCTTATTGAAAATGTAGTATTCTTTCCATCAGAAGATATTCCAAGACAATGCACTAAATAGTTTTTATCTTATACTTGCTAAAGTAAATTACTTGCTATGAAATTATTTTAATTTTTTATTATTAATATTTGTGTGTAGTGGTATTTGTACTCTAATGTTGTTTACCATGTTATTTTTAAGACTACTTATTTGATTTTATATTAAAATTATTATGTAGTATAATATAATAGTAGATAGTGTAATAGAATAATTATAGATCACCTGTATTTATACATATTACATACTATTGATTTGAATGATCAATTTTTTGAGGAGTATATTTAGTTTTGTAAGTGTAGTCCTAAAATATTATATTGCAGTAATATAAGAATATGTTGGAAATAATAAACTTTCATGTTATTATGTTACAGTCATGCACAGTTTCATAAATAATTTTTATGTAAATGAATCATTAGATTTTTAGACCTGAAACCATTTATGGCATTTCTATGTGAGAATATTCACTATCCAAAAACAACCTATAAATGTTTAAAGTAATTATGTTACATTATTTCCACTTATATTTTCTTCTTTTTTTGTTGACAAATAAGTCAATGACACATTATGGTGCCACGGAATTTTGTCTGATTTATGAAACAAATAGTTCAATGCAGAAATTTCATTTTTAAACTGTGTCATTTAATCATACAAAAGAAGATTCATTATAATATTAATGATGAAAAGAAAAGAAAATCAAGCATCCCCATTCAAGTATTAATTCATAGCTTAATGCTAAGCTACTCTTCCACAGAGCACACAGTTAAAAAGATTAGTACACATTTTACTAGTGTATGCTACTAGTGAAGGACCAGATCTCAGATCCATATCTCACTTGCATATGCGGGTAATTATGCGCATCTTTTATTCCTAACTCTTATAACTCTAGTATGGGAAGGGGCAGAATGATACCAAATTCTTAAGATACCACTAGGATGTTCAGAGAGGCACATGTGAAGATGCAAGTTCAAACTCTTTTGTTGATGATGTTGATGGTTCAAAATGGCATGGAATGGTGGCATTTGCTGCTGGAGTACCAAATATTAAAAGCTATGATAGGCTACTGAAGCCATATGAAGCCACATGAAAGTAGCTCTTCTTGACCATTATAAAAAGACAGGTCCAATATTCGCTGTGGCTAAAATGTGGCAAGGACTCATACATATATTATATGCTTAAAGAATCTGTGATTAAAATAAGGATATTTACACTAGAACCAGAGTTACAAACATAGTCCAACAGTTTGGTAAACTAGAGTGGCAATAGGATCGGGCATATAGCTGCAAGAACCGATAACTAATGAGTAGGATAGTTTCTCAAGTGGAAGCTGCATACCGGGAGGCGAAGTATATGGTGGCCCCGGACTAGATGGAGTGACAACCTGGTACTACAAGCAGTAAGTTGATGGATGCACATGGCTCATGTTAATGTCTATGTTCAGGAGTGGACTTTTAAAGGGCTGTAAATATCATGATTTTACAGCTACAAATACCAATCAAAAATATGTACAAATCCTTAATTATCACTATCTTATCATTTTGGTTTTAAAAGTGTTTTGTTCATTTAGTTCATAGAGTGGCAGATTGTCCTAAAGGCAAATTGGGCACATGCCTTTGAGTAGGCATATTGATTCATTTAAAATAAAATTGATCTCCAATTTGATTCAAATTGAACATACTGGAATTGAATCTTGATTAAATCCATCATTAAAAGATCGATTTTCGATTAGTCGCGACATTTTCAAACATGCCTTATAATATATATAAGAACAACAATACTTTAACAAATATGCAAACTGAAATGTATATTTCTCGATAAATCAAATTTAAATGAATGCTGTATGAACATAATACCGTTTATTTCGTTACTATAAACTTAAACAAATAATATACTTACTCATAATATATTTTTGATAAATAAAGTAAATTCAGCATACTACAGATTAGGAGATTAGACATGGGGATTCATCGGTTAGATTAGAAATGACAGTGACATGCGACAACTTTTTTTAGTAAGTAACCTATATTATATGTGGTAGAGTATAGATGCACAGACCGCGGCCCGCCGGTCGAATACTGGTGGCCCGCCGACAGCAAAAATAATACTCTCGTACATTCGAAAAATATTGAATTATATTCCAGAATAAAACCAAAAAAATATATATTCGAAAAGTAATTTGAATCTCGCGCGCGCGCTCTTAAGTGCGCTTATCGGTGCGCCGTGCATGCGTGTCGGTAATGTTCGTGCTGATCTCGGTTAAATTCGTTTTCTTGAGGAACCGCCGCGGCCTGCGGCGCGGCGACGACGGCAGCGCGGTGGCGGCTTATGCACGGGTTATATTGTTAGAGCAAGCGAGATAGCAATAGTCCCGAATTCCCGATTGCTCGCGTAGGTAGATACACGAAGCTTCCAGAGTAAGTTTTGTGATTTCTCCAGATAGTTTTCGACTCTATACGCGCGGTATAAAAGCCACGCTAACTGCAGCGATCGACAGTTCGTTTTTAATTTGAGTGAAGTGTCAATAGTTCCAGTGTAGATTTTAACTCGACTAGCCGGTGTCATATATTTTGATCCACATTCAACATAGATTTCCCGTCAAGTGCCGTGTATAATTGTGTTGTGAAATCGTAAGTAAAACTCTGTTATTAATAAGTGTTTCCCTACCTATTTAATCAATTATTTTTGGTAACTTAAAAAAGGATGGGTAATTTAAGTAGGTAATGTAATTGTTTTTAGGTGCAGTCTTAATCCTAGCCAGGATTAGAACGCAACATGGACAAGCCAGGACCTAGTAAAAAACGTAAGGTTAAAGATGAAAATCGGCAGTTTCAAGAAATTTGGACTGAGAAATACTTTTTTGTATGGTCGCATAACAAAGTCGTTTGTTTAATCAAAATTCTATTGCAAAGGAATATAATGTAAAAAGGCACTATGAAACGCAGCATCCTACTTTTACCAAGTTTACAGGCGAATTAAGAAAGCAAAAAATGTTGTCTTTAAAACGGGAGCTTATTGGTCAGCAAGCTATGTTTACAAAACCCATTCAAGATTCAGACAGCTACAGAAGTTAGTTATGAAATTTCTCGAATGATAGCAAAGCGAAGTCGCCCCTTCAATGATGGGGATTTTTTAAAAGAATGCATAGAAATTGCTGCTAAGAAAATGTGTCCAGAAGCAGCAAAAAAGTTTGAGAAAACTCAACTAAATCGTATGACTATCCAAAGACGAATTATGTCTTTGTCAGGTAATATTGCAGAACAATTAAATGAAAAAACCAAGATCATTGAATTTTTTCATTAGCATTCGACAAATCCACTGATATTAGTTCCACAGCTCAACTTCTGATATTCATACGAGGTGTTATTCAAGATTTTGAAGTCTTAGAAGAGTTAAGGAATGTGTTCATTGAAAGGTCAAACAGAGTAGTTGATATACTCAATGTACTTTTGGATGAGTGTTCAAAAACTGATTTGGACTTATCAAAATTATCGGGAGTTGCGACTGACGGTGCTCCTTCGATGATTGGTGTCAATTCTGGGCTAGTTACTTTGCTGAAAAAGCATCTGCAAGAAAAAAACATAAACGCTGAAGATCTCACGCAGTTTCACTGCATTATACACCAAGAAGCCCTCTGTTCTAAAAAAATTTAATTTCAAAATGTCATGAATGTGGTAGTTTCAAGTGTAAATTTCATAAAATCACGAGGAATCAATCACAGGCAATTCAAATAATTCCTTGATGACATCGAAAGCGAATATGGAGATTTACTGTATTATACAGAAGTAAGGTGGCTAAGTTGTGGATTGACACTGGAACGATTTCTAAATTTAATAGAAGAAATTGGAATATTTCTGGCGAAAAAGCAAAGGGATGTCCCGGTACTTAAAAATCCTGATTGGTTGTGTGATTTGGCTTTTTTAGTTGATATTACAAATCATTTGAATGTCTTGAAAGACATAACACACGGCTTCAAGGCAAAAATCAACTGATATCCCAGCTCTACGCTCATGTATTATCCTTTCTATGCAAGCTGACAATTTTCAGATTGCCTAAAATCTGTTGAAATTGAATTCTGGAAATTACAATCATTTTCCGAATTATAAGAAAGTTGCTGAAAAATTCAACAAAACTGCGGTTAATTTCAGTTATGTAGAAAAGTTAGATATTTTGATAATCAAAAACTTCTTTTCAAGACAGATTTTCGGAGTTTAAAAAAAGTGAAACCTCTGTTGGACATATTCAGCAATTCTTTCACGATTTCAGTTGAAAATGCGCCAGAATCAATGCAGTTAGAAATTATCGACATTCAAAACGACCAACATTTACGCAACAAATTCAACGAAGGAGACTTGCTGAACTTTTACCGTGCATTGATAAAAATACGTACAAAGAGTTGCGCATAAACGCTCTGAAATGTGCCAGCTTATTTGGTTCTACCTATATATGTGAACAAACCTTTTCAATACTAAATAATAATAAAACAAAAAATCGAAACCGCCTTGTAAATGAAAGTTTGGAAGCAGTTTTACGTGTTGCTACAAGTAAATTTGAGCCAAATATAAAAAGATTGTAAGCACTATGCAGTGTCACGCTTCAAATTAATAAATTCTTTTTCAATTTTAATTCATTATTATCAATTCTTTATTGTCTTTAATTACCTATACTCCTGGCGGCCCGCCATCAGTTCATAGTTTGCCCGAGTGGCCCCTAGTCTTAATAAGTCTGTGCATCACTGTGGTAGAGCAATGTTGCAGCTATATTAGCTGTAGCATGAATGGGTCAGCTCAACCAATGCATGGACCACACTGTTACAGAATACCAGTAACAAATACCAGCTTTGCTGTGTTTCATATGATAAGTTTTGAGAACCGGAGAACCTTTTTACTGGAAATGAGGCGTTCCATCTTAGTCCTCAGGGGTCCCACCTCTGCATGTTTATTATTAAGCAAAGTTAAATTAAGATGTCTATGAGCCACAATACTCACGTAGTAAGTAATGACATCTTTAGATATGTTCATATATCTTTATTTGTTACATACAAATTATCAACCAAGTACATATGTGGTAGAGCCATGCTGCAGCGATATTATGGTTATAGCATGAATGGGTCGGCTCAACTTGGATGGTACCACATTATCACAGAATACCAGTGTAAATGCTGCCGTGTAGTGATGGTTGAGAATATCCACTACCCCATATCTGCCCATGTGTGTCGTAAGAGGCGACAGAGGGAGACAGGCAGGTGATGGGTAGCAGCATCTTCCTGATAACAACAATAATATAATAAAAAACTGCGGTTGCCAACCTGCTCGCCAAGCGTGGCAACTATGGCATACATACCCAGATGAGCAACGACACAAACAAACGGCACCCAGTCCCCGGCGGCCCCGCTATTCCTGGCTACGGTGGTGACCATGGTAACGGCGGGGCAGGGGGAACTAAGAATCTCCGGTGGAGGTTCGGTTGCCACCTACGACGACTCGACCTGGAAACATATAATGCACGCACCCTCAGGACTGACGATAAGATACTGGAGCTGGAAGAAAAGGTAAACAAGTTGCGCTGGCATATTATAGGATTATTCTAGGTTCGACAAGAGGGGGAGGACACAGTAATCCTTGAGTCCGGCAACTTGTTCTATCACCGGGAGGGCGACCATCTGTCCCAAGGAGGTGTCAGATTTATCGTTCACAAGTCTCTCGTCAACAACGTTGTAAAGATTGAGAGTGTGTCGACGAGCGTCGCGTACCTGATACTCAGAACCATCAAACGGTATTCGTTACAGGTTTCACACAGTACAGTCGTAACAGGCTTACGCACCAACCTCGGCACATCGGCGTCAACGCTCTCTTGAAGAACTACAGACCGATATCCATTCTGAGCCGCGTCTACGTGCTGTTTTCGAGAGTCATTACGAATCGTTTCGCACGTAGACTCGACGACTTCCAGCCTCCCGAACAAGCCGGTTTCCGAAAAGGCTTTAGAGCACCATAGACCACATACATACCCTTTGGCAAATTGTACAAAAGTCCGAAGAGTACAACCTGCCACTTTGCCTGGTGTATGTGGACTATGAGAAAGCCTTTGATTCCGTTGAAATTGGGGCGGTGCTACAGTCTCTTCAGCGGTGTCAAGTTGACTGTCGTTATTTCAAAGTGCTGAGGTGTTTGTACAGTAGAGCTACAATGGCTATCCGAGTACAGAACCAGAGTACCAAACCTATCCAACTGCAGAGAGGTGTAAGACAGGGTGACGTTATATCCCCGAAACTTCACTGCTGCATTGGAAGACGTTTTCAAGCTACTGGACTGGAAAGGATACGATATTAACATCAATGGCGAGTACATCACTCACCTTCGATTTGACGACGATATATTCCTTATGGCAGAATCGCTGTAGGACCTAAGCACTATGCTCAATGACCTCAAAAGTGCCGCCCAACGGATACGTCTTAAGATGAACATGGACAAAACAAAGATCATGTTTGATTTCCACGTCACACCTATGCCCGTAGTTGTTAGGAGCACTAAGCTTGAAGTTGTTTACGAGTACGTTTACCTGGGACAAAGAGTCTGACTAGGTAAGTCCAACTTCGATCGAGAGGTCAATCGACGGATTCAGCTCGGCTGGGCAGCGTTCGGGAAATTACGACACATCTTCTCATCAAGTATACCTCAAAACCTGAAAACTAAAATGTACAACCAGTGCGTGTTGCTAGTGATGACCTATGGAACTGAGACGTGGTCCTTCACTGCTGGCCGTATGAGGACGCTCAAAGTCGCTCAGCGAGCTATGGAGAGAGAGCTATGCTCGGGGTTTCTCTGCGTGATAAACTTAGAAATGAGGATATCCGCAGTAGAACTGGAGTGACGAAATAGCCCAACGGATTAGTAAGCTGAAGTGGCAATGGGCCGGCCATATAGCTCGAAGAACCTGAAACTGTTGGGGAAAAAGGTTCTCGAGTGGCAGCCTCGTACCGGTAGGCGAAGTGTAGGGCGACCCCCCACTAGATGGAGTGACGACCTGGTAAGACATGCAGGAAGTCGATGGATGCAGGTGGCTCGGGACCGTGCTTTGTGGAAAACCTTGGGTGAGGCCTATGTTCAGCAGTGGACTTGTGAAGGGCTGTAATGATGATGATGATGATGACCAGCGTAAAATGGCAGCTTTAGTACTGCTGTACTTTATATGGTGCCGAGATCCGGAGACCCTTTTTTACTGGAAATGAGGCATTCAATCTTAGTTCTCAGGGGTAGCAGCACATCTGCATTTTAATTCTTAATTGAGGATAGATGTGAATGTCTATGGGCCGCAGCATCCACTTGCCATATCGACATGCCTTCCTAGGGGTGCAGCGTTGCAAAGAGGCGCAGGGAATTTTTTTAAACAAAAAATAAAATATGTAAGTGCGGCTCACCTGATTTATCGAAGGTAAAACATCCGCTACACTAGAAGAATTGAGGTGCCTCACCGACCTTTTAGAAAAAAGTAAAAGTCTTGAAGGTGCCTAAGTCGTATCGATCCGGAAAAACCACTGGCGACAGTAAATTCACCTGTATTGTCGTGCGAGGCAGAAAACTCCGCATAAACCGCACATTATTGCGGTGTGGAATTGGTGGGATTCAGCAGTTGGAATTAATCCAAACAATTCCTCTGAGCACTCCCCATGGTATATACGGTAGAAGATGCGCAACGTCTCTTCGCAAAGCCAGTGGATCAATATGTTAGGAATGAACTTGGTCGTCGATGATTCGGGCTGCTATCCGTTGAATACGGTCAAGCGGCAGGAGCTGATGCTGGAGTGCCATGGCCTACATGAGATGAGAACAGTATTCTATATGAAGCCAAACTAGCAACCGGCATGAAATATCGTCTAGATCTACTGAGCACACAAGGCTTTTTTGTTGCCAGATTAGCCTTACTTTCCAAGTAACTGCGAAACAGTATGTCTCTTGAAAATACCGACTCCAAGAATGCTGGTTGAGGCGACGAGGAGAGTGTCTTGAAATTGAAAAGATACGACAAAATGGTTCTGTTTTTGCGGTAAACGCGCAAATCTGTGTCTTTTGGGGATTAAACTGGACTAGATTAAGGAAGACTCTGTTTCAGACATAAGCTTATTCCGGTACTCGACGACGTGTACCGACGTGTTTCCGAGAAATATTAGCACAGATGGTGTATTAGATACCGCTATTCCTCTCGTCTGCATAAAAATAAATGTTAGTAATATGCAATATATTATCGAAATGGAGATGGTACAGGTTAGGCGACGTTGACAGGCTTGAAGTTGTAGCATGCACTGTCGACTACGACCTTAATACTCTGATCTGCAAGAAAACTGGTGATCCAATTGCATAGTATCTCAGAAGGCCCATGAGAAAAGCTTCGAAAAATTCTTTGTGGCAAATCCGATCGAAGGCCTTACTGTCCGAATTAATCGCCTAGGCCTTCCATTTGGTCTCGACAGTCTGCACCCATCGGTGAGTCAGGTAAACAAGAAGATCACCAGCTAAGTGACTGACGGAAACCGTATTGGCGGTCACTAATCAGCTGATGCTCTACAAGGTGGGTCTGGCAGTGAATAATTTATTCCATTATTTTGGAGAACAAGGAGGTGATGGAGATAGGCCTGTTGTTGGTTGGGTCCGAGTGGTCACATGTTTCAGGAATAGGGGCGCAATAAGGTTGTCTTCCATGGGCTTGGAATGACGCCTAAGAGTAAGAGAACCGGAGAAGACACGTAAGTCCCGGTAATAACTCTGGAGCACACATTTAACTTTTAGGCGCCCGTGGAGAACGGTAGATTCCCCCTTTTGTCGAGAATTGGACGCATAAAGAGAACTTAAAAGATCGGTTTTCACCCTACGCCGAGATGGTAATAATGGCTTACAGAAATTCTCTTGGGCAGCCTTGGCAAAGGACCAGAATGCACTAGTTCCCGAAGAAACTAGTTTCTCGCCAGTTCTCTTAATGGGCTCCGGCTTTGCCATAGCGATAACTCTTTTGAAGGACCTGGAAACAGAGTTGTACTTCTTTTTGAGTTACCTAGTGTTTGCATCCCGGGACGCCAATGCGTTGGCCCAGGCCTTGTAACTTTCCCGCCTAACTGCTTTTGCCGCGACGCAATTTAGCAGGAGCGACGAGCACAAGTGACGATCGGCGACAGACTCGGCAACGATGTTGGGATCATCCAGCGAGAAGCAATACCGCCCACATGGGTAGGATGCAAAAGAAGCCCGCATCTCATACCAATTCGCTGACCTATAGTGCCGACAAGGCGACATCCAACAGATCGCATTTGCTATGATTATGTGACGGGCACCGTACTCAAGATCAGGCAATGATCTAAAGAGCCAAGAGTACAGAGAGAGACAGTAATTAAAATATACGGTAGTTAATATTGCTATATCTAAATTATTAAATTGGTTTAACGTTGACAATTTGCGTTTAAACAGCACAACATTTAACTGTGTGGGGCTAAGCATTCACTGTGAATTTCAATTTCAAGTGATATTATGGACTTCCAAGGTTCTAAAAGTTAATTTTTCATAGATTGAACTGAATTTTATAATTAAAGAAAGTTGAATACCTCAGTCTATCCGAGACCAAGGCTGCAAAAGTACTAAGACATTAGTAATATAAATATAAAAAAAGTAAATGAAGCATGTTAAAATCCATAAAAATTAGTTTCTATTGTTTTAACTTTTATATATATAGGTAATTTTTTTGCTTTGGTTTTTTTAGATTGCCTTTACAAAGATCAATTAAGATGATATTTATTTACGAGATGTGTATTTTTATTTTCAGGATGATGATGAGAAAACTAGTGAAGCTAATGAAGATGACATCGGAAATCGCATCAGCAAGAGGTAGTTATGTTTTTTAAGTATATTTCTTTTACAATATAATCCGTTGTTTAATAATTTCAATTAGTAAACATTTTAAATGATAAAAATAATGACTTGAGTGGCGTATGTGTAAGCAGAGTCGTCTATTTGTCATAAGAATTTGTTTTGTTTGTTTTTCTTAAGTGTTTTTTTTTAAATAAACTTGTTTAATTTTTAGTCATGAAAACTGATATTTGCCCATTATTTTATTGAAGACAGTTAAAAAAACGATTCATACGGTTAAACAAACATAATTTTAATACTTCCGGTATAATTTTATTATTATATGTAATATCAGGACTCAAGTTGTGTTTCTTTTCAATTTGTTTTAGAACATTGCGGTATAGCTCTTTATGTATACATTATAATTTTAATTTTTTTAAGGAAGTGGAGTGAAAGAAATTGCAAGAAAGATTTTGAAAGAGTTTTTTGAAAGCCAGAAAGTAAAGTGATTTGTGAACAAAAAATAGAAAAATTGGTTAAGAAGTAGAATGGCTTTGTGCGGCAGAAGAATGTGAAACTGAAATGAATGCTGTGTAAAAATGTGGTCCTTAAGAAGTATGTTAGTAGTGCCTCTGAATGATTGGGTGAGAAATTCTGCAGTAAAAGAAAAGTATGGTTTGCAAGATGTGGCCAGGATTATGAAAGGAATGCTTGGGTGGTTTGAGTACGTAGAAAAAATGAATGAAAAAAAGTGAAAAGGAAATTTATTATGCAGGAGTGAGTGACAGAGTCGGCAAGGAAACCCTAGACTGAAGAATTCCTACTTTACCTGCGTTATATTGAAGATGAACTAAATTAAAGAGTACGTCTCATTTGTTCGAAATACATTTTACGTATTTTCTTTTTAATACTGCTCCCTTTGTATAAGAGACTTCGTATGAGAGAAGTAACAAACTTTACCTCTAATTTTATTTGATATCCGATTTATTTTATCGGAAATTTTAAAACTATACTTACCAAAATTTTATATTATGTTGTTCATATGAAGTACAAACATATTATATAACTAATGATGGACTGATTTAAATAAATGGAAAACACAAATATTTTCATATCGTGCTATGGGTTCGTAATAGGCTACAAAGGGAAACGAGCCAGGAGATGGGCAGCAACATCTTTCTAATTGTAACTTAAAAATAAAAAACGGATTGCCAACCCGCCTGCCAAATGTGGCAACTATGGAAAATATTAGGCAATCTGAGGGGGAGGCCTATGTTCAGCAGTAGACTTTTGAAGTTTTGATCGGCTGTAACGGTAACGGTAACGGTAACCAGAATATAAGTTATCAAATGTTGATTAAAACTACTTTTACGGATTTCATCGCGTTTTATTTATTTTATTTTTAATACCCGACGTTTCGGGTGCTTTCCAGCACCCATGGTCACGGGGGACTGAGGTGACTGACGTCCCGATGTCAAAGTTAATACGGAGTACCTTCAGCTTTTTAATTATTGTCTTTGGTCCGATCTACGCAGAATGAACTAACTGTGTTTTGAAGTCTTGCAGTCATATGCTTGGGTTTAGTTTTAATTTTATTAATTATAGGGTCCCAAGCAGGTGGTAGTACACAGCCTCCTTCTCTATTGAAATTAGGATGTTTTTTTAATTTCAATAGCCTCACGAATCATCCTTGGTAGGAATCGATGTTCTTTCGCGAGGATTTGTGGTCTATCAAATCCGATGTAATGGTTGGGGCCATCTAGGATATGATCGCAAACTGCAGACTTCCCGGAACGTTGATGTATCACGTCAAAGAAAAAGTAGTTTTAATCAATGTATAGTGTTCGCGTAAATATAAGAAATCATTATCAAATGTTTATATTTGTAGTAGTACCCTTAGTATAGAGTACGCTTAACCGTTCAACTGACCGAGAGGTGTGTGTCAGGATCGTGTCGAAGGGAAGAATCTCTGCTTTGCCCTCTGGGTGATTGGATCAGTACTTTTCGTATGATTGTGATAATATTTTTTGTTTATATTATACAATATTTACGTATATATGGTATAAAACGCAATAATAGCCGAAGTGTAGTACGGAGCTTGTTTCTGACCGCTTCACGTTCCTGTTCCACGTCGGGTTTCTATATTTACGCGGCAGTGCGCACTACTGTTCAAAGGGAAGCCGTGACGTACAAGTCGGGCGAGCCTCGTGTGCATCGTATCGTATTGTGTCCCGGGACGCCGCGCCGAGTGTCGTGGCCAGTGTGCTGCTGACGCTAACGAACCGCATCCGTCAGAAAAATCGCGACTGCAGATCCGTTGTTTTTGTTCAAGTGTTCAAGTGCTAGCAGAATCGCACTCACACAAGCTTACTACCTATTTGTCATTTGGAATATATGTTATGTCTACGTCGATCACATGGTTGCGTTCAGGTAATGATAGAATTTGCATTTACTCTAGTGTAATATTAATGCGTTCTTTTAGGAGCGAAAAATTAAAAAATGTTAATTTATGAACATGATATAATTAATTAAGTTAGATTATTTAATCTAACTTCCTCTGTATATAACTGCGTATTAATGAAAAAAAAAAACCGGCCAAGAGCGTGTCGGGCCACGCTCAATGTAGGGTTCCGTAGTTTCCCGTCCGTCACAATAAGTGTTCCCACTTATGAGTTTAAAGGTGGGTATCCATTATGTTCGCGCTAGCAGCGCTCCGCGCTCCTGCAACTGCTCTCGGTAGTGGGTACTGTTGCTTCCATCCAAGTTCAAAATGATTTTCCTAGAAAGTCCTTATAAAGTTCTACTTTTCAGATTTTTTTCATATTTTCTAAACTTATGGTTCAAAAGTTAGAGGGGGGGGGGAACACATTGTCTTTTACTTTTGGAGCGATTATTTCCGAAATTATTGACATTATCAAAAAATGATTTTAGTAAACCCCTATTCATTTTTAAATACCTTTCCAACAATATATCACACATTAGGGTTGAAATTAAAAAAAAAATCACTTCTCACTTTACATATGGGGGGGGGGGGGGCTACCCTAATAAAACATTTTTTTCCAATTTTTATTTTACCACTTTGTCGGCGTGATTGATACACATATTGCTACCAAATTTCAGCTTTCTAGTGCTAACGGTCACAGAGATTAAGCGAGGACGGACAGACGGACAGACAGACATGGCGAAACTATAAGGGTTCAACTAGAAACCCTTTCCATTCCATTCATTTCAAGGTGCCTTTTTATATCAAATTATAATATCAAAAAGATTTAATATCAAATCATCCGCAAATGACCATGCACCTGAACGTCGTCGTTTCAGGGATTTATGCCTTGTTATAACGTTCCATATGGTAGTGGCGGTACCTCCAGCCCAGCAAAAAAACTCGGCGTTTCCTATTCAATTCCTTCCACCGAAAGTAAATAATAACGACAACAACGCGTCAATGAGCAACCATTTTGCTCGAACACTGGATTCATACGAAGGGCGGCTGAAACAAGCCTAAGCCTAAGTACCTTCAAGTGTCATTATTGTCTCGCGCTGTATATTATTAATTTGCGAATATTCTCCTTAGTACATACAGAGTTACACATCATTAGCATCATTACGCTTTTAGTGAAATTATTCCGTAAACATCATCATGTCTCAGTCATCGGCGCATTTTACGAAATTGGAGTACAGAGCTGTCATAAAATTCCTCATAAAGAAGAACAGAATACCGACGGAAATATTTGGAGAGATGTCGACAGTTTCGAAGTAAGTAGAAAAATAAAGAAACTTGTTCTAGAAGATCGGCGAGTCAAGTTGTGGCAGATAGCTGAAGCCATAGGCATTAGCATGGAAGAATCGGCGATATTTTGCATACTCATTTGCACATGCAAAAGAAGTGCGCGTAGTGCTTGCCATAAATGCTTACTACGCTGGACAAGCAGCATCGAGTTACAATTTCGCATGAGTTGTTGGACATCTGTGGAGATAATCCTGACGACGTTTTTTCTCGCATTGTCACTGTTGATGAAACATGGATACGACAGTACGATCCAGAGTTAAAACAAGAGTCATTGCAGTGGAATGAAAATGGAGAAAAGCCGGAACGGAAATTTATGGCTCATGGTCACTGTTTTTTGGGACTGTGAAGGAATTTTATTAATTGACTACCTACCTAAGAGTATTCCTATTACGCTGTATTGTTGACAAAAGTGCGTCAAGTGGTTGTCAAAAAAAGAAGAGGCAAACTGGCGAAAGGTGTCCTGTTTTTGCAGGACAATGCGCCCGTGCTCACTGCGCGAGTTGCAAGGCGTGCCCTGAACAAAACTGGATTTGAAGAAATAAATCACCCAACGTTCAGTTCAACCGCCCCCAGCGATTTTTAATTATTTTCAAATTTAAATTTGAAAAACTGAAATTTGAAAAAATTTGAAGAAAGACCTCCGCGGACGAAGTATTTTCGAGTGACGAAGAAATGAAGCGGTAGGCGAGCATTTCGAAGGCAAAGATTGCGCATATTTTTTCACTGTGTTAAAAGCCCTTTATCACAAATATAAGAAATGCGTTGAAGTTGAGGGAGATTACATAGAAAAATAAATTTTGTATACTTTTCTATCAGCATTTTCAATACCCTAGGCTCAAAACTTTTCAGCCGCCCCTCGTATCAGACTTTGCTTTACAAATCGTAACGCATATATATCCGCACCGTTCTAATCTATAAAAATGTACGAATAAATAATCGGACGGCTCCGTAACGCGGTGTAGCGTAGTGTCTTAGCAATGAATTGGTTGGGGTCGCGGGTTCAAATCCTGCACGAAACAAGTATTTGTATGGCCTACGAATAATTGTTCCGGGTCTGGATGTTTGCCATTGTGCCATTAAATTTTGTAAACTACCTTAACGATACAGGAGAAAATACTAGTATGAGGGCAAGGTTTTTTTTTGTAAAGAAAAACCATATTCCATAGTCGATTAGTAAGGGCGCGAGTCCTGGCTTCTACTAAAGTTCGTATAAGGCTGGTCTACGTAGCTTGCTCATATTATCCTGTAAGCGCGCATAATCTGCACGTTATTAAATATCATTGACCGAAATCATTTAAATAGTTAATCATTAATTTATAGATTTCACTACAGCGTTCTGCAGTTTTTAGTTAAAATATTTTCAGTTATAAAAAAATTGGTGGATTTACAATTGAACTTTAACAGAGCTGCCGATAAAAGGTAGGAATTACATAATTGCAATGAAATCAAGTATCGTATCGCATAGTCGTATCGTGATACAGTATCTAAATGCTTTCGTACTACTAATACTAGCGACGCGACGGTGATACGATACACCAAGATGATGAAATGTGGACCCATTCTTGTACATTATCCATGAAGAGTGATCTTGTGCCATAGGAGGCTATCGAATTTCTGACTTGTAATATTTAAGTAGGTTGTACAAAAATATCTGATCATTTTAAAGATACGATTTTATTTTTTTTATAGGATAGGGTGACAAACGAGCACATAGTCCACCTGATGGTAAGTAGTTGCTGCGGCCCATAGACATCTACATCTATCCTCGATTACGAATCAAAATGCAGATGCGTTGTCATCCGTGAGGACTTAGGTGGAATGCCTCGTTTCCAGTAAAAAGGATTAGTATAAAACACACATACACACACACTCACACATATACATGTGAAGAATGTGATTTGGCTTATTTCTGTGGCTTATTCGTATGCTGTATGAGTGCTATTAACATACGTGGATAAAACTTATTAATGAAGATGCGCATTAATGTTTGCTACGAGTTTAATATTTTTTCACGTACAACGAGATTGTAATGCAATTCACGATGTTTGCATACAAATTACAGATTCATTAATATTTAAAAAAATGTAAGTTTCTTTGGTCTTCAGATTTTACGAAGATTCCGCATACGAAAATAGGTAGATGATAAAAATATTATTATTCCAAACATCGCAATAGATTGATTGTTGTAAAAATATGTCACTTATTTTAGTTTTACTGGAAATGAGGCATTCCATCTTATTCCTCAGGGGTGACAACGCATCTGCATTACGATTCTTAACCGAGGATAGATGTAGATGCTGTGGCCAACGTAGCATCCACTTATTATAAGGTATCGTCTGTCACACTTATTCTATAAAATAAAAACTGGTGAGAGTACTTTGGCAGATTGTAAAACTATTTTATTTATAAAAAATAACTAATAGTTATAATGGTGAAAATATTACTTATTCAAATACTAAGATATTACGTTGATACTGCTATGCATGTGCTAGTTTCAACGAAATGAATGATTTCTTTCCTCAACATAAACATATTATGATGTTCTCTTTATTCGATAAAAAATAAAACTTCATAAAAAATAAAAGTCGACTTCAAAGAACTGAGAAAACAAAATAATTTTTGCATTAATAGTTTCATAAGGCGGTGTTAAGACATAGATAAAACTTAGAACTTCAACTTCTGAAGGGTTATTATGCGGAAATTATTTTATTCTTTTTAATTTTTTCACTTTTTATATTATTTTTTACTCTTTTTAGTGGAATAGGGAATATAATATCGAAAGCTCGAATATTGTCTAAATAGTTAAACTGAAAACGTCACCCTACCTATTAAATTACCTATTAAATTCGAGGGGTGATCCAAAAATAATGATAATTAGTTATTTCCTGAGCACATTAAAATCCAGAAAATTTTTGCTTGCATATGTACCCACTAGACCAGCACATAAAAATCATATGAATAATATCATAGGCTACGATTTCCGGGATGTACATTCATTTGAATACGAATCATAGAAGTGATAACATCAAAATGCAGAAAAACTGAATAAGAGCTGTCATCAAGTACCTCTGTTAAAAAATGTCTACCAAAGACATACACAGCGACTTGGTGGAAACATTGGGGGACTCTTCTCTCCTCCATATTTCACATTTTCATGCTGGGCCAAGGAGGTTAAGCTGGGCAGAACACCCATGGAAGGTGAATATCGCGACGGACGCCCATCCACATCCGTCACTGGAGATAACTTGAAAAAAAAAGTCGAAGATGTCGTATTGGCAGATCGAAGAGTGACCATCAGGCATTAGCAGCTCACATGGATCTCAATATGGCATTGTTCAAAGAATCCTTGCGAACGAATTGCATATTATTATATAATTGAAAAAGATGTGATATAAAAAAGAAGGCTATGTCACTTCTACAATCTAACGATAAATTATATGTTAAAATCCACTTTACCACTGTACCAGTTTGGGCTACAGAGCGTGTCAAAGTTATAGACATACATGCATACATGTTATCCAAAATATTACTCTCCTTTTGTAGAAGTCGGGTGAAAATAACTTAAATTCTGTATCTTACACTTATAGTGTTCACTACACTAAATAGTAATATTAATAAAACAAATTTCACTAGTTACTGCCTGCGGGTTTGTTTCTCAAAAACTAATTTTAAAAGTTGCTTGTACAATTAAGACTACATTGTACACGCTTCGATCAACACCAATCAATAATTTAGGTATTAGCCAATAGCGTACCACCTTATGATCTAAAAATATCATCTTTAAAATGTAAAAATAATAATATTATACCTTCTATACTAAGCGGTATATCTTAATTCAACAATTCTACCGCAAAACATGGCTTTGTGAAGCATGGATCCACAAAGATCATTTTACTAGCGTTTATGTCATATCTTTTTAAAACATTGACAATAATGCTCATATAGATGCAATGTACGCTGACTTCCATAAGCTTCAAGTGGATCAAGAACTACTTCTAAACAAAATTGCATTCAATAGTATCGGCGGGAACTTCTTCGCCAAGTTACATCCGGGATACCTCAAAAGTCCATTATGGCACACCTACTGTTTGATTTGTTTCTAAATTAAGTACGTCAATAAAAGTTTCCGGTTTTGTAAGTTATTATTCTATGCTGATGATCTAAGAATTATAAGCAATAAATTTGTAAATGAAGCCCGAACCTTCCCAAAGGATCTAACCCGCTTTTTCGGGTACTACACTCGTAATTAGTTACACCTGCATCTAACAAAGTGTCATAAAATAACATTCACCAAGAATAAAAATATCACCAAGTATGTACTCACTGCGCAATGTTAAAAGTAAAGGACCTTGGTGTCCCATTGTTGGAATCTAGATTCAAAACTCCACCTAAACGTAACACATTAAAATAATTGCTTACAAAGCATTTCAATTCTTTGCGACCATGGATTTAATCTTAGGTTGAAATCTATCCTATACCTATTTATAAGAAATCATTGCTCCGAATGCAGCTTGAGGACGCTTTATCTGGCATCTAAATTACACTAAATAAAGAGATCAGATTGAGAATATATAAAACAAGTGGTAAAATTAAAAATTTTGTGCAACCGACATTAATATAATTAAAAATGAGCACATAATAAATGTATTCGAAGTCAGTTAAATACAATCAGTTAGTAAAAGCACATTATTACAGATAACTCAACTCTCATAAAAAAAATATTCAGAAGTCTTAACCTGTAAGCAGTGACCCTTTACAATATGTGTAATGAGTAATGACATGTATGACTGTAATGAGGTCACTGACGAACTGTGCTTTACTATAGCGAGAACTGTTTAAAGGCGAATAGTCAGAACTCGACATCTCTTTTTTACTGACACTTGTAGATAATAGCTATATATATAGATAATAATAATTATTATGTTAAATGCGTAATATATATTTATATTTGCTCATGAGTGACCCACAATTTTTTTGCTAATTTAAGGATTTTTAATAGGACATGACAAAGGTCGTCGAAAAGGGCAGATCAATGTCTGCCTGGCAAGCTACTATATGTATATATAAATTAAACTACATATTAAGTACTGCTTAATCCCTATAGGTATATTTTGTCGCCTGCAGATTTATATAAATTTTCTTTGGGCAAGTAGGCGAGTTATCCAAAAACTGCTGAAAGCTTAGTTTTTGCTATGATCTAGAAAATTATGTGGGATTTTTTTTGCTAAACGTGGTCCGAGTAGCTCGCTAATTTTAGTTTTTTTTTTTTACCTTTACGGGCGTGACGCTATGTGCTTATTATGTTAAATGCGTAAAATAAAAATAAAAGAACTATTAAAAGATAACGTTTTAAGGACTTTTTTGTGTAAAATTTCAGACCCATAAACTTTTAAAGTTTTATATCTCTAACATTCAATGAGACCTCTTTTCAAAAATATGTTTTAAAGCACTCCTGGCATTTCTTTCTAGCTGTTTTGTGAAGTTCCATCTCAACTTGTAGAACCATTCCGAAGATTAGTGTAAACTATGTGAAAACATGTGCCGTAAATTTCGGTGACGATTGATTTGGTGGCTTGTGGGGGAACGGATGCTTTTCTCTTCATCACTATCACAGATCACCAGTTCCTAGACTACCTGCGTGTTTTATCAGATTGTTACTCCGATGGGAATCCTGTACCCATTGGTGGAATGTATATATGTATACTTTTATTGTCATCATCATTATTGCAGCTTTGCAACCAAACACAATTAATTGACTTTCCCCATGGATTGGCATTCTAAGCACACCTCTATATCAAATTTCATTTAGCTATGATACTGTAGTTATTCTATAAGTTACAGTAGTGTTACGGTAAGGAGTATGAACTGCGAAACTAAAAGCCGTGGATTCGAATCCGCCATTTAACTACAGCATTTTCAGTTGAGTAGAATAGGGGTGCTTTTTAAGGGACCTTAGTTACTTTATTAGCATTGTTTATTAATAAGAATAATAATAATACTATGAAAATCAACAGGCAACACAAAATGTCTTTTTTATTTGCTAAAAATGCAATAAAAAGGTAATTCGAGAATTAAAATAAATCTAACCTGAAAAATTATAGCACTCTAATTTGTCTTTTTAATGCATATGTAATTTCTGCCTTATTTTCAACCGACTTATAGAAAGGAGGAGGTTCTCAATTTGACTGTATTTTTTATGTGTGTGACATTAGAACTTTTTTCGAGGTGAACCGATTTTGATGATTGTTTTTTTTATTTGAAAGCTGGTGCTTCTCATGTGGTCCCATATAAATTTAATCAAGATCTGACCAGTAGTTTTTGAGTTACCCTTAATAAATTTTTTTTATAATGCGTATTTAATTGACTTCGACTACGTTGATGATGTTCTCATTTTATTTATATTAGGGATGGGCCGAATATGGATTTCACCGAATACGAATATTCGGCCGAACGTTCGGTTAAACTTTTACCGAACCGAATATTCGGCCGAACATTATTCGGCAGGATCACCTCGGTACCTAACCACTTTATGTCGAAACTTGTTACCGTAAAGTGTGCGGGATTAGCGCCGGACCCTGCCACTCGCTCCCCCGCCACACCTGACATGTTATTGCATTATCTAGTACTGGTAAGCAAATTGCCGGCACATGCTTATGCTTTGAATATTTTTGTGAGAAAAAAGTATTTCGTTGTGTTATTATTAGTGAAAATTGATAAGTATATGATGAAAATGAGTGGCAGGAGATCTACTATTTGGGCCTATTTTAGAGAAACTGACGACTGTAATGTAACGTTTCTTTGTTTGATTCCAAACAAAATTTTATCAAGCTTCCTATTTGCTATAATTGGAAATAAATCTACAGTGCCTCAAAAACATAACGCTATACAAGTAGATTTAACTCATAAATAGATATACTTCAAACAGTAAAATTATTAAAGACATAGCATTACTCAATTCGTACATTTCAATACAGTGGATACTTTGAGTACCACTTTACCGAATATTCGGCCGAATACGAATATTCGGTAAAGCTGCCGAATATGCCGAATACCGAATATAAAACGAATATTCGGCCCATCTCTAATTTATATTGACGTAGGTTATCGGTTGTTAATTTTTTTTTAATTTGACCACTTGTTTAATGCAATTTTTCAAATTTAAGAGGAGTTCAAACGCTATTGTATCATTAAGGACTGAGGACTGACGAGAAGATACTGGAGCTGGAAGAAGAGGTAGACAAGTTGCGCTGGCATATTATTGGATTATCTGAGGTCCGAAGAGAGGGGGAGGACACGGTAATCCTCGAGTCCGGCAACTTGTTCCATCACCGGGAGGGCGACCATCTGTCCCAAGGAGGTGTCGGAATCGTCCACAAGTCTCTCGTCAACAACGTTGTAAAGATTGGGAGTGTATCGACGAGGGTCGCGTATCTGATACTCAGAATCACCAAACGGTATTCGCTGAAGGTCATACAGGTCTACGCACCAACCTCGGCACATCCCGATGAGGAGGTGAAGGAAATGTATGAGGATATTTCTAGAGCCATGCATTCCTCCAAAACCCACTACACGGTGTTGATGGGAGACTTCAACGCAAAACTAGGCACAAGAGAAGGCGGTGAGCTGAAATTAGGGAAATTTGGAATAGGGCAACGGAACCGTAGGGGCCAGCAGCTGGCTGACTTTATGGAGAAAGAGGGACTCTTTATGATGAACTCTTTCTTCCAGAAGCGGCCCCACAGGAAGTGAACCTGGTCGAACCCCGACGGCTCGACAAAAAATGAGATTGACTTCATTATGACGACCAGACGCCAACTGTTCAGTGATGTCTCAGTGATCGCAAGGGTGAAAACCGGCAGCGATCACCGAATTGTTAGAGGCACACTGAACCTAAACGTTAAGTTGGAGAGGTCTCGTCTAATGAAGTCAACGCTCCGTCCCCCTCGTGCTCTGATCCAGAATCCCGAGACTTTTCAGCTCGAGTTACGTAACCGCTTTCAGTGCCTAGAAGATTGCAATGCAGTGGACGATATGAGTGACAAGCTCGTGGAAACTGTCCATGCGGTCGGAGCTAAGTTCTGCAAGACCCGCCGCAGAAGAACACAAAAACTCTCCGATCGCACTCTTGGCTGACGGAGATGAGGCTGCAATCGTCAACAGATTTGACAGCATACAGGCAACTGAACAGACAGATCTTCAAATGCATGCGGCGAGACTTACGCAACTTTAATACTGCTCGTATTAAAGAAGCGATCGAGCGGAACCAGGGCTCCAAAGTCTTTGCCAGAGATCTGTCTGCCAGAAAGAGCCAACTGTCAAAGCTGAAGACTGAGTGTGGCAGCATCGTTTCCGAGACACCTGAGATTTTGAGTGAGATTGAGAGGTTCTATGGGCAGCTGTACACATCATCGTTGGAGCCACACGCAAGTGTGAGTAATGATCCAAGAGCAAGTCTTACCCGACACTATTCCGATGATATCCCGGACGTCAGTCTGAGCGAGATTAGAATGGCTCTCCAGCACCTTAAAAACGGCAGGGCCCCAGGCGAGGATGGAATTACAGCGGAGCTTCTGAAAGCGGGTGGAACACCGGTACTTGAAGTCCTTCAGAGGCTCTTCAATTCCGTCCTCCATGGTGGCACTACTCCGGAGGCGTGGAGCAGAAGTGCGGTGATCTTGTTCTTTAAGAAAGGCGACAACGCTCTCTTGAAGAACTACAGACCGATTTCCCTTCTGAGCCGCGTCTACGTGCTGTTTTCGAGAGTCATTACGAATCGTCTCGCACGTAGGCTCGATGACTTCCAGCCTCCCAAACAAGCCGGTTTCCGAAAAGGCTTCAGTACCATAGACCACATACATACCCTGCGGCAGATTGTACAGAAGACCGAAGAGTACAATCTGCCACTTTGCCAGGCGTATGTGGACTATGAGAAAGCCTTTGATTCCGTCGAAATTTGGGCGGTGCTACAGTCCCTTCAGCGGTGCCAAGTTGACTGTCGGTATATCGAAGTGCTGAAGTGTTTGTACAGTAGGGCTACGATGGCTATCCGAGTACAGAATCAGAGCTCGAAACCTATCCAACTGCAGAGAGGTGTAAGACAGGGTGACGTTATATCCCCGAAACTCTTTACCGCTGCATTGGAAGACGTTTTCAAGCTACTGGACTGGAAAGGATACGGTATTAACATCAATGGCGAGTACATCACTCACCTTCGATTTGCCGACGATATAGTCCTTATGGCAGAATCGCTGGAGGACCTTAGCACTATGCTCAATGACCTCAATGGTGTCTCCCAACGGATAGGTCTTAAGATGTACATGGACAAAACAAAAATCATGTTTAATGTCCATGTCTCACCTATTCCGGTAGGTTGGGAGCACTATGCTCGAAGTTGTTGACGAGTACGTTTACCTAGGACAAATAGTCCGACTAGGTAAGTCCAACTTCGACCGAGAGGTCAATCGACGGATTCAACTCGGCTGGGCAGCGTTCGGGAAATTACGATACATCTTCTCGTCAGGTGAACCTCAATATCTGAAAACTAAAGTGTACAACCAGTGCGTGTTGCCAGTGATGACTTACGGATCAGAGACGTGGTCCTTCACTGCTGGCCGTATGAGGAAGCTCAAGGTCGCTCAGCGAGCTATGAGAGGGCTATGCTCGGAGTTTCTCTGCGTGATAGACTCAGAAATGAGGACATCCGCAGTAAAACCAGAGTGACCGACATAGCCCAACGGATTAGTAAGCTGAAGTGGCAATGGGCCGGCCATATAGCTCGAAGAACCGATAACCGATGGGGAAGAAAGGTTCTCGAGTGGCGGCCTCGTACCGGTAGGCGTAGTGTAGGGCGACCCCCCACTAGATGGAGTGACGACCTGGTAAAACATGCAGGAAGTCGATGATGCAGGTGGCTCAGGACCGTGCTTTGTGGCATTATTTGGGGGAGGCCTATGTTCAGCAGTGGACTTGTGAAGGGCTGTAATGATGATGATGATGATGAATGATGTATCATTAATGAAATGACAGACATAAATTAGCTTAATTAAATTATAGATCATGATATTTTAAATCGTTGGTCATTATGAGTCGATGATTAATTAGTCATGTGGGTATGTTGGTTTCCCGCGCAATCGGCACGCCATAATAGGTAGGTAACAACACCGTAGGTGCAGGCAGAAGTGCCAACCGTAACAAGTTATTGCACCCTTTTTTAAGTTGGTTTACTTTATAAATTTTCTTTTTTGGCAAAACAATAAAAAATATTGTCTTTAAAGATTCAAACAATCATACTCGTATTTTTATGTTTGTAGTTTTTGACCTCTTTGAAATCCAATTTACTTCTATAAAAAGTTGGCAACTCTAGGTGCGGATGATCGCGCTGCGCCGGCCGCCCTAAATTAGGCAAAGCGGACCGAAAACGCGAACGCGGCCGGCGGCGTAGTACATATATACGTGTATGTGGCTGTGCGGGCAACGCAGAGCAATGCTTTGGCACCACGCCGCCGCTCTATTTTTAACGAACCTTGAGAGCAACCGCCCTTGCCGCCGCAATGGAAGTGACAGTGTAAATTTGACGTTAGTTAATGCGCTATAAACAACAAATATCTACTTTTCTTCTATTATTAGATGGGACAGAAGAGAAGAAATGTTTCGTTTAACTGTATGACGTCATATCTATTTTTCTCAGATATTTACTACAACGCCATTTCTGGATGACCTTATCATAATTTTGACGTTTGAACGCCTCTTTTGAACAATCACGACGCTCGTGTAAAGGTAAATGCCACAGTGCGACCCTACCCGTTCGTTTATCTCTATTTTAGACGCACGGAGAGCCTCACAGACTCTGCCCCTTTGTGATAATCTGTAGTTATTTGTGAAATGTTAGTAGGTATCCAAAATACCTTTGTTACAACGAATCACAAATTAATAGTGTTTTGTAGAAATTAGTAGTACACATTACACAAGCACGAGTAACGTTTTTTTATATAGGATAGGGTGACGAACGAGCACACAGTCCAACTGATGGTAGTTGGTTGCTGTGGGCCATAGACATCTACATTCTATCTATAGATATAGAGATCTATCTATCCTCGATTACAAATCAAAATGCAAATGCGTTGTCACCCATTAGGACTAAGATGGAATGCCTCGTTTTAAGTTAAAAGGGTCTCCGGTTCTCTACACTCACCGTACAAAACACAGCAGCATTAAGCTAATATTTTACGCTGGTATTCTGTGAGACGTGCTTTTCTAGGTGGTAAGACTTCATTGCTTGTCATTAGATCCTGTGTGGGCAGGCGCCACCCTCTTATCTATTTCTGACACCAAAAGGCAGTGCATGCACTGCTGTGGTACGTTCTGAAGGGTGTGGAGAGCCAGTATAATTTCAGGCTGCGAGGCGTTCCATCTTAGTCCTCGGAGGTGAGAACGCATCTGACAGCCTTCTTTGTTTGAAGTGAACTGCAGGTGTCCATGTATTTCAGTCACTTACCATCAGGTGGACACTAAGTTCGCATGCCACTTCAGTTTTATAAAAAATCGTGGTAAACCATACCTTAAAATTGCAATTAACAATTTCAATAGTGCTGGCGGGATAGGACCCGGGTTCATCACATACTGTAAAATTTTTCAGCGAGCGCTTAGGCCCAAAGCTACCACTCTCATATAGTAAATTCGTATTTTTTTATATAGAACAAGTGTGACAAACGAGCACTTAGTCCATCTGATGGCAAGTGGATGCTGTGGCCTATATACATCTACATTTATCTTCAATTATGAATCAGAATGCAGATGCGTTGTCAACCCCTGAGGAGTTAGATGGAATGCCTCGTTGGCAATGAAAAGGGTCTCCGGTTCTCTACACTCATCATACGAAACACAGCAGCATTAAGTTCTCAGGTCCCCGCCCGAGTGGGCCAATCACAGCGGCTACAGAAAAAATGTAAAAATTATTGAAAAACTTGTATTAGGAGATTCACGAGTAAGAATTAAGACGTTAGCAGAAATGACTAACCTATCCGTTGGTACTATTCATACCATATTGCATGACTATACCAACCTCACAAAAGTTAGTGCAAGATGGGTGCCACGAATGCTCACTGCGCTTCAAAAGCAGGCGCGGGTTCACTGTTGTAGAGAGTTTTTACCCAACAAGTCATTTCGAAACGTGAGTTCACCATCGTGACCCTGAGAGTAAACAGGAGTCTATGCAATGTCATAAAAAGGGATCAGCCTCCCCCCATTCCAAGAAGTTTAAAGTCACTCCATCGGCTGGTAAAATGAAGTTTTGGGATTCCAAAGGAATACTATTGATCGAGTACACAAAAAAAAGATGAAACCATCAACGCTAGCAAATACTCAGCAACTTCACGCCGTTTGAGAAAAGCAATAAAAGAAAAAAGAAGAGGAAAGCTGATCAAGGGTGCTGCTTCTTAATGATAACGCACCGGTTCACACGACGCGACAAGTAATTATCGGCAAGCCTATTCCTCCTGTCGGCGAGCCTGGTCCTGCATCATCAGAGTACCTAAGTCAGGTGCTCCAGATCCAGGAGCTGCTAACGGGCTGGCCCCCGTGGTCGGCAGCTACCCTCTGACGTCTGCGGCGTTGCACCATTTACCTTACGACACGGAGGGTACGGATACCTAGCACGACACGGAGGCTACGGATACCCTCCGTGTCATCATCCTAAGGTAAAATCGGCATGATTAAATCCGATCCATTTGTTACGAGCTTGAACCTCAAGTCCTCCGTGACGCTAAAAACTGCCGATTGAATTACTAAAATTGACACTAACTATAGAACACTAATTACAACTTAAAACGCAATAATAATGAAACACAATTGTACGAGAGATCACTTTAGTTAGCAGTTGTATCGCTTCGAAGTATTCCCTTGATTCGCCAATTTAATATTGACTCGGGTCGCGGCCGATACCGGCCTTATATAGGGTCTCTTCTACTGAAACATCTAGAATGTATTGATGTCGTGGGAGACCATATTTAAAAGTAAAAAATATTTCATAACTTTATCTTTCTGACATACCCATACCGAGAATACATTGAAAGCATCTCGTAAGTCCAACTTCGACAAAGAAGTCAATCGGATGGATCCAGTTCGACTGTGGAGCGTGAGGGGTGGAGATAAGAAAAAATCTTCCCGCCACGTAATCATGTATACATCAGAAGTTGGCAAAAATAGTGTGTGTTGCCAGTGATAACAAATGGATCTAAGACGTTGTCCATCATTGCTCATCTGGAACATGGGGGAACTGAAGGTTGCTCAGCGACATACGATGTGGGAGTTCTCATAGTTTTTCTGCGTTATAGACTTCGCAATAAGAAGATTCGCAGTGAAACCGAGTAACCGACATTGCCCTACGGATTAGTTAGCTGAAGTAGAAATGGCCTACAATATAGCTATAAGCACCGACAGCAGATTTAGATGAAAGGTTCTCGAGTGACAGCCTCATACTGGTAAACGAAGTGCAGGGCCTCTACTAGATAGAGTGACGACCTGGCATAAAATGCAGGAAGTCGAAGGATGCAGTTGGCTAAGGACCGTTTTTTCTGGCATTCCTGGGGAAGCCTATTTTAGCAGTAAACTTGTGGTGGGCTGTAATAATGATGATGATGATGAATTATTAAAATATAAACGTGAATTTAAAAATTCCTATTTGGGACTAAAGAGAAATTATATTTGGGTTAGATTTTAACAGATCTTTTGTTTTCGCGTTGTGCGAAATGACCAAACTAGAGAAAGTTGAGCGAGAGAACTGCAGAGCGAACTGATTATTTCAATGAAAAAATTGACGAAATCACCAAAAAAGCCGCGCCGACCCTGCCAAGTATTGGCCAATCTCAATTACTTTTATACTTTGCAAAGACTATAAAGCGTATATTTAACACTCACCTTATGACATACCTACCTAAAATGGGATGACGTACTGAGCGTCGAATTATGGGTTCCGCCACGTCGTATTGCACGAGGATTGAGACTTGATATTCCAAAGGCTTTTGAAAGCTTTTAGAGTACGGTCTATCCCCTGGTCTGATCGGATTAGAATTTCTAAAATGTGATCTCAACATGAACTATAAACTATAATAAGCCTTTTCATATGATATAGTTTTTACAAGGTCCAATACGGGAACCTCAGCAAGGTACACGCTTAGTGAAGAGAGAGAATTATTTTAAAGAGCCAATTAGGATCTGCGTTTCTCTTTTCACAGATGAATTTTCTTATGTTCGATTTTTATAAAATTATTTTATTTTTGCGTAACAATTACTTTTTAACAAAATTAAAAATTCTGCACCGTCGGCTTAAAAGCTTAAGAGCTAAACAATTACTTCTTCCGTCGCTAGCTTTAAGCCTCGCTCACCTTATACTAGAACCAAGGTGTAATATAATCACTACGTTTTAGATAAAGCTTTTATTACATTTAGGAAATGCGTCTGCATAATGCTTTTATATGCTTGTATCACACGACGAAAACTTGAAAATATTTTGTTTATTGTTCTTTATTGTTTGTTTTATGGCAATTTATGCATTGCAAGCTACGTACTTACTTACTACTTGTGTTTTTCAATTATATTTTATTATAATAGGACTTAAAAAATGCTTATAATGGCTTTTTTTAACCAAATCAAAATATCTTCGTCAACTAACGGAATTAGGGGAGACTGGGGCTGGTAGTGACAGGGGTAGGTAGATACAGCGGCAACGGTGGCTAAACTGAGAACGCTGTATTGTCGTGAGAAAGATGCAAATGATCACGCGACCATCGGCTAGCACGCCGCCCGAAACTGTGGTGCCAGGGCTTTTGTGAGAGGTGCCCGTACATGTAGCCGTCAAAACCGCATGTTAGTAACATTTTCGTTTTTTCGTAATATTGTTCTAAAACCGCTTTTCCTTTAAAGCAGATATGTGTGTGTTGTGATATGGTGTGCCCTAATCCTTTCTTATTGCAACGAATTTACGTTTATACAGTTATACTTATTTGTTTTTTTACTACTTAACCTTAAAAGGTCAGTTTTGGCGTTGGGGCTAAAAGTGACATTTGCTCGGGGCAAGTTGTTACTTGTTACTACCTACCCGTAGTGCTGCTTGCCGACTGATATATTTGACTTATTTATTTTTTGCTAATGTAATTTTATTTTTTATTTTTTGTTCATCTTCAATTTATACTAAGCTTTTGTTTAATAAAGAAATTTATAATTTTCTGCCGGTTGGAAGTTACCTAAATTTTATTTTTATAAGGCGTAAGTCTAAAAAATAAGATTATAATTTTGTTCAACGAAGTTACTATGTTTTTATTTTAATGAGGCAAAAGACTATTATATAGAAAATATAGTTTGACATTGTATACGTAATAATTGTTACAAACTGTCATTATTCTCAATAAAAAGTGTTATATTACATTTGGTTTTTGTTGTAACATTTTGCCCCTTATAGTGTAACAACCAGCCCCTGGCGCGGGGCTAAAAGTTACACGCCTCTTTTCCCAGAATTAATTCATTTATGTCACTTCTAATAATCTGGTATCCAAAATTGTTTTTAAATTAATAAGCCGAATAATTACTTATTCAAACAAACCTACATTCCGGTAAAACAATCAAACAAACAAAAAATTGCGACACTTTATAAAAAAAAATGTCACAACCAGCCCCAGCCTCCCCTACTCACGAAAACGCTAAAAGTTGCTTTCTCTTGTTTAACTTAAGAAAAATAGAAAGATATAGATATATAGATAATTAAAACTTTAAGTTAAGTTTTAACCGATAAGTAAGCGATAACCATCGATTATGAGTAAGGCCGTAATTCTTCAACAGAGTAACATTTTGCCCCTGCTTCATAACAATAAGCCCCACGCAGGGATTAGTTGTTACTTTTAGACTTTTAGTACCTATACTTATAAAATATATTAGCGATCCGGCCCGGCTTCGTACGGGTGATTCCTGTATCGCGACAACAGCGCCACCTACCGGGTCCAACCAATTGTGAATCAAAGCCATTCTCGAATCAACTTAATCACAAACAAAATTTGATCAAATCGGTCCAGCCGTTTAGGAGGAGTTCAACATACACACGGACAGAAAAAATATATGTACCTATAAAGATGGAGATAAAAACTATCATGTATTATTTATAGTACCTGGATGACCGAGCTTTGCTCGGTTTTAATTAAAAAAAATTATGCAATTAGTTTAATTAAAATTTTCGTAATTTTAAAAAATACAAAAAAGGGGCTCGAAATAATAGATTTTCTCACAAAAGAAGGGAACTTGAAAAAAAAAGGAAAAAAAAACTCGGACCGAAGACAGGACGCGAACCAAGGCATTACGATTTCGCGACCGCTCGCTATCCACTTGAGCTGTCACGATCATTAACACAATGTCAAAATTTACCTTCTTATATTGAGCCAGTTTTTCATTGCCTGAAAACACGGACAAAAAGACATTTTCTAAAAATAAATCCTAGCTAGATCGATTTAATTCCCCCGAAATTCCCTGGACACAAAATTTTATGAAAATTGTTGGAGTTTGAAATTGCTCGTTTAAAGGTATAGGATTTTAAATGTGTCAAAAGTATCCAAATTTGGGATGTTTCAAACCTCTAAAAATTCATAACTCCGAAATTCATAATTATATCGTAAAAAGTCATAGGACCTTTTTTATTCGTATTACATCAAAGAGATATAAAAACAAAATCTTTTATTTTAAGAATAAATGTTTTTCTTTATATATTTTTAATGGGTCAAAAGTATCCGAATTTGGGATTTTTCTAACAACTCCGAAAATATTAACTTTAGCGTAAAAAGTCATACGACCATTTTATTTGTATTTCATCAAAGAATATAAAAAAAATCCCGTTTGAAAATAACAATTCCTTGCAATTATTAAAAAAAATCGGCAACATGCATTTATATCATCAGTAGGACAATTTGAAGAGAATCGTCTAAAAAAATATTGAGGTGGAATAGTTTTCGACACTCATGCGCCGATTCCTCCTGCGCTATGCCCTTATCTTCTATCTATACCGTGTCTATTAATAATAGTTTAAAATACATTTTGAATAGCACACTGACATTTAAATATTTTCTTGTAATCTGTAGGCTACAAAGAGATAAAGAGGTTTTTACTAACTTTGCCGATTTTATTATTTTTACCAATTCTGTAATTTGAAAAATAATCATTATGCTTGATAATGTTAGGAAGTATTTTTATAAAAATATTGCACATCATTTTTTTCTTTGCTTTTGTGAGGGTAGACATAAACAGAGCTAAATTGCGAGATTTATCATGCTCTAACTTAGAAAAAAGAACACTTAATGTTTAGCTGTTTTTCCTATTCGCCAGAAAAATTTAAAAACCTGTAATTCAACTAATGTGAATATCTTATTAATCTATCGTTGATGCATTCCTTTGATTATAGCGTTTATCGTACGTGTTATTCGATGGTTTTAATTTCGCAACCTACTCAAAAACATAAAGCGTATTTTAAAACATGCACTAAAGTTAGTTGCACCAGTCCCTACGTGCTAATGAATGTAAGTGCGTTTTAAATATACACAGCGCGAACGTTGTCGATGGAAGCGTATTGTTAGGCCTCATATAATAGCGGGGAATTCAATGAGTAATCGTGCCCGACTATCCAGTAAACCCACGTCTACGCGCGCGCCAGCCAGCGCGTCTCGAGCCGGCTCTGTGCTGCGCTGGTGAAAGGAACCAATGCACGAACACCGATTGCCGCAACTTTGCTAAAAATGGCGTCATTCATACATTTCGCAGTTATATTATATTAAATGAAAATACATTATTGACTACCGTATGCGAATTACGCACGTTTTGATGGAGGTTTGTTCAATCTGTGACTTATCGCTGAGGAAGAGTCCTTGAAGTTTTCAAACTTACCGATAAAGATACTATATTTTGTGTTTTATAATCTAATATCTTTAAATTTAGTTGCTATTACTAACTATATTTCACAATTAGAGTCACGATTTAACTTTGTCTCAGAAATAGCAGCAACGGCTATGTTGCGTTTATTTAATAAATAGTTTATTTCCGTTCGTTTATCAAAAATACTCCTACATTCCTTTAGTTGAATTGTTAGAGTATTTTTATATGCTATCAGATTGAAAAGGAAAATGCGGTTGCTACTTAGTATTTTAGGATTGTAGATTTACGAGAAGTACACAAAAATGAAGGAAAGTTCATATTATGTGTATATTTACATGTATTTATGTTAATAATTTTAAACATTGTTCTGTGGAGTTGCGCTATATTGTGCCCAAGCACTGTCGTTAAATAATGATTGATTTTCATTCGTTCGTAAACTGGTTTCCCAACGAGCCTAAAATGAATGCCTCATTTTCATAAAAAGGTCTTCCCCCTACCACGTAAATAATACAACTTGACACGATGTGCTTACTTTACCGTGTATTCTTTTTATTATCTAGCTTGGTTATTAATATTTTAAAAACATTCATCCCTTGTTCTTTTAACCAAGTTATTGCTGTTACAGTAAAATTAATTTACCAAGTATGCGTTACATAAAACCTTACAGGCCTTTCGGGGGTCGAGCGAGAACCATCTCAGAACTGTGCGACTTTGGGATTGCTAAAGTCCTGTTTGTTGTTTGCAGTCTCAATGAATGCTACTTTGCGAACAAGGGCGCTGCGCTGGTGTTGGGCAGCACGGAGTATGGGTGCGCGGAAAGCCGCCGCTTACCCGCGCCCCCGATACCCCAGCCCGATATACACCACCATCTGCGGGCGATGTTCTACCTCGTACGCCCGGAGGAGACGCTCAAAATGGTAAATACATGCCCTCCATAACTTACACACAACCTTATACCGATGTATATTTTAGCCATCTTTATTTAAACCAACACCTTAACTGTATCAATTCTCTACTCATGTAATACCTGTATCTGGAAATAAAATCAAGGTATTGTGCTATAGTTGTGCATAAGAAAGAAAATCATGTGTGTTTTTTGCCGTTGAAACCGGTAAAATAAGTTAATATACACACGTCATGATTTTAACATATGAAACGCTTCAACCAATTAAATGAAGGCATTTTGATCACGTTCATGACTGTAGTAGCCATGAAAGTAGAGACAAGCCCACCACGGGAAACCATTATAAACAGTTATTCAAACCAGTCTTTCACCAGCTTTAGGTTTTTTATAGAAGGGGCAAATAAACATGCGGCTCACCTGACTGATATGCGACTATAAAAGGTCCTTTGTCGGAAGTCACAGATTAGTACTTTAATTTACCACTTGTGAAGTTGTAAATTTTTGTACAAAAAGCGATAGCGTCCCCCGCCCCGCCCCGTAAATATAGTCAAATTTTCATAATTTTTGGAAATGTAAATGTTGTTTGAAAATATTGTGTTGTTTGTAAATATTATAAGCATCTTAATATCTATTTTTTTTTATTTCAAAACTTATTCTTTTAAATTAGTCTAAACTGAATTATTTAAAAAAAAACCTACAGATCCATATGAAAGGATACTGAATATAAAGAGATGAAAATTGTCTCTCGAAACAATATTTCAAAAAGGAAATGTAAGCAACTGTTTTCAAGATTTGCAACTCTCTCTTTCGCACATACTGCGATACGTAACAAGCGGTATGAAACAGATATATTTTTGAAAATACCTAATCGTGCCGCGTATAGGCACTTCACAATACTCTTAATGAGCTCAAAGCCGATACCCTGCAGAATTGTTGTTTGTTCACCTTTTTATAGAATAAGGGCGAACGAGCGCATAATCCACCTGATGGTAAGTGAATGATGTGGCCCATAGTAATCTACATCTATCCTCGATTAAGAGTCCCTTAAGGATTAAGATGGAACGCCTTGTTTTCAGTAAATAGGGTCTTCGGTTCTCTACACTCACAGTACGGAATATAACAGTATTATGCTGCTATTTTTATATGTATTCTGTTGACTACCTCATTGGTCTTAGTGGTTGTAGTAGTACGACTGCTTCGACCCCCCCATGGTTCGAATCCCGGGTCGGGCCATAAAAGCAATTATTGAGTTTTTACGTCAAGAAATTCTCAGTAGCTGCCCGGAGTTAGGAAGTTGGCGGTGTCTCACCGCCGTGCCTCGGAAAGCACGTAAAGCCATTGGTCCTGCGCCTGACCTCTCTCCGGTCGTGTCGGTTTACCGTCCCATCGGATTATGAGAGTGAGGGAATAGAGAGTGCACCTGTGCTTACGCATACACTTGGGCACTATAATCCTGTCCTGCGCCGATGGCTAGTCTCCGATGAGGCTGGCCGCCGTGACCGAAATTCGGTCTGGAGGACATTATTATTATGCATTGAATGTCCTTTCTCAGTCGAGCTGACCCATTAGTACTGCAACTATAATATAGCTGCGGCATGCCTCTACCGGTTAATAAAATCTATATTAAAATTCCCTATCAAAATCTCTATTAAAATCCGAATTATGTTTTCTCCTACGAATATTAGTTTTAATAAAATTCTTCGCGATTTCACTCCTAGATAAGAAGTTATTCTGTGTTTAACATGTACGCTTTTACGTTTTCAACAATAAGACTTCATTGCCTTTATTATTTTACATTATGACGTCTTAGCTATCCAAGGAGACGCTCAAAACGTTACACATAAACGACATGGTTCGGTGATCGTAAAGTACTATATTTCATAGTATAGTATTTATAGTATTGTAATACATTTTATTTTCCGTTTATATTACACCAAGTAATGTCAACTTTTAAGATAATAATATTACTATATTATACGAGTTTTAGAATTTTGACATTTAGGATATAAAAGCAAAATTTTTTTCATACTAATTACAGTATTCCTAGCACAGTACTCGAAAATATAATAAATCGAGATCGTTTAAAAATATCTAAATAGAGAGTAGATTTGAAATTTTAACTTCCTTTTGTATATAAATAATATTTTTAGCTACACCAAGCAATGATCGCAAAGTTTATTTCACGTGTGATGTAGTAGTAGCACACACACCGTTCGTATGCAGTTACAAGATCTGTAATTAGAATTAAAGAAGAACTCATAAATTACTTCTCATTACATCTTTACATTACATGGGCATTTACATTACAGGTGCTGCGCTTTTATTATCTATTAGGTACATAATAAATAACACACTATAAAAGAGGCCACAAAGTTATTTATTTTTATGGAAGCTTACTTGTAGTGATTGTTCTGTAGTACACATTAGAGATTAAATTAAAAAAAAGAACAACAATTACTGTAAAAATATTAATAATAAGAATATATAATAAGTTATAATACATAAAATTCGGGATGTAAATACCAGCGGTCTAAAAAAGAAGTATAATTCCGCCTCCAGGTCCTTCAAAAGAGTCATTGCCAAGGTAAAGTCAGAGCACATAGGGAGAATTGGCGAGAAACTAGTTCGCCTTCCTTCTGGAACCCGTGCATTCTGGTCTCTCGCCTGGCTGTTCAGGGGAATTTCTGTCAGCTATCTCTTCCATCTCTGCACAGGGAGGACGACTCACTGGCCCATTCCGCAAAGGAGAAAGCCGATCTGCTAGTCTCTTTCTTTGTGTCCAACTCGACTCCCGATGACGGGGGTAGTACGCCGCCGACAATCCTGCGGTGTGAGTGCTCCATGCCGGAGGTGCGGTTCACACAGCACTCGGTTCGCAAAGCACTCCTCTACCTGGACATCCACAAGTTGAGTGGGCCTGACGGAATGCCCCCAATTGTGCTGAGGACGTGTGCTCCAGAGTTGGCATCGTTTTTAACGCGTCTTTTCCAGTAATCCTACTCTTTAGGCGTAGTCCCAAAATCGAGAAGACGGCTTTCGTGCACCCGATCCTTAAACAGGCGACCGTTTAGATCCGTCCAACTACAGGCCTATCACCATCACCTGCTTGTTCTCCAAAACAATGGCGTCCATTGTAAACTGCCAACTCATGAGGTACCTTGAGGATCACCAGCTGATTAGTGATCGCCAATACGGTTTTCATCGTGGTTGTTCAGCTGGTGATCTGGTCTACCTGACTCCTAGATGGTATGGTATATGGATGGAGGCAGTAGAGTCCAAAGGGGAGGCATTGGTCGTTAGTTTGGACATTGCGAAGGCCTTCGATCGGGTTTGGCACAAACCGCTTCTTTCGGAGCTCCCTTCCTATGGGCTTCCCGAGAAATTGTGCAATTGGATCACCAGCTTTCTTGCAGATAGGAGCATCAAGTCATTGTAGACGGTGCAAGCTTCAATTACAAGTCTATTAATGCTGGCGTTCCACAAGGCTGCGTGCTATCACCAACGCTGTTTCTACTGCATATCAATGATATGTTGCAAACCCGTAACATTCATTGCTATGCAAATGACAGCACTGGTGATGCTCTGTACACCGGCGTGCCAATATTTCTCGGGAAAACGTCTCCGAGTACCGGGACAAACTTGTGTCCGAAGTCGAGTCTTTGCTGAACAAAGTCTCGGATTGGGGCGACTAAATCTAGTCCAGTTTAACCCTCAGAAGACACAAGTTTGCGCCTTAACCTCTAAAAAGAACCCCTTTGTCGTATCTCCTCAGTTTCAAGGCACTCCCCTTGTTGCCTCAGCCTGTATCGGAATCCTCGGCGTCGACAAATCGAGTGACGTGCAGTTTCGTGGTCACTTGGAAAAGAAGGCCAAATTGGCCTCTAAAAAGCTTGGCGTGCTCAGCAGAGCGGGACAGTTTACCATCGACGATTTTTCCGGACCGATACGACCTAGTGACCTTCAAGAAAAGAACTTACTCCTTTATAAAGGGCCGGCAACGCACCTGCAATTCCCCTGGTGTTGCGGTTGTTCATGGGCGGCGATAGTCACTTAACAGGTGAACCGTATGATCGTTGCCCCCTCTTCTATAAAAAAAGAATAATTGAAAACGCCAGATTAATTTAAGAAGAAAAGAAGAATACATATATAGTTTTAGCAAAATGATTTAAGTTGGAACGATATAAAAAATGTTGTGAAGTAAAATGAAAACACAAACATTGAGTTCAAAATTCAAGACATTAGTTTTGAGGGGTAAAACGAGAAGTAAAAGATTTACAGATACACCTTCGTGTGAGGAGGATACGAGGGGCGTTCAATGTATTCTCGGTATTAGGGTGATTTGCTGATAATGTGAGCAATTAAAAAAATCAGTAGCCAACGATTATATATATAAATATCAAATTTGAATCTTGAATTTGATTGCTCAAAACCACGATTGTATAATTTTGACTCGATCATAATTATTTGCGAAAACACCTCTAAAAAATCACAAAAATCCTAATCTTTGGAAGAGGGCTTTTGTAAAGCCTCTCCCAAAAGTTCCTACTCCCATTCATCCCAATCATTTTCGTCCAATATCCATTCTACCCTTTCTTTCCAAAATTTTAGAATCCTGTGTTTACAAGCAAATTTCTACTTTTATTTCGAAACATAACCTACTGAGTATATATCAGTCTGGGTTTCGTCCTGGTCATAGTACCACTACTGCATTAATTAATGTTATTGATAATATTAAACAAGGCACGGAAGAAAAAAAATAACAGTACTGGTACTAGTTGATTTCTCAAACGCTTTCAACACAGTTGATCATGAAATCCTTCTTTCCATACTGTCTCATCTGAATTTTGGCCCTACTGAATTGGATTGGTTTGCATCTTATCTTCGCGGTCGACAGCAGTCAGTCAGTGTGGGGCAACTGTCCTCAGCTTGGGTTGATGTGGATGCTGGTGTGCCGCAAGGCGGTATTCTTTCTCCTATAATGTTTTCAATTTTTATAAACTTTATTACCTCCATCATCGACTGCTCGTACCATTTATATGCCGATGACCTTCAGCTTTATGTGCAAACTGAGATTGGGGATATCCATAATGGGATCAATAACCTTAACGGCAACTTAGCAGCTATCAAGGATTGGTCTACTCGTTATGGAGTTTTGGTCAATCCTTTGAAATGCCAAGCTATACTGGTGGGTAGCTCAAGGATGCTGGCTAAGATTAATCTGACAGACTTACCTCCTATTTACTATGATAATACCACAATTCCTTTCAGTAATTCTGTTAGAAATCTTGGCCTTCACATCGACAGCACGCTGAATTGGAGAACTCAGGTTTCAGATGTGAGTCGTAAAGTCACTGCCACGTTATGCTCTCTGTATCGTTTAAAACATTTTCTTCCCACAAAATCTAAGATCATGCTTGTCCAGTCACTTATATTACCCATAATTGATTATGCAGATGTGTGTTACCCAGACCTGTCCCATGATCTTCTGAACAAGCTGGAACGCCTCCTCAATAACTGTATAAGATTTATCTTTGGGCTTCGTAAGTATGATCATATTTCTCAATACAGATCTAAGCTAAATTGGCTTACAATCCGGCAGAGGCGCAACTCCAGAATATTACTTGTACTTTTTTCCATATTAAATGATCCATCTTCGCCTTCTTATCTTAAGAGTAAATTTCATTATCTTTCTTCATCTCATGATAGGGTCCTACGCTCTTCTTCTAATAACAAAATCTGTACTCCAGTTCACTTCACCGAGTTCTATGGTAACTCCTTCACAATTCAGGCTACACGCCTTTGGAACTCCTTGCCCGATAACATCAGAAAAGCTCCCAATAAGTACGCTTTTAAAAAGTTGGTCCGTGATCATTTCTTAAAGACAATGCATTTTACATGACTCATCTATTTAATATGTATTGCCAAACAGACGTATATATTCATAGTCATTTGTATATACTAATTATGTATGTATTTAAATATATATACTTGTATGTATATTCATTTATTTATATATTTGTATATATGTAAGGATAGATCATATATGTATA